>JAODKL010000079.1:73905-88237 GCA_026780765.1 Petrocephalus schoutedeni
TGACAGGGACAGTGTCCCCATGTGGTGGTGGCTGGTTGTCAACAAGGTCAGTTCACAAATGACTGGATGAAGAGCCTAATTTCGAACTGGCGCCATCCCACAGGTTTCACACCATCAGCACAAGGAGAGCTAGTCACTGTGGGGTCACCTGCTAAACAGGACAGGCAGGGACTGGGCAGGACAGGCAGGGAACGGGCAGGACAGGCAGGGAACGGGCAGGACATGCAAGCCAGAAGACGGGCAGACTGTCTGGGGCAAACTGCAGCACGCAGGGCAGGAAACCCAGGACTGATGACAGGGACAGTGTCCCCATGTGGTGGTGGCTGGTTGTCAACAAGGTCAGTTCACAAATGACTGGATGAAGAGCCTGATTTCGAACTGGCGCCATCCCACAGGTTTCACACCATCAGCACAAGGAGAGCTAGTCACTATGGGGTCACCTGCTAAACAGCAACGCCTGACATGTGCACTATAAACAGTCACAGTGTAGTCAGAACTCAGATCCCATGCAGTCATGTGGCTGGTCACATGACTGCGGAACTTAAATGAAGGTCAAGGTAGTTTTAAAGCAGGGCGCCCCAAGTCCAGTCCTGGAAGGCCTGGGGGTGGAATTGGGAAAATTCTTCCCCCACACCACCCCACCCCAAATCGGAACCAGGAAGAAAGGAAATCTATCCAGTCTCTCCAGAAAGCAGACATGATCTCTGCTGTCCGAAGAGTCTGAGGAAATATTCATTTATGGCCATTTGAAATCTGACATCACATTGGATTTTCTACATCACTTAGTCTGATCTGAACAATCCCTACAGCCCCTGAATTACCCTCCACTCCCACTGGGGTAGAGCAGGATGGAATAATGTCACTTTATTGACCCCGTGGGGAAACTCTTGTTTCACCCATCCCATCTCGCTCTCCATGACACACAGACATGTGGCAGGAAGTGTGTGTGTGTGTGTCTGTGCGTGTGTGGGGAGGGGGGGGGGGTCACATCGTGGGGACAGCCAGCACGGAATGGCCCTGGGGCTGGGCAGTAAGGGCCTCGTTTCAGGGGCCCAACGATAGCATCAGTCTGCGAACCTCGGGATTCAAACCAGTCACCTTCCGACCACTGGCGTAAGTGCTAAGCGACCCAGCCTCACACCGGCCCGCCGTGGGTGTGTGGGGTGGGGACCCACTGGTACCACCAATGAGATGCCTCTGGAGTGAGAGACGCCTGGAGGACACGCAGAGAGGAGCGGGGACCAATTAGTGACACGAGCGAGTTTCTCTGGGGGCACCGAGGGGCACCATCTGGCTCGGGGTGTACGGGGAGCAGCGGGGGGGCGGGCCACACAGACATTACTGTGGATGTCCCAGAGTGACAGTCCTAAATGTATTTAACTCAGGAGCATGGCTCAGTCCATACAGATTAAAATGTAATATAAATATCTACACTGTAAATGTTACAGCACCTTGGGCAGCACAGTACAGACAAATTAGCAGGGAATTCAGAGGGGCACAGACACCCTGGCAGATTCAGGGGTCCCATACCAGACAAGGACCCTGAAACACAGAAAATTATAAGTGAGATTGGGTGGGAGGAAGCCATGGTGACATTTTGTGAGGAGTCCCAGAATTTCTAGGTACACCTGTAAAAATGAGTAATCTTGGGGATTCTGACTAATCCCATGGCCCTGATTTATGGCATTTAATAAATAACATTGAATTTCTTATTGTGGTATCAAGGTAAAGGCAGCTAATCCTCACGAATTAAATAAAGAATTTATGGAACCATCAGGTTAAACCCGTCACAGTGCAGCGCATTATTAGAAGAAGATCAGCCTTGATCTCAGGGGAAGGCCACTTCGCAGACGGTACCGGCTTCTCGGGTCCCGGAGGTCGTGGGGGTCACCCGGGCCCCCCGCACTGATGCGGGCAAGGGGCTGGCGCCAGATGCGGCAGGCGCCTCCAGATGCGCCGCTGCGAGCCGCCGATCCAGCTCGGACGTAATCGGATTACCGCCCCGGGCAAAGTCCGGACTACGACGCGGGACCCCGCCGACTGTCGCGGCGATCCCGGGAGACGGCGCGACCCGGCTTCCGTCCCGGTCCGAGAGCCGAGCCGAGCCGAGTCGATCCGAGCCGAGCCGAGCCGGACCGAGCCGAGCCGATCCGCGCCGGGACGGGCGAAGCTAAAACAAGCGCAGGCAAGTTGCAGGGGGCAGCGGCGCAGCTGGCACCCCCCCCGCACGGCGGCACGGCGGTGACAGCGGGGCAGGGCGCCCTGCGGACGTGCACCGGGGCCGCGCCGGCCCCGATAAGGAGCCGGGCACGGAGCCCGACGCGCGGCACACGCCTGCGGAGCCCGCCGGTCCGCGCTCACCTTCTGCGTCTCCCGCTCGCAGCCCCCGGTCCCTCTGCCTGCTTTTTGTTGTTCGGCGCAGGGCGCCCGTCGCCGTGGCCGCAGGCCAGCCTTGCGCACTCCCCGCCCGGCCTCGGCGCCCGTCCCCTCCGCCTCTGCGCTCCCTCCCGGCGTCGTGCGCGGCTCCGCGCCCGGGGGACGTGTCCGTCTGATCGCGATCCCGCGGCGTGTCGAGGCGCGGACCACGGATCGCTCCCGACCAGCCTTCTTCCTCTTACTCCATTTCCAGCCGCCTGCTGCTGCCCTCCCCCCTCCGCTCCCCGACTCCTCCTCCCAACGCTTCTCCGCCTCAAACCCTCCTCCCCGAGGGCGTCACGCTGTGACGCGGTGTCGGGGCGCCCCCCAGCGGCGAGTCGGCCGCACTGCGCATGACGCGCGTACACGCACTCCGCGCACCCCTACGGCGATTCATTGACTGGACCTGCGACGGTCCCTCCTCCTCCTCCTCCTCCTCTCTCCGGATCAGCTTGTTGTCTCGGTTCTCTCCGGCAGTCTGCCTTGTGGTAGGCGGTCACCGCACCGCGGTTTGTGCGATTTTAGTACGAAGCATCGCACGTAAATGCGATAAACCGAGAAAATGCGGAAAAACATATTTCAGTTGTACCTAAATTAGTAAAAAAATGCATTTTGGTTAGCAAACCCCGTATTGGCCATTGCTATTACGTCGCAATATTCCTGCGCGGTGTAGCCTAGCGGATATAGACGCATACTGGCAACTTGCTCCTGTAACTGCAACGACCAGACTATAGGGATATTTTAAAAGCTTAATGATCTTTATGGTACTGAGGAGGGTAGGAGATGGTCGGCTTGTCAGGTCAAGTCACACCATGCCAGAGCAACAGTGTTGGCAAACACAAATCGATGTTTAAATTGCCTGTTAAATGGTTAATATCTTTTCAGACTGGCCAAGCCTCCGTCGTGCTATATGAAAATGCAAGTGTTAATCTCGTAATATGAAACACAATTTAATTTCGATTCAAATTTAATTTCAGCTGAACAACATAATTTGAATGAATCAGTTTCACGCAAAACACCGTGGCTTCTGCGCCGGTTGATAAAGGTTGAGTATGAAGCCGTACCTGTGTGTTCGCGACCCATTTGTTTCCAGTATTGCGGATTTTAAAAATTCCCAATTTAAATAAAAATACTGTTTCCATGGGATGCCAGAGCGGCAGGATACATAGTGTGAATTGGATTCAAGACGTCTAAAAGCCACAGCAACGGAATCCAATTTATTTCATAATAACAGTGTGATTATAATTAATTGTAATTATAGATTAAATGTATTAGTTAGCGTGTAAGCACATTGGCGAAGGGGGGGAACACATTTGTGTACGACTGCACCCAGCTGGTACTGTTAGAGAACAATAATTCTCTCATTAATTTTAAATGTGCCTTTGAAAGTGCCTGTCAATCGCAGACACCCCAAATGGGTCGCGTCTTATCAGAAACCCAGCCGGAAACGCCATGGATGTGGACGCTGCGAAGCCTGTATGTGTGACTGGGGGTAGCGCGAATGATTAAAGTCTGCGAGAGTCGGGAACTCCATCTGAATAATGATTTTAATACTGCAGCGCCCTTGCGATCGGATACGTATGCGCTGTCTGTCGGACCACAGCGTGATTCGGTAAACCGACGCATCCCTGATGGAGAGCTCAACACGCACCGTATCGCAGAATGAGAATGCATGTGTGGAAATATTCCACATGTCGGCCTTATCGGCCATGAAATGGTGGCAAACGCTGCGAAGGGAACTTTGTGTGTTCGGCGGAGTTCATTTGCGCCGTTTCGTAGCGTGTGCGAGATGCCGGGGCTCTTCTCTGATTGGCTGTGACTCTCCTCTGTTGCTATGGTCCCAGCTCGCGGATGAGACGGTGGGAGGTCCTGCCTGCTCTCCTATTGGCTGGGGCCGGGAATAGGAGGCAGATAAGAGGATGGGAGAGAGGAGCGGAGGAGGCATTAGGATGGCAGACGTTGAGGAAAGGATGGGTGACTTTAAGTAAGTATTCCGTGCAACCGGAAAAAGGTCATGTGGAGCCGTAAGTCAGGTCTGGGACACGGAAGCATCTCCCAGCATGGAAAACTGACGGGTTGGACAAAGTGGGTGAGAAAGGGCGCCTGTTAGAGCGCGATGCCGATGCGATGACAGCGGTTAGCAGGCGGTCTGGAGGAAGGGAAAGCGGGATAAGTACAATCACTCTGCCAGCTGGGGCATCACGTCTGAGCAGAGAGCGCAGAGCCGGCGTAGCGGCTCCATGCGGGCTGCCTGACTGCTGCGGATGTCTGTTCTGTGGGTACCTCCAAGAAATACCCGAAAACAGTCTTTTCCTTAAAAGTTTGCCAGTAACGGGTAATCTATCTAATTACTGTTCCCCTCGTTACAACGGCCTTACCATTACTGACAATGAGATCAAATAATAAAAAATGATGTCAACCAGTGTTTGACTTGGTTTTTCAGCTTTATGGTTGTATCCTTCATAAAAAAATCGCAAAAACATTGCTGGTATGGTCGCTATTTGGGGACTTTGACGAAAGTCGAGCAGCCAGTTTGTATTGTATTAGCGCAGACTGTCGGGGCTGCTACAGCTACACTCCTGAGCTCATATTCTTTGGCTAAGTAACTATCTAGCTAATTTATCACTGATGTGCTGCAAGTCACCACGAACCCATTATTTTCCTGCTTGTTTACTATGGGCTTCTACTGTTATGCACTGCAAAATACACTTTGCTGTCTAGGCTTGTATAGCTGCGGTCTGTTTAATTCCCCATATTCCGGTCATTCCAGGGAGTACAGAGGAAACGAGAAGGCTCATTCGATTCAGAGCTGAGACTGAGCAGCGTTTTTTAAAACCGAAAAGTGCTGCAAGATCACTTTGGGAGTGAGTAATTTGTTTAATGTTGACTACGGTTTGCTGCAGGCAAATGCAAAAAGATGCCAACAGCCCAAGCGATGGAAATAATAATAAATAATATATAAATAATAATAAAGTATCCATTAAAATTAAATTAATATCCGCCGACGACGGCATGTTGAACATTCAGCAAAAACACGGCGCGTCTGCCTACATAAAATTCACCGGAGACTAATGATGACGTATCACGTTACTGAAGGGTGTCCCATTTCGTAGGGGTAGGTTTCAACCCCTAACCCCTTGCTACTCCATGGCAAGGGCCAAGGGGAGAAATAGGTTAAATCCCAAGCACTGATTAAACTCACATGGACGTTTGTCAAACTTTGACGTAAAACCTGTATCAGAACATTAAAACATGAGAGAGCAATTTGAAAAAGACAAAAAATATTTTATTCCAAAACTTAAATTACATGTCTTTGAACGGATTTGCATAGGCTTAAACATTAAAAAGCTGAAAATGACACTCGTAAAAAAAAATATTAAACCGCACTTTGCTCCTGCTCTCAATGTGAAGTTGTGTTGGACAATACAGAGGGTATTATATATTGCAGACGTGTACATATAAAAGTGGGGAGATGGGGAAAATCCCTTATAAAAACTCATATCATTCATTCTGCATTCAGCGGCAAAGCACTGTCACACAGCACCACCTGCATCATCACTGAGACCAGGTTACCTGCTAGATGAGGGCTTGGTACCACATCTGCCTGGATTTCTGTTTCATTGTTTTCCTCGCAGTTCCAAACATGTGCCTGTCCGCCTGTTATCCCAGCCCCCCAACCAGGGCTGTTTCTGACTCATCCAATCCCAGCTGCTTTCTGGAACCATGTGACCTGAGCTGAACGTGCTCACGCGGTCCCACCTTCACCAGTCTCAGTGCTCCATCCTCATCTGTTTCGTATCCCGGGTGGAGCACGTGCCCAATGGCGCGGCAACCTGCTGGGAATCTTTCCGAAGTTTTAAGTTACCTTTCCAGCTATTTCCCAGCATTTCCAACATGGAGAATTATGGACACCGTAGGTGCAGCGAAGGGTCAGTGTCCGGGCCTGGTCTGCTTTGGTGACCGTCTCTCTTCCTCGAGGGGCGTCCCCTACGACAGGTTGGCGCTGATCCGGATCCACTGCAGCGCCTGGCGCGTATACTGCACGATGTGCTGCACACTGCTGTGCAGGGTGAGTGGCCCCCTCAGTGTGTTCAGGTAGCTGAAGAACTCTGCGGGGACAGGTGGCAGACTCGTGTGTGACATGCAGTGGGGGGGACACCGGCCAGGTGTCTTGGAGTCTCTTGCTTAGCAACAGGCAGCACAAGCTCTCTAAACCCTCTGTGGACAGCGCCACCAGGATCTGTCAGTCAAAAATGGTTGATCTCCCCAGCGTTCAGGGGTCCTGCTACGGCACTTAACCAGGCGCCTAAGGTGACCTTCTGCCCACTAATTACTGGACTGATACCCACTGGCATGAAAAAGGGAATACATTTGAAGCCTAATGTCTCTCACTATTTAATAAGTAATTATTTAAATTAGCCCAGTAATTAAATCCATGAAAATGTGCACAACATCACCTAGCCTTCCAGGTGTGGATAGATTTTTTCCAGCCATTAGGCATTTGCTAACCCTAACTCGAAAAAATTACAGGCTGTAACCCTCAAGTTAGACATACCTGTAAATAAACAAAACTGTTAATATAAAACTTTTCTCAGTGGGAGGTTAAGATCAGATCCATGTCAGGACTTTGATTTCTGCTGACACACCTTTGTTCTCCTTAGCTAGGTTGTCGGCCAGCTCCCAGTACTCGTAGCTGTACAGCACGCTGTTGGTGATGTTGAGGTGGTTTGCTGCCATCTGGTGGATGCGCTGGGGAATGCTGATGAAGGATGAGGGGTGTGCGGCGGCCAGGCTGACTGGGGTATCGAGCGGTGCTCCCGAGCTCCTGCCAGTCACAGGAACCGACAGTCATATTAGCTTCCCTGATTATTTCCAAGGGGTGATGCCTTGGACGACGACACTGGCACTTACTTTCCGCAGGAGCTCCATGATTCTGGGCCATGAGAAGGTTTGGGGGAGCCCTGTAAAGAGAGGGGCCATGTTTGATCCCGTTGCTCTCTATCGATCTCCTTCCCAAGCAGGCCCCACCTCCCCCGACTCTGCAGCGGTACCTTAAAGTAGTCCAGCAGGACTTTGGAGTATTTGAGAGCGTGGTCCTTCTTCAACCTGAACATCCGCCAGTACAGAAGAGCAAGGCAGCGGAAACTGCAGGCCCGAGCACAAGTACGCACGTCAGGCTACCGGGCTGACCTGCCCAACTTCAGGAGAAGAGAGGAGAGCGAGGAGATGGAGATGGAGAAGCAGAAAGGGGGCTGAGCTCACCACAGCACTGCCAGCTGTTTGTCCTCCTGCCGGGCCCCAGGTCCAGCATGGCCCTTCAGCCTCATGGCGTATCTGGGAGAGTTACAATTAAGTTGTGTGCAGTATTGGGGAAGTTACTCACAAGAGTAATCCATTACAGACAAGTTTAGGTCCAGAAGGTACAAATCCAGTCCGAGGTTTTTCTTCAACCAACCAGTTGAATATAGAGAGTCCCAGTCACAGAGAACTCGACTGGTCAGTAGAAACAAAACCTTGGTCTGGATTTGTAGTAGGTCGCTGTGATTGTTACATAAATTAGCATTATTATAACCGCTTACCTGATGAGCTCCACAGTCTCGGAGTACATGGTGTACGGAGACTTGGCCTCCAGGGGGCCCTCTTCCATGGCTTTGCCACACTCCATAAAGGACAGTGCTGCATCCACGTAGTTCACCGCCTTGCCAAACTTGTCCACCTGATGGCAGTGGAGAGTGGGGTGCCAGTGTGCACATGTAACAAAGGCTAAATATGGGCGCTGTATACTGCAACTGTGCAAAATGCAAAAAACTGAAAGCCATGTCAATTTGCTTAAATTGAAATATGGGCAATTGCAGACACCTACACTCTCTGCATGCAAAGGCTCGGTTCCTTAACCATCTTTGGTGGGTATCATGTATGTGTGTTAATAGCGATCTGCATGCATGCATGGGCGTTTCCCCGTCCTCACCATGGCGTCAGCGCGATGCTTGATCCTCTTGGCTTCGTGCATGTAGTACTCAGCGTGGTGCAGCCTGGTGAGAGTGGCACAGTCACGCAGAGGGGTAAACCAACGCCAGCTGGGTCCTGCTCGTCTGTGCCAGACCTTACATTACATGACAGGAACTCTGATACTGTGATGCTACAGGCCTAGAAGTAAAACTCTGAGCCGTGTAGGCAGCGCGATGGTGATATTAACAACAGGAATCGGTGCCTAGAAGGCTGTTAGGACAAAATTAAACATTTTTATAATGTCATAAAGTTCGGTGAAGTCGTCAGTGCAGGCTTTAGGACAAGCACTCACATGTCATGGTGGATTATAGCACCATCTGGTGGAAGGGCTGGGTTTGGGGGGACGCCCCAGATTCCATAAACTGGCTTGGGACCACTTGGAAGACGCGGTGACTCCACCTTCACCTGAGGGTATGTCCTGGACACCTGGTGACAAACCCATGACCCACTGAATGCCGTGATCTGGGACAAGCACTTGTACCCTTAGACTTAAAGCTCTTCTCTAGGAAGCTCTAACCAACAATATAAATATTATTGAGGCTTATATACTTGTTTCTAATTCTGAACAGGTGTATCCTCGAAGGCCTCAGCCTGTCCAGGTACATTCGGAGATGAGACTGGACAGTCCGGGTGAAACTGAAGGTCAAACCATAAACACGCTTGGCTTGTAGCTCTCAGTATGACCAAGGTGACCTGGAGGTACACGCTTTGTCATACGCACTAGGTTAGTGAGCAGGTGGCACGTCAAAAAGGCTGCTGCCGTTTGACCGTTGACCTGTTCCAGTTTGGACACTCATTGGTGCGCCGATTCTCACCTGGGCCTGTGCGTTCTGCGCCTTTGCATCTCCGCTCCCGTCGGCCTTCTCGCGGTGACGCCGCTCGGCGTCCCTTCTTCGCTGGCCGGCCGGCTCGCCCGGCTCGCCTCTCTTGCGAGGCTCTGAGACGTCCGCCGGAGGGGACGTTGGCTTGCGCTCGTCGCACCGGAGGGCCGCTACGTGGCTGGCAGTGAGGGGGGGAGGAACAGAACGTAAGAATCGGTTTCTGACCATAAAAGCGGCAGAAAGCACGCGTCGAGGCCAACATGATCCGAGACAGACAAAAATGTACTGATGAATTAAAAAGGAGGTGACATTCTAACAGTTAATATCAGCTCCCAGGGTTTCAACGGTTTGTTAACAGTGAACCACAGGCTGCAACTGAATACATACAGTGTGTTTAACTCGCTTATTCTGTGTGTACAGGAGGACCCGGCGTGGTTTACTGTGCCTAAGCTTTATCCTGTAAGGTAATGTTAGGAGTGTAAGAGTTGGTCTGGGTTCAGTGTATTCAGCCTCAGTGTGTTTGCTCAGTCTTACCCGTTGATGGACTCCTTGGTGGACATTCCTTTTGCTGACCTGGGATCAGGACGTACATGGTTCGTTTTACCGTCCTGGTGAGGATTCTCGGACTGTTAGAAGCAGATAGTTCACAACCAATGGTGGGTTAGCACAAGGTAAAGATCTGGGAAGTTCAGTTGCGTGGATTAAGAGTTATTTCCTAGGTAATGAAGTTCACCCTAATTACGGGTGATTATCTCATACTTGGTGTGATCTTACCTTTCGTTTCTTCTTGTGGTCCTGGGGGTCATCTTCAGGGGGATGAAGATGCCTCATGGCACTATTGTCGTGGGCCTTTTGTGATGAGGAGGAAGATGAGGAGCGGCCTCGAGGAAGGCAGGAGGTCTGGGGCACTCTGAGTAGCAGAGTCAGATCTATCCGTACTAGGAGGGAAGGGGGGGCCCGTGGCGGATCGGCGAGGCCGAATGGCACCAGGGTGTAGCGCTTCTGACCCGCGTCACCTGCCTGGGCCCCAGTGGGCTGCCGGCTGGGTTTGACCACTGCTGGCTGGGCCTCCGCACCCCTCCCGGTCCTGCCCTGTGGCCTCCTGGGGGCCTGTCGCTTGCTGGAGGTCGAGTCTGCCGGGAGCCTGGTGACTGGGGGTGGGGAGAGGGGCTCAGAGTCAGAATCCGAATGTGCTGAACATTGGGAGGGGGAAGAAGAGTCTGTTGGCGGAATAACGGGAGTGGGGGAGGGGGAAGGTGGGCGGGGGGGCCTGGGGCCTGGCTGCAGCTCCGCTTCCTTCCTCCTCTTCTTCCTCCTGTGCTGTTCAGAGCTGCCTGGCACAGACTCCTCCTGCCGCCTTGGGCTGTTTGTGTGGGGCCTTTGTCTCGGCTGCACGGCCTGGGGCTCGCCTCCCTGCCGCCTCCGTCTCCACTTCTCCTTCTCCGGCCCCGCACCTTCCTTCGTCCTCTCCTCTTCCTCGGAGTCCTGGGCCCAGCTGCGCCTCAGGGTCCCGGCCTCTCCCTCCGTCTGCCTCTTGTCCAGCCGCCTCTCAGAGGGCAGCTCCCTGGCCCTCCCATCCACCTCGTGCCCCTTTCGCTGTGATGAGACACGGTCTCGCCGGGCCCCCTCCCTATGAGCAGCAGAGGGCCGATTTTTGGCTCTGGGCTCGGGGCTGGGGCTATGTGCGGGCTTCGAGCCGGGCCTAGAGAAAGGCCTGGGGCTGGAGTTTGGGCACGGGCTTAGTCTGTGTGGGGGCTCCGGGTCAGCTACAGGAGCGTCCCACGGCCTGACACCGGGTTTGCTTTTGAGGATGCACGGGGGCCTTGGCTGAGGTGGGGGCGTGGGGCTGTGAACGGAAGCAGGACTCCTGCATGAGTACGGGCTGAGCGGAGCGTCACTGGCAGGGCTGGGGCTCCTGGGACTGGGCGAAGGACTGGAGCAGGGGCTGAGGATCAGCTGGGGACTTGGCTGGCTGCAGTAGTACAAGCCGGGGCTGGGAATGGGGGTCTGCTCCCCCCTTAGCCCTGGGCTGGGCTCTCTCCCCCAGGACCCTGCGGGAGTTTGGCCGCCGTCAGAGTCTGAACCCGAATGGGCTTCCTCCTCCCTGTCACTCGACACCTGTCCCCTGTCGCCAGGTCCTGTCCTCTTCAGCCACTTGTCCAGCTGCCACTTGTTGGTTGACAGCTACAGAAAGGAAGGAAACACAGGAGTGGAGGAGTGCTGGGGAGCCCCCTGTGTGTAACTCTAACCCTAACCCCAGCCCTCTCCATTCCTGTTGCTAATTCCTGTGTCCTCTCAGACTTACTGCAGTGCATCCTTAATAACCCCCACACTGATGGGGGTGCCCCCACTTTTAATGAATTAGTTGTAAACGGGAAACATGTAACAGCAGCTGTGGCTGCTGCCTTGGAGCGACAGGACCACCGGTGGGGGGGGGGGGCATGGTGGCGGGATTCCACGGCGGGGCTCTTACCCAGAGAGGCTCTTAAAGGAGCATGCACATGCAGACAATTCCTGCTGGTAGACCGCAGTGCCTTCTGGTTCTACCGCACACGCCAGTGTTATATGAAGGGCTAATTACCACATCCTGGGAGCTATTTTCAGGTCCCCGTGTTAATATTGCCAGTGTAGGGCAGCAGCACACCCAGCCAGGAGACCCCGTCTCCTATTTTTGGTCTCTGTCACGTTTACCCTTCTAATGAATAACGACACTCTTTACTCTTAAGGCTCAATGACACTCTTTACTCTTAAGGCTCAGCAACAGTAACAGTGCTACAACAACAATGACACTATGACAACAACACTACAGCAATGGCGCTATGCCAACAACACTACAGCAATGGCGCTATGCCAACAACACTACAGCAATGGCACTATGCCAACAACACTACAGCAATGGTGCTATGCCAACAACACTACAGCAATGGCGCTATGCCAACAACACTACAGCAATGGCACTATGGCAACAACACTACAGCAATGGCGCTATGGCAACAATGCTACAACAACAGCACTACAGCAATGGTGCTATGGAAACAACACTACAGCAACAACACTACAGCAATGGCACTATGGCAACAACGTTACAGCAACAGCACTACAGCAATGGCGCTATGGAAACAACACTACAGCAACAACACTACAGCAATGGCGCTATGGCAACAATGCTACAACAACAGCACTACAGCAATGGTGCTATGGAAACAACACTACAGCAACAACACTACAGCAATGGCACTATGGTAACAACGTTACAGCAACAGCACTACAGCAATGGCGCTATGGAAACAACACTACAGCAACAGCACTACAGCAATGGCGCTATGGCAACAACGCTTCCGCCACGGCGCCCACCACCTGTTGCCCACAACCTTCTGCCTGAGGATCCTGCCTGCTACCAGACGGGGAGCATGTCGGGCTGCGTGTCGGAAAGCGGGCGGCCGTGAAGGGGAGCACACTCACCACTTTAGCTTTGCTGTCTCCCCTGGCCGTCCGGCGTCAGTTTAAGCCTCCTCTCTGCTCTGGCACACCCCCCCATTCCTCTTTCCCATAAGGACACTGCATCCCTTGTAATCCAGCCACCGCCCCCCCCCCCCCAAACCCCACCTCCCCCCAGCACACGCCGGCCCCCTTCGACCTGGACAGAGAGGCTGACTGCTTCACGCATATGAGAACCACATGGTGGCCCCTTTCCCTTCCCGTGGAATCGCTGCCCTGTCAGAGGAAGCTCTGTTTATCCCGGCTGCCCCCCCCCTGCTATGCACACAGAACCCCAGCTGCCCATTCTCTTACTGTTAACTAGGCTGCCCCCCCTAACGGGATGGCAGGGCTGTTTAGTCAGTGCTCTTGGCTTGGGGGGGGGGGTCGTCAGGGCTATCACCCGTACAGGAAAATGACACCCAAACCCCCCCCCCCAACTCGTATTCCTGCCCTCCTCTCCCTCCCCCCACGGGCAAATTCCCGCTGTAAATCAGGCCAGCTCCTGCCACTCACTCACAACCACACACACACACACACAGGAGCACCTCACAGGGTGCTTTAACATGTGTGTCAGTATGCGCGCAGGTAGACGGGGGTGCCGCGATGGGCGCGTACCTCCTCAGGGGGCGTCCCTGTCCCGGAGCGCCTTTCCGGGCTGGGGGAGGGCGAGCGCGGGCTGCTGCTGTCCGAGTCGCTGGACGAGCTGGAGCTGGACGAGGCGGAGCTGGAGTGCCTCAGCCGCTTGGCGGACGGGTGGCGCTGTGCTTGGGCCTGCTGGGAATGCTGGGAGCTCTGGTGCCGGGGCCTCCTGTCATCCCGAGCCAGGACAGAGGGCGTCTCAGCCACCCCACGTGACACACACACACACACGTAGGAGCGCCTCTGCATTGTACAACACACCTCATAGTACACATGGTGTGGCTATTACTATGCTGATTGGGGACACCATCATACAGACGCGATGCTTCCCAAGAAAGGCTCCCCTGGCACCCAGATGACACATTCCTCACACGCACTGCCCGGCTGAGGACGCGGTCTGGCAGAAAGCGGACTCGAGGCACAGGGGATGTCCCAGGGGCTCTACGCTTTCGTACATAGAGATGAACTGCTGATATTTTCAATTACAACAGGACTGTTGTGGAGAGGGTTACCTGCCATGAGTGAGCCCAGAGGTAGATTGCTGTAATGAGAAAGACAAGGGGAACAAAACATCATTCATGTCCCAAGGGCAGGTACCCCACACACACGCCACAGAGCCCCAGTTAGGGGAAGCCCTGCCTGATCCCGTATCCCCAGCTGCTGAGTGACGCCCCTGCTTTATAAACAGGAGCTCCCAGTGTGTGCTGCAGTCTGAGGTTCTCTCCTGTAGCTGCCCCAAACCCGGCAGAGTTATTATGGGATGTTTCGCAGTCAACCCCAAACATCATGGAACAGCTTCAGAAGTTGGAATAATACTAATGCTGATGTAAGGGTAGTGCGTGTGTGTGTGTGTGTGTGTGTGTATGTGTGCGGCTTTGTAATTATTACAGTGTGGGGACCCAATGTACCCACAATGTCATAAAAACCTGCCACTTTTTACTCTGCGGGGACATTTTTTTTCAGTCCTC
>JAODKL010000079.1:91315-102615 GCA_026780765.1 Petrocephalus schoutedeni
CTGAGCGCCCCAGAGCAGGGCGGGGGGGGGGGGGGGGGGGGGGGTTCCTCTGATAGTGCCCACACCGTGTGGGTAGGGTTTCATGGGTCTAATTCAAACTAATCCTGAACTCAACCAACAGCAGATAAAATGGTCACCTTTGACTTTAGTTTGTTCCTTGAGGTGATTACTGGCCTTTCAGTCATAAACATCTAAGCTAAGCCCACTCCATCCATCCCCTCCCCGGGTGAAGTTTTATGGGGTTGGGTCTAATTGTTACCAGTCAGCTATTGCAGCGTAAAATTGAACAAGGTCAGTTGGCTGTGTGTAGGACTGGGTGATGAGAACTTAAGCAGTCCTGGTTGCCGGACAGGAAGCACTGCGTATCTAATGACGACCAGCTGTAGCACACCAACTGTTGACTTGCCATGCATTCTGCATAGAGGCGAACGCACCTTGGAACTATAGGGGATATGGCTGCTGGATTCCCTTCCACCTGAGGACTGCAGGGAGGAGGGAGGCAGGGGCCAGGAGTGGGTCATTTCCTGTGTGGGAGGATGTGGTCGTTAGGGTTCAAAGGTCATAGGCAGGGCAAAACTCTCCGCACACTTCAGGGTGTTGACGCAGTGCTCTCCTGAAGTATTTTCTGGGTAAAAGTGGGAATAATGCTTGCGTGGCCTTGGAAGACTGTATGAATATTCAGGAAAATGTATAACAGAAAATGTATGGCATGAAATTGGCCAATAAAATGATGGAGTGTGAAGCCATCTATTTAAGTAAGGAACATGGTTGTTTGTTTGGATTATTTCCTATTGCAAATTTTACTAACCTAACATTGACAGCTAGATAGCAAGCTAACATTAATTGTGAATATAAAGCGAGATTAGTTTCTATCTTGTTTACACTGACATTTTTGCCTCGCTGAGAATATTCCACGTAAGTCCACTTAAAACATTAAACTCTTCACTGGCGGCTGTGTAAAGATAGGGTTCTATTTGCGGTGCTAAGGGTGTCTTATTACGTTCTTTTTGATTTATGTAAAGTAGTTCCTGAGAAAATGCATTTTTTGATGCTCCTAATACAATGGACTTTCGGAGATGCATGTTTCTCATTGGCCAGTGATGATATCCAACATGGATACAGGTATGGAAGATCAGGACCGATTCCCAGCTGAGCTGGTGAGGGGCAAGGCCTCGCTGCCACCCAGATTATGTTACACCCCCTTTATTTTGGTCTGCATTTATTGCCTCCAGCAGGTATGTACTGGTGGGGGGGGGGGCTTTGATGTGTATGACCTGCGAAAAGGTCAGAGGTCATGCCTTCCCTTCCCTATTGAATGAGATAAGGAAATAAGGAATAAGGAAAGAGGCCCAGGCACCTAGATCTTGGGGAGGCCTCAGCCTCAGGACCAGCCCCAGACTGACTGGCTAGGTGGACGTCATCCATAACAGTCTCTCCTGATGTGCTATATCTGTGCCATTAATGGAAGGTTCAGCACATGTACGGCGATAACATGTGCAGCAGCATAGGTGGCTCTGATGAGTATGTGTGTGTGTGCGTGTGCACACTGTGCTCATGTCACAACACCCACTTCAAAGGCGGTAAATGATGCGGCTCCCACTGTTGTTTACTACATATACTCTCAAGCCCCAGCCCAGCCCACTGGAAAGCCTCACATACACGCACACACAGACACACACGCGCACGCATGTGCACGCTTCTCCCTCCCTCTCGCATAAACACTCCTCCCTTGGCAAATCCCCCCCAGCTGCCCCCCTCCCTTCATTATCTTGTCTTCATTCAGTCACAGAGGATTTCACCTCTCTCCTCTCCACTCTGCGATCAACAAGCCTCCCAAGGTGGACATGCACCGTCCGTCTCTCTCTCTCTCTTTTTCCCTCCCTCGCCCTCGCTGCTTCTCCAGCCTGTGAGCACGCAGGGGGATGGATACACACCTGGTCCACTTCTCCAAAACACTCTCCTTCCCTCTGCCATATCCAACCACATATCTGCGCCACCCCAAGCCCAATCATAAACATAATTTTACGTATTTGTGGGCCCCTGCAAGATGCTGGGCCCCATGAATCTCCCACGGAATCCATACCTCTACTGCGCACCTGTCTGACCTAAAGAGCCTCCGTCTGACCCGGTGATGGTGCTTAGAAGAGCAGGCTACCCACATGTCCTGGTCACAATGTTAGCGCAACACTAGGAGAACAGCTGGCCCTTACCCTCAGTAAATCTTCGCTGCAGCTCTCGTCAGCCCGTCCCCGCTCCTGTGTGAAGAGGCAGATAGGACTAGCGTTACTCGGACTCTCTGACGCCGGCTTCGTCTGGGGGGGCTGGATCTTACTGGGGGGCCTGCAGTCGATAAAAGCCGGTGGGTAGAGGAGGGCTGAGGCATTTTTTAAAAAGGGCGAATCAGTGTTTGGACAGACGGTGTGCGTGTGTGTGATATGGTGTAAGAAGGTACTGTGCAGGCTTCCTGTCACCCTCTAAACGTGAGCAGAACGTCAGCCGGCTTGGTCCGCAGTGGAACGGAGACAACCGCAGAGGTGCACACGCATGTACACTGGTAAGCACGCCCCGGCTGGCACGGAGACGCGAGCACACGCGTCGCGAGACAAAGCCACAGCGTCCCACACGCATCTGCAGGCCCGCTCTGCACATGGCGGAGTTTTTCCAAACAAAAGAACGAGACACATAAATAAAATATGTATTTTAAATCTTGCAGTTTTTATGAAGCCACTACTGCTGTAATATACTCACTGGAGCCTCAAGATACTTTTAACAACGTGTACACACACACACTCACGCACACACACACTCACGCGCAGACACACGCTCTCACAGATGCTTGCGTCTGTTTCTAATTAGGGGTGGGAATGCTTTAGCCTCCTCAGATATAACTTTACTAGCTACAGTCCCTCTGGTTCACTACTTCAAAGTAGGAGGATTTGTTTTAAGCTGCAGTTACAGTAACAGCCCTTACAAGGCAGAATACAGTCACACCTCCAGCTTTTGCGCTGAAGTATTTTTTCGGTCCAGCTGTCTCACATGTTGTTATGTGACATCTTTATTTAATGATCTGCTAGGTTTCTTTTTGCCAGTTTATATACTGCAAAGTGATCAGCTCATTTTAGTGGTTCTTCTTACAGAAGATTTTGACATTTAGAACTTTTAATGTATTCTGGGCTCCATATCAAAAAGCAGGATTGGTTGGTTAGCTAGGTAACTCGGTTAGTTTTAATGCACCCCACTTTAAATGGACTTTATCTTCGCTCACTTACATTTAGTCCAGACTACCTTAAATTTGACAAGCTATCTTCCTAACACAAAAATCGAGCTTTGCGATACTGGCTCCTGATCTGTTAATAACCATTGACCCTACAGTAGTGGTAAGGTCATTCGAGCGTTTGTGGCCTCCAGATTCCACCTCTGTAATTCACTGTATCTCGGAATTAACCAGTGTCTATTGTCACGCCTCCAGTATGCCCAAAACTCAGCCACCAGGCATTTAACTGGGACACAGAGGCATTGCCATATTCCCCCTGTCCTGGCCTCTCTTCATTGACTGCCTATTAAATACAGGATTGACTCCAAGATTTTGCTGATGGTGTCCAAAGCATTATACCTTGCAGACCTTCTTTGTTTATTTTCTCCATCATGCTCTCTTAGCTCATCCAACCAGATGCTGCTAGCTTCTCTCCCCAGCCTAGGCTTAGGATAAGGGGGGGTGGCGCCCTTGAAGTCGCTGCTTTGGAACTAGCTGCCATTGCATGCTAGCTCCACCTCTTCTGTTAGCCTCTTGAAGGCTAAGCTAGAAACCTTCTTCTCTGTGGCTTTTCGCTAAGTAGTTTCATATGGCTGCTTTGCTCTTTTGTGCATTTTCTGTTTCTTCTGTTTTTCCTGTGAAGCATTTCGGTGTCACCTTTGTGTCTGGAAATGGCCTCAGTAAATAAAGTTTGAGCTGAGTTAAGTTGAGTTGAGTACAGCATGACATGCTTCAGCAAATTGTATCAATAGTCTAAAGTGCACTGGAGCACCAAATGGGGAAAAAAGGATGTGACTGTCAAAGTCAACAAACACATAAACACACACACACAAACACACACTCCTTATCTTGAGTGGCAACACCGTCATGGAAACTCTCAAGACCACCGACTAAATGGGAAGCAGGAGAACGAGGAACAGGAAGCGGAAGGGGCCACTGGCTGCTTATGTAACAAATGGCTGAGTTTTCCAGTTGTTAATATTCTCCTTTTTAAAATGACAAGTACTGACCGGTAAGGACTCACCTGTCTGAGAGCAAGCTCCCATCTGCGGCTTTCAGTGAAGGGCAGTGTCCCTCAAACCCGACACATTTCTATGGTCTTGCGGTACCAAGTACGAACGGAAGTTGGTGTTGGATTATTTCCAAACCATCATCGCTGATGCAAACTGGGGAGGATGGTCATTTTTCTTCACACCTCACCCACCAGTCCCTTGAAACTCGTCTGCTTTGCTTGTCAAAGAGCTTTAAAAAGCCATGTCAAGGCTCCGTTGAAGGACAGGACGCCCCAACCTCTCCTACACGCATTTACCTTCAGCACAGGCATTCCGGCAGCTTTCCACTAGGCGCTTATCCATCCCCTTAAAAGACTTTCCTGCCACATCGCACAGCGCATCTACTCTGTAAGAGGATTTTCAGTTTTATAAGTTTGCAGTCGGTGATTTTTTTCCCCCTTGCTTACGCTGCGCAGTGGGTTATTTTAGGCACTTATGTAGTCTCAAAACTAAAAAGAAGAGATCGGTTCAGACAGGAAGCCGTTAAGCCGCAAGATCCACAACAACAAACCGTGTTTCAATTCCATGCCACCTTTATAGCGCACACATACACGTACGAACACACCTTACACCGTTAAAAATGGTATTTTGAAATGGTCTCATGCACAATGCACAAGTTGTTTAAAAACTGTAATTAACAACAATCTATTCATAAGTCGGATGGTAATGAGCATTAGACGCAGGGTACGGTAGGACATTGTCAGGGACGCGGCGGTGACAGCGCGCATTACGCCGGCAGGACCGGTCCGCGTACCGGGACCTCTCACCTCAGCCGTGAAACCAACCATCAGACAGACGCCGAGAAGTTTGCTGCCGAGGCCGATCATCGTCGGCGCGGCTCCGCTCACCTCCGCGCCCCGAGGTCCGTCTCGGCGAAGGTGCGGCTCCGGCTCCGCGCTCCGCGAACAAGGCTGTCTGCATGGTGGGTGCCCGGCGCGATCAGACCCAGCCGAGCCGCCAGCAGGGCAGAGCCATCGCCGCGATGGGCGACGCGGCGGACGGTAACTTAAAATGACGCTGTCGAGCCAATGACATAAATATGACTGTAGAGCTACACAGATCAAAGTTCCACGCGTGTTAAATTAGACAATATGATTGTTTAATAAACTGTAAATATTCCACAAACTCATCTGTATAAACATGAATAATGGAATCATCCCCAGCGACTAACCTGTATCTCCACCTTGTAAATAAATTCAAAAACAAGAAATACTCATATCAACTACATGGCTTAAGTGGGAAAAAAAAAACACAATGTGACATAATAAATAACACAAACTAGCCCTAAATCTTTGCGGACACGAAACATCGAGCGCAGAAACAAAACAAAGCAGGTAAGACGTCTGCTTTTGCGGGGGTAATGGATTTGCTACGGAAGGCTGCGCGTCCCCCCGGGATGGGGAGATGCGGCGAGCGGTGGGATGGGGCTCGCCGGCGGCGCGCATCGGCGCGCCCACGCAGCCCGCCGCCGGCGGAAAGTACCCTGCCACTCCGAAAGACGCCGCCGACATAAATCCTCCGGCTTAACTAGGCGGGAGTCCATATTTTCTCTAAATGTGTTTCTCTTCCATATCCCGTCAAAGAGAGGGGGGGAGAGGGACATGTCCAGGTTTCATTTATTGCTGGTGGGAGTGAAGCAGAGTGAGATACCTCAGAAATACCCAGCCATTATCGGAAGAAAGGGGGACTCCAGGAGTTATGCTGGAGTTTTACTCTGTTCTGATAACCTTGAACGTTTGACAGACATCTTTTCCGCTCCTTTGCTCATAAACGGCATTTTACAGAGCCAATAAATTGTGTTTTGTGAGCTGTAATGTTTATGGGGGTGGGGGGGGGGGGGGTAGGCTTCCACAGAACAGAAGTAACACCTCAAGGCATAACGAGCGGCGATGTCAGAAGGAGAGGTGGGAGTTAGGGGCTAGCAGCGAGCAGGGGACCGGAGAGGTTGAAAGTTCAAGTTCCACGAGGAGAGCTTGAGTCGTGTTTTTAATCATTGGTGCCACAGGGTTTCGCAGGACGTGCAGCTGTGTCAGTGAGTGAGGGTTCTGGCCTCGTTTTTCACACAGATGATCGAACACGAAACTGCAGAGTTGGTTTTTTTATGAGCTATGCCAAGAAGACGTTGGCCAAGACTGGCACGTGGTGCTTTCATACGTTTTTGGTCAAAAGTGGAAAAAAAGAAACGATTTAAATATTGGTAAATACTAGCAGGGCATCGCAAATATGACTCAGGTGAGTCCTAAATTAAAATCAATACCCATTCTTAGGCTCTAGGGGAGTGGCCAGCAGAGCTTGGCTGTGGAGACAGCTTGTCATTCCTAGTTCCCACATCCTCCTGTACTCTAACCATCTCTCCATCACTGGCGTCCCTCGGGACTGGAGCACACACAGTCCCATGGAGTGTGGTCTGGGCATTCGACTGGCAAATGTGCGCTTGGCCCCTGCCATTTGAGGCGCAGTCACTGGGGCACAAGGGACAGGTCTGTTTATAGCCCCTTGTATGGATCCTCTGTGCCCCCCCCCCACGTGGCAACAGTCTCCACACTCATTTACAGTTGCAGGATTGTTCGCGGTGCTCCGCTCTCACCGGCTTCCTTCCGGGTCGCCTTTATCTGATGTAGTGCGCCCCATCTGTTATGGGTCGGTAGGGCCTCGGCGTTGATTGCTGTGTAGGGCCAGAAATACCCATGAATCTCATTTTATTGGGCCCAGCTATAGGGAGGGGGTGAGGGCTGATGGTGAGGTTCGGGTCCGGCTGGGAGAGGTGGCTGCCTGGGTCAGGGGCGTAGGCGGGTTCTGTTACACGGGTTAGCCGCAGGGTGACTTTTACCAGGGTTCCTTTGGGTCTGTCGTCCCCGCGCCCCATAATTCAGGCACACGGAGAGCACCGTCTCCAAGCCCCGTCGTTTCTCACCTCCACAGGCCCCGGGGCAGCTCCCATCATGACGCAAGAAGACGGGGTAGTCACCGCAACACTGCCCCCTGGTGACAGGTCCCGCGGGGAGAAAGAGGCCCTAACCCTCCAGGGCTTCTCATTTTATTAAGTGTGTCTGTTTGGAGCCTGAACAGAAACTGCATCCTGGTAAAGGAGAAGCACATTGGCTAGGCTTACAGCTTTAGGAAAATCCCAGTTTCGTCATGTTTACCGAGGCAAAGAATTTACAAGACAACACCAAACGGTTCAGTATGTTCTCTGCAGACTGATTTCAGAGCCCAAACTGTGCACTGCGTAACAGGCGCCATGAACGACGCTGATGGCGTGAGAACGGAGAAGACAGCGGTCTGCTTGGCTTTGCCACAGTCAGCGTGGGTCTCCCTGAAAGGGCCACCTCAGGCCTGTCACCGGGGACGAGTAGTCTGGTGACCTATCACGCTCGTTTTCAGAGCAAGGTGTCTATGGAATATCCTCATCTACCGTGCTTCCCTGATAATAGGACAGGGCCTTATATTATATTATATATATATATTACCGTACATTTACTGGTTACGTGAACGTCTGCATGAGGGACAATGAGCTAGAGACAGTTAAGATTAGTGTTGCTTTTAATGCTGGGAAAATGGCATTTGTGTACGTGACGCAGCAGCGTGAACATCAATCAATAACCGATCTACAACAGCTCAGATTAGGACCTTGTAATTGAATGAGTCCAACTGTGTTAGTTGCTAATGGGAGCCTGTGTCTGTGTTCCACGCTATCCCGTGATTCAATGCGATAGTGACGTAACTCTATAGGCCTGATCCAGGGGATAGTATTTTTGGAGTAGGGCTTATATCACGCACATCCTGAAAAATCATGCTAGGGCTTATTTTCAGGGTATGTCTTATTTTATATACGAGTCAGCGCATTGCATGGACTGATTTCATCACAGTGAAATTCCAACAAACACTTCATGCACACGAGAATGAGCCTGGATCATAACACAACAAATGCTATGTGTCAGCAAGGCGAAAATTTCAGAAACCATTATGAGATGTCTTATATACTCGTAGGTATTTAGTTTCCTCCTTGGTACAGACTAAACTTTTTATCTAAAGAATATCGTCTTATTCCCGACTGCCTGATCCTTAGCCACTGATATTATCATAGAAAGACACCGACTTAGCAGGCCGAAACCCTCCTAGATGTTTTGCCGCGTCCTGCTTGTGGGAGTTCGTGGTCCCAGCATTGGCACCCATGGAAACAGCCCGCAGCCATGCGCCCACAGGGAAGACAGCGCCTCTCCCGCTGGGCCTGTTAGGGACAGGCACTCTCCGTCGGCTCTCTCACTCCTGCCTTCTGCAGCTCTAGAGATTCCGTCGGTCTCCATGGCGACCCGCTGGGATTCTGGATTCCTCCAGGTGTACTTACGGGTTTTCTGAGTGCTCACGTTTGCCGTGTCCTTAGCGCCGGATGGGCCCGTCGCCTCTCGGTTGCTGAGCAGTGAAATATCCGTTATAATTACATCTTTAAATGAGTCTGAGAGAACTACAATCGGCCACAATCACACTCTCAGCGCACAGCCAGACCCAGAGTACCATCTCACTTTCATAAGAACTTTCAGATCATTTGGACTGTTTGGTAATTCTGCTAGAACACTAGATGACAATATCAGCACTTGTGCCCCATGCCTGGAAAACAGACACCTCACAGGAACCACTTTCCACCACTGTTGCTTCCATAGCCACTCAGGTAGCGAACAGGGCAATCAAATTTAGTACAATGAATGCTGATTCTCATACCGCAATGTCCGTAATCCCCGTGTGGGTTTTTATTTTAACTGCTTTTCGCCATGAAACTATCATAACCCTCTCCCTGATTTGGTATCGGCTGATTTAAGTGGCTTGAAAGATGCAACAGTCCCATCCGATTATCTCTTTGTCCTCCGTTGACCCTGGAAGGAAGCAGAGAGCGTCCGACGTCAATTTACGCTTCCCTTATAAAACAGGGCCGGCGTGAGCCGCACGCATTAGCGCGTCAATGAGAGCGCGCCCGAAGTCACGGGGCTAGCCCTGTCTCGTATTTATCGCCGAGCAGTTATGTGGAAATACTGCAGAAGTAAAAGCTCTTAAAGAATTGAATCCGCTGCGCCGCGCATCTGTCACGGCGGCCCGCCGCATGATCCATCCTCGTAAAGCCGCCCGAGTGCGCGGAGCTCCGCCTGGTGAAGACTGGAGATTTACTACCTGCCTGGATCATCGCTTCACGCCACCGGCACAAGCCCACCCCCTTACCGCCTACCAATCACGCAGTCACAAAAATGAACTACCATCTATCTGTCTATACATCTCATTTATTTGTATAACATTAGGCACCTATGTGCCTTTGCCAGTTTTTTCCCCAATACCCCATCCTGTCCTGGTTATTGAAACCTTAGGTTCCCCCTCTTATACCACCAACACAGAAACAGCTGGCCTTGGCCTTTGACAACAATCAGCAGTCTCGGAATAAATACAAGAATGAATGGAATGGGTGTACGCCTAAGTTTATGTCAGTTAGTCTCAGCCTTCATCCGGACGATCCAGGGGAAGAAAGATCTAGTATGGTTAATACACACTCACCCCCTAGGCCTATAGGCAATTCTGAGTCGCCATTTACCCAAACTGCATACTTTTGGACTAGGGCAGGAGCATGCATGGTATTAAATTAAGTCATAAAACAGGAAAAATGAGCAAACATGTTATTTCCTGTAGTTTTGTTAGTCTGCTAATAAAACATGTAAACAAATGTATGAAACGTAACAAAGTAGAACAGAAATAGGTGGACTTCTTAGCGCTGCCGTTTTTATGTTTACCAGCAGATGGCGCAATGCCCCGAGCTCTTCGTGGAACCAAGACCCAGAGTCATCCTGAAGGTTTTTATTTACTGATGGTCCCGCTGTTGGACATTTTATTTGTTTTATCCAGAGTGACGTGCATTATTTGAGGATGCAGGTGAATGGGGGTCACGGGCCTTGCTCAAGGGCCCGGTTGTGAAGACCCTCTATGGACCCTGGGATTTGAACCGCAGACATTCCGGGCACCGCACGCTAACCTGCTGAGTCACATACCGCCCTTATTTATCGGATTCGAAAAAGGAAAGTTTTAAACGACATGCGCTTCCGCTCGTATTTTACAATGAAGACAAAACTGTGTGACTTAAGCCTAGTGTCATTTTTCACGTATAAACATGCCCTGACATGTCACACACAACCTGAGGTTTATGCGCCACAGGATCGCGACAGCATTTAAAAGTAGCCTACTCTGTATTCATTATGTATTTGCTTATTCTGCAAGCTTGTCTGATCCCACAATGGCTGCAAATTTAATACAAATGAACGCGCGTTGAATGTAGAATGCGTATATCGATACATTTCAGGGATGCATATATCCAGCGTTTCGGAGACTTTTTCCATTTGTGCCACACGAAAGTCACACTTACTGGGGCGGGGGTGAGCGCTTTGTGGATGCCATCTTCTGACAATGGGTGGAAATGCAAGCGCGTCAGTTACTGACCCCGACATTATACTGCAGAGAAAAATAGTTAGGCCCGATGAGAAAAGGTGACGCTGTTCAAAATGCGCCCGCTTTCATTCATTTTGCTTTTTAAGTCTATATAAATGCTCTATATAAAACGAGGAACGTACAGTACAATGCCCCATTCACCGTCAGTCATCCCTGCCTTGTTCCTAAGGCAACAGACAAAACTACTGACCCGATCTCCACGCCTCGGGTTTAGTTGTAATTTATCTGTTGACACAGCAAAATGAGACACTGTGATGCCGCTTTTCGGTCAATCTGACCCCGCCGGCGCGTCTTTCCCCACGTTAACGCACTTTTTGGGAAGCTGTCGCGTCCTGCTGCACGCCGTAGCCCTACATATAGTGCGCACTGGGGGACCCCCTTATTTAAAGGCCATGCATCATGCAAACAGGCATGCGATAATATGCCGGTGAAAGGCACCAATGTGCAAATTATCTGTGATGCGAAAATGCGTCTCATTAATGTTGAGGCAAGATGGCCTGGCTCAACCCATTAAT
>JAODKL010000079.1:141735-175169 GCA_026780765.1 Petrocephalus schoutedeni
TGGGGGGGGGGGGGGGGGGGGGGGGGGGGGGCACTGGCCCTGTAGCCTCCTGAGGTCGTATTTACAGCCGAGGCCACAGAAAAGTAGCACCTCAGACATCCGGAAGGGAAGGGAACAGAACGTAACGGGCCGGCTCGCCGCCCCCAGACCCACTTCCCCAAGGGCCGCCAGAGACGGCAAGGAATATTGATTTTCAGACGTTTGCGTCGGGACTTTTGCTTTGTTCTTCTGCTGCTAATAGGATCAGGGCTTATGGGAAAGGAAAGTACCGAGGAGGAGGAGAGAAAGGGAAGAAGGAGAGATAGGGGGAGAGAAAGGGGGCCGGCGGGAGGGGAATGGGGCGGGGCTGGGGAGCATGGGAGCTGCAAAGCGGCTTATGGGGGGAATGTGCCGCTCTGCCGCGGCCGAGGGGGTACGGCCAGGGAGACTCGGGGTGGGAGCCGACACACCGGGGCCCGGGAAAGGACACCTGGAGGACGGCGGCCCCCGCTGCTTACACACCCTTTTTAATGCCGCAGCTCAATATGCAATAAATCAGGTTTGGCGCATGAACGGTGCATTAAGATTAAATTCATTACGCAAAATCAGATTTTGAAAACGACTTCAACTTTGAACTTACATTCAAACATATTCCATATTGGTCAGGGTTTGTAGTTGTTATACAGCTTTAACACACTGTCCATGTATGTACCTTAACCGAAGGGTGGTTACGAAGGTGCAGATTATTTTGGGTTGAACCTGGGCAAAGGAAAACCTGTTGCTGGGGTTGAGAATACTGCAGGTTGTGGGGTCAAGTCCCTTAATAACCACACGTCACCGTAATGACTTTAGTAACATTCGCAGCTGAATAAATGGGGAAACTATAGGTCAGTAGTGATGACAGACACTGGAGATCCAGCCAAATGTTATTTTTATTAGCATGAGTCACTGGCCGATATGATACTTGTTGGATGCGGCTTTTGGGTCTGTCTGGCTTGCCATGATGCCAGCAGCTGCGATGTGGCTCCTTTGCGCCCAGACACAGTTTGCCCGCCTCGCCTTTTGGCTGTGACTGTAAGATTATGCTCTGTCTGGCACTGCGCTCTTTAATAACGTTATTAAATACCATGACTCTGCACACTTTGATGACACTGCCGGGGTTCCTGATCTCTGGAGACTTCTTATCCGATTGTTTGGGCTTATGGGATAAATAGACTCGGGGAAGTAGAGTTAGTGTTTTAAGGAAATAAACTGTGCTGATACACCGTCTTGGTGATCAGAGTAGCACTATCTAGTAATTCTACATATAATATCTACGGATAATATCTAAGGATATTATATTCGTTTTTGGAACTGCAGAGTTTTGACAGTAAAGTGACAGTGTGCTTTGATGCATTGCTATTAAATCATCATATGTCTTATGACATCACAGCTGGCATTTTCTCCCAGAGATTGTGAGCAGCGATTCTTTGCCACAATTCCAGTTAAGGGGCAGCATGGCACGTCAGCTGGCTAACACTGCATGTGAGCATCTTACTAATATCGTGCTCTTGTGTCAGTGCATTTAACCAGTCGTCAGTGATGTAAATGGTAAGAGACTGAGGGAACTGTTGCGCTTTTCTGTAGATTTTGAGATTTTTCAGATTTCAGATTCATACGCGATATTCACACAGGGGTAGTTTCATGGCGACAGAAACCGAGCAACTGTTGCTAGTGACAAAATTTGGTTGCCTTGTGCACAAATACTATAATATTTGGATCATTAAAATAAAAATAGGTCTATATTTCATTATAATGGAATCTCATTTAAGTTTTATCAACTTTATCATGAATAAAATCACAAAATCTTAATTGACCAGACTAAGATAATTGATCCTACTCTCATATGGGCCTTTCGCACATTTTTGCTTTTTAATACACCTGTACATTTATTTATTCACACCAGCAATGGTTCATTGTAATTACTTACACCTTTATTTACATTCTCCCACACTCTGCTCCCTCTCCAATGCCTGTCTCCGTTTTTCTATCTCAGTCTGATCTGCTGTAATGTCTTAATGTCCCTCTGGGGATCAAACAAGATCTATATTTCTCTTTAGTTCCTCCCTCTCCTCTGACCCATCGTCAGCCTGGCTCCATCGCTCTCCCGGGGTCCGGCTGTGGTCGGAAGGCCTTTCAGCTGAGCTCGCAGATCCACACACAACTGCTCGTGTCCCCCTCTGATTACTCTCCAAGTTCCCTTCTCCTTCCTCCTCTCTTTTTCCCTTTCTTTCTCTCTGTTTTTCTTCCTTTCTCACAAATTATAAACCTGGAATATGCACATGCATGTATAGGGCTCCTTCTCCTCTATGTGAATGTTTCAGTTATTCAGTGTAGCTTGTATTTAGAGCATTAAAATGGACCTGACCCCGCCCCCCATGAGTGGCCCCGCCCCCATGAGTGGCCCCGCCCCCCATGAGTGGCCCCTCCCCTATCATCTACAAGTAGAACGCGGACCATATTCTGTATTCTCTCTTCACAATGACTTTAGATCAGGGGTGGGCCTTCTTATCCGCAAAGGGCCGGTGTGTGTGCACGTTTTCGCTGCCACTCCCTAATTAGATCACCAATTGGAGGACTGATTGGCTGAAGAATTCTCACACCTGACCTTAGGGTTATCCCGAAAACCGGCATATACCCCGGCCCACTGCGGATATGATTGACGCTCTCTTTTTACTCCTCTGTTTACGACGCGTGTAAAACTGCGTAGATATTTTTGATGTGACTAGTAAATTCATTTTCTAATGAGTACCAAACTTCATTGATTAAAATTCCCGTTGAAAATATTAATCCCTAAAACCCTGTAATGTAGAGGCCAGTGAGGAAGATGAGCAACAGTTGTAGACACGTAATGCCTTCTAGTTAAGAATGTTACTCCTCGCACTATACATAGGAGCTCTCAGCTTTCAAAAAGCACTTTGAGACACATTAGGCAATGTGGAAAGCAGTATTGTGATTCTAAGCGGTGTTATTATACCTGAGATTAAGTGAGATCTTATGTGTCCGTGATATACACATATAGCACTTAAAAAATAACATTTTATTATAAAATAATGTTTAAAAAATAAGGCATAGAAATGGGCTCTGAGGAATATGTTTGTAACATTGGGGGTATATTAATGTTGTTTCTACCTTGGGGTACAAAATTGTACCAGGGCTGCACCCCCTTTCTGACAGTGTAAGAACTTTGAGAAGACCTTCACTTAGCGTTGGCCATCTTTCTGCTAACGTCCCTTGTTAGCTGGGTTATGTCCCCTGCAGGTCTCATTCATAAAAATCCTACTGCCTTCTGCCTACATTTCTGTTTTACCCGGATGCCAAGCACGCAGGTAAAGAAAACGTTTACGTACCGTGATCAAGATCTTAATCCAGTGAATACAGTTCAGTTGTAGTGCGTCAAGGGTTTATATAGTGTAATATATATTTTAATTACTGAACGAAAACAAATTAGACGATGGGTTATGTCTCCATCTAGTGACGAAATGATGCTTCTGCCTTTTGGATGTTATTTGAACAGGCTATCGCATTTATAGGATTCCCCCCCCCCCAAGAACTGAAAATAACACGCTCATTAGGAAGCTAGACAAACAATGAAAATACTTATTTGTCTATTAGGGACCTTATCGTTTAATGAGGATTGATCTTAGGTTAAAACTGTGTACGCTGCGTAATTGATGACAAGCAGGCAGGAACTTCACGCTTATAGCTGTCATTTAGAAAAGAGGGTGTGCGTGTCAGTTCAATTTACTTTCAAGTTTGTTTTTTTTTTTCCAAAAGTAGAATTGAAATTAAGGTTACCTGAATAATTCTCTTAAGTCTGCGGATGATAATTTTGTAATTATAGCAAAATGATTTCAGGTGAATTAAGTTAAGCGCGTCGTTTATATTCGGAAATTTCGTTGTCCTCAAGTACCATCGCATAGCAATTACTGGGTCAGATTTACTATTCCGTCTGTTCAAGTCGCAGGCACTGATTTAAAAAAAAGCGCTGGTTGTAAATGCGCGTTATCGCCGAGGGGACCTGCGCGGGACTCGCTTCTCTTCCCGCGGATCGGGACATCAGCTTCCCAAAGCGGACCGGCCCCCGTGTCCGTCAGGTAGGCTGGGATGCATCTGAAGTCCCTACATCTCTATTGGAGCCAAAGACAACGCTCAGCCGCGTCGTTAATAGGGACGGAAACCCTGAATCATCCAGGAAGGTCCGAACGTGGCCAGGGTCAGGGAACAAGACACCAGGGAGGGCAGGAGTTCTAGTTTCGTCCCTGACACATCTAACGATATATACAGAATATTCGTGACGCATTTAAAATTATTCGACCCACCCGTCCTTTGCTTTTCTATACCCGCATGTGATATTCCGGTTCCGGGCGCAGGGTGGGGGACCACCCAGGACGGGATGGCAATGATGCAGTTAGCTTGCGCTTAAATAACTGCCAATATGCACATATTTAAGAGTATTTTTCATAACGACATGAGGACACCGACTTCATTAACTGCAGTTATGTCTGGTTATTCTCCTGAGTTTATTGGTCTGGGGTGGAGCCGATATGATCTGCTCTCATGGGGGCCCAACATTTCTAACTACGCCCCCGGCCACAAGATTTCAGATAAATCAACAGGTTGAAAAGGTTGCCGGCTCTATTCGCGGAACACTATTAAAGTTGAAACCAAGAACTTTTGTTAACATTGCGACATTCATAATGATTTCGATTTTTATCGCTGTCCTCGTAACGGCTGTGGGCGAAAATCTCGCCAAGCCTCTTCTGTTATCTGACAGGCTTTTACCGTATACTGTATACCGCTAAGGGTCAAGGCTAAGCGAGCTGTAACTGCTCAAATCGCCACAAGAGGGCGCTTGCGCTCCGTGGGAAAAAGCGGCGCGCCGCAGTGTAATTATACGTTGGCGGGGCGTAATTTAGTAAATTCTCAATTGTATTCAAAACATGTTAAAATGGTAAATAATTATAAAAGTTTAAAGATTTTTAGAAACCTAATGCAACTCGTATAATAAAACATTTTAATACGTATTTTATCGAATTCTCATTTAATGCAATTACAAGACACACAATTAACGAGAATTCGAAAAGAAAACAATATTGTCATGTAAATACTGTATCATGTCAGTTTCGTTTTATAAGTATTTTTGGGCAAGGAGAATTATATTGTATAATATTACAAATACCTTTTTAAGTAACCCTTCGTGTTGGAGAGGCTACGTTTATTGTTAAATCAGACGAAATGGGAATGGTTATGAAGTAATTTACCACATGCGTGACCAAGGATCTTCTCGCCTGAGAGGTAAGAGGAACCTGTACGCATCGCCAATGTGTAATTGACGTACGTGAAAAATACCCTAATATTGCCCCTAAAGGCTTAGTCATAACTGTCACAAATGTAATGTTTATGCCCATCATAAAATGCACATCGGTGCCGCCTCAGATTCGTACAAATATAAGTCATTGCTGGCAAGGAGACGTTTGCATTTTAATATCCTGACCCAGATAAGTGTGATTGTGTGGATAGGCCTATGTTGTATAACGCGTTTTCTGTAAGCAATTTGGCCAAAAATATCAATATTGTAAATATATATTTTTTTCATTAGCGCATTTTAATGCCTTGTTCAAAATAAGTGTTTTGTGAGTGCTTGTAATTTGTATATTGTTTTCTAGAATACAAGTTGTTTTTTTTCCAGGAGGGATTTCAAATCGTTCGGTCACTCAATAATATATAAAATACTAAGTTCACTTTTAAATAAAAGTATCTTAAAGTAATTTCCCGTATGCGCGCCTCCTTCCGAGCGCGCCCGTGGCCCCTTTTGTCGCATCATCGACGGGTAACCTTTAAGCGTTTAATAATTGATTTTGCCTGTGTTGTAACTCGTTTTTCATTTCGATATTTTCATGTAAATTACGTTCCCCGAGTAGAATTCGCAAATACATTCCACAAAGAGAAATGCTACCCCATTCAAGCGCGTTATATTTCGCTGTGGGACTGCAATTCTCGACGACGAGCATCTAAATGGCATTTTTATTTATTTTTTTTAAAGCCGAAAAACGGCGGCGGTCCGCCTCGGTAATTGAGCGGGGCCGCGTCCGCAGATCCGCCCGCAGCGCAGGAAGGGGGCCGGGCAGATGGGCGACAGCCGCGCAGAGAGGAGCCGCCGGCCGGCAGCTGTGCAAACGGAAAGCGCGCCGGTCAGCGCCGCTCGCTGGCAAGGCCGCCGTAATTAGGCACCGAGCAAACAGGGTGGCAGCGATCCGAGCAATATGATCGCAGATTATCCCCGAAATTACGCGTCTGGAACGGCCGCTACAGGCCGCGTTTGGAGTGCGCGGATCGGCCCGGACCCCGCTGTCAGCGAGCGGGTCGTTAACCGGCGCAAATAGGCGATTCCTTATTATATTACTCGGGCCATTTGGAACACTGTTAGGTCGAAATGTCTATGAAAGCCGCGATACTTATTTAAAAACATGGCATATTTCTTATTTTGAAGAGAAAATAAAAAATATGTATACTATAGGCTAACTGGAATGTTTTAGTTGTTTTGTCTTGGTTTTTTTTTTAGTATAAACTCACAGAATCGTTTTATTTAAAAAAATTACTGGCAATTAAGTGTTTTCTCTTAAGTTTTAGTTGGCCAATTAGATTTTCCCTTTATTTTCATGTAGGCCTACTTAACGACGCCCTGCTCGGCGAAGTACGCCCTAATTATATTAATTATATTATGTGCCGTTAAGATATGCGCGTCTGTGGGTTTTCGAAGAAGTGTTTTACTCATTTTCCTCGACAGACTACAAGTGCCTTTAAATTTGTATTAATGCATTAATAAACTGAATGCAATTATTGATATTGCTACGTGATCTCTATCAGACATAAAGAAAACAAACCATCAAATCAGACCCCTTTCTCCTCAGCAAGAAGAAATCTTTCTGAACATGGATATTTAAATGATTAAACCAATATCAGTAATTCCAGCTGTAACTGTCCATAATCACCGAGAGTGTAAATATAACTGACCGGGCGCTGAGTAGGTCCAGCACACTGGGAACAAGGGAAATCTCTCAGAGGGTGCAAAGGGTTTCTGTTAGAGCTCTATTATTCCGCTGAAGTCTAATACGGAATGCAGAAGCAAACTGGCCACCATTTCAGCTGTGCAGTGCCACAAGATATGAGATGTGCCCGTTCCCCCCCCCCCCCCCCCCCCCCGGTTTTGTTTACTTGCATTCTAGCAGTGTCTGAGGTCATTTGTGTACATTTCTGCGGTGATTCCGCATGGCTCACGGGAAAGCACCTGTCCCATTGCCGGATCTCTGAGGGGAAGGAGACACAATAGGGGAGGGTCTGTTTTATCTCTCTCATCCCCTGGATTACGGACTTCCTCTGCCGGCTGGACCATTTTAAATGTGAAACTCTCGCTTTGGAGCCCGACCCACAAAGCCAGCACACAGGCACACTTTCTGCATGTGGGCTTGTCGTGTTGGTAGGACGGGGTCTGCGGCCTGACGGCTGCTAGCATGCAGTCCAGGGCTGCGACACTTGGCTCTGCATCGAGCCTGAGATGGACAGGCCTCTGGACATCAGCCATCCAGTCACCTTGAGACTAACTTTTCCGGAAGCCTCCTTTTGGCAGTTTCGATCAGCCGCGATGGAGGTAATGTAGGCCTGAAAGTTCGGGCTTGAGTGGTCCGAACTCCTCCGTAAAAAGGCCTTCCATGAAGTCACTAATCCTGAAGTTTAATCATTATTGATTTCCAACCTGGATATTGAGTTCCCCTCCCTGATCCCCTTTCATGCTGAAATCTATCCACGGACGTCCTCTGAAATGTCAGCATGAAGAAGATTGGCCATAATACCAAGGCATCAACATTAATTTGAATGTTTACCGTGCTGCTTATGGCATAGTCCACAACATAACCAAGTACCTGGGTTTTTTGGTATCTGAGTGCATTAAAGGAGATATTCAATCAGTGTAATGGTCAGCGTCTCACAGGGCATTTATATTGATTTTGTGAACATATATTGTTTGCATTACTGAAAAGGAAATTGAGTCCCATTTCCTAGTCGCCACTGTCTATTTGTCATTGAAAATTGGGAAGTGAAGCTTATGGCATGAATTTGAATTCAGAGCAGAAGAGGGTCCCTGTGCCCCCGTGGGTTTTAATGTGGCACGCAGGGTGTGATTGTGTCCACATTAAACTGAGCCACACATTGGGTAAAAAGGTTAAAAGTCTACTGAGGTAACAGTTTAAATGTCAGCTAAATACTATTTCTACGGGTGTAATGGGTTTCTGTCATAGAAGCGTTCTCAGGGCGAAATTTCATCTCATGTGTAATTTACATTGCATTTAGTATATAGCACTCATAATTTTAACATGAACCCTAATTTTATAACACTGCCGCTGACTTCCTGCTTCTCAGCCGACCCTTCCGTCTTAAGCTGGGTCAGTACTGCGTGGATGGCGCTATATTGTTTGTCCTGGACTCGGTGACTTATTCGCCTGTCAGAATGCGACCACATCTAATCGGGGACGTGACGCGATAAGGGTTTTCTGTGGCCCTGGGTTTGAGACGGATCGAGAGGGAGGTCAGCAGTTGTGGACAGGGTTCTTTTTCAGTGTGTCTTCCTGCCTTTAAGTCCGACGGGAGCAGGCTAATATCATCGGGGAGGTTTGGCTGTATAATCCCGGAAGCTCACACCACTTCGTGATCCAAGGTTAGCTCTGAGAAATGAATCCGGTTCGTGCCAGGTCCCTTCCGTCTGCCCGGCCAATGGCTTAAAGCGGCCTCGCCAGTCAGACGCGTGGACCGCGTTCCGACTTCCTCTCGGATCAGGCGACTTACCCCAGCTTGATTATACTGATTGTGATCTCTGACTGCTGGGCTTTTTGGAAGGAGATAAATCGCAGGCACAAATCAGGCACCCTCCAACAATCCCGTTCTGTACGTATCCCGTCCCCAAACAAACGCCGTTGTTGCACGTTTCATTCTTTTGCAGGACAATGGCCCATTGACTTTCTGAAAATAAAGATTTTTTTTTTTAAGGGGGCAGAGCAACACGGGCTTCATTAAGATAATTAAGACAATTAAATACTCACGCCTTCACCTTAAATTACCTGCGTGACACATCAAGATGTAGACAAAGCCGCTTTGTGGATGGTGTAAGCCTTTGCAATGTCTTTGTCTCGCCATGGGCCCTATGGTCTATTCAGTAGTGAGCTCGGTGGAATCTGATTGGCTAATGAAACGAGTTGGCTGTACACTATTGTAATTGGACATCATAAATCTGAAAAAGATGTAGTCGAACGATGAAAGATGCATTTCTCTCTCTCTCTCTCTGTCTCTCTCTCTCTCTCTCGGTACTTACAGCTTAAGTCCTGCTCAATATGAAAAAAGGACGGGGGGGGGTGTTATACACAAGCCTCGGAGATGCATGAGCACACTGCCCCCAGCATCGATTGACTTCACAGGCCTCTGTTTTCCTACTAGGGGACAGGCATCCATCCATGCAACAATACTGAGTCTCCCTTATCAAGATCCCTGCTGCACCTGATGCTGTCAGGAAACATTAACCTTGCATTTTTATCTTTGACGCTAGTGATTAGCACAAAGGCCATAAAGTCCCATTGACGGCGGGGGAGAATAGGGGGCCCTGAGTTATTAGGGGTTAGGGAGGAGATGTGCTGAGCTCGTGATGTGGGATGATAGCATTATAAGCCTGCATGTGGAATTGCTAATTCCTCATTTCTTTCACGAGGCAGTCAATGGGGTGACACTAATGAATGCGGTGCGTAATTGTAGCTCACTTGACAACAAGTTTGTCTTGTCCCCTTTTTTCCCTCCCTTTTTAATGTCAGTATCTGATCAGCCCCAGTTACGCGCCATTGCCGGGTCGCTTGGTACCGTAGCAACTCAATCCCAGAAATGACACGCTGGGTGTTTTTATGGACCTTCGGGTAGAGGGTTATGGTTTTTTTTTTTTGTTTACGTTTTCTGTTCGGTCAGAGGCCGGAGTGTGAGTATCCCAGAGGGGGCCACGCACGGAATTCTGGGAGAGTAGGCAAGCTGGAATGAATGTGGGAATCGGACTTTGCCAGGGGGAGAGGAGAGAAAATTTGTTGATCTTACTGGAGACATGACTTCTGTGCAAAAATGAGCTTCAGGTGGTTACACGAAAGTCCCTTGAAACATGACTGTGGGCCTCTAGCATTTTCTTAGGGGATTTTTGCCTTGTAGGCTTTGGGGTACCACGCACATGTACTCACTGAAATGTAGAAGGCGACAGTGCTGTTCAAGACACTTTTTTTTGCATATTTGATCTGTAAGCTGCCATCATACACAAATAGCCCGTTAATTGTCGGTAATGATTGGTCTGTGCCGGGGCTGTTACATTTCCAGGGGCCCCCTTTCCACATTTCTGGGGCCACGGAGAGCCGGTGGGGTGTAATTGGTTACATCTCAGGCATCAGTGGGTGCGTAGTAGGATAGTGGGCTTCTTTAAAAGCCTCATCCAGGTTTGGCCGAGGTAGTGGGAAGTCACTGTGGAACATGGACTGGTGCACTTTGCAGTCACCGGTCTCCTCGTGGACCTCATTCCCAAAGCTGGTTTTGACAAGCTCCTCCGTGGTTTTTACTGAATTATGTAGTTAAATGGTTTATGGTTTGTGTTGCAAATGTGTATGATGGTAGAACTTCTCTACCTAGAATTTGACCCAGATGCACCTAGAACCCACATAGTTCTCGGGGCCTGACTCCGCAGTTTTACTATTCACGTAGGGCTGTTTTAGACCTTAATTCATTTGTGCTTTTGAACACGCTGCCTGGAGAGTAATCATTGAAATGCACAGCACCGCCCTGCACTGGGGGAGCCACACGCAGACACCCAGCCCTCTACAGCTGGACCCCCAGCATGGTCTGCACCACTGTTTGTCTAGTTCTGACCCTACACTGGAACTTGTTACTGACCTGCGTTGTAGGGAGGGCAGCAAGCGGCACTCTCACTGAGTGGAAAATGCCCCGTTATCACCTCACCTGATGGGGATAAATAGTAGTTTATGTAGAGTTTCATAATTACAGCTGTTAGGCAGAAGTACTGGCTCCCTCGATTGAGTGACTCTTGTCAGTTTATTGCGTGTCGTCGGTGGACAGTGGAAAAGTCTGTTTTGGGAACTCTCGCTGTGAAAGCCGCTTGGCATTTCGTGCTGTGAGGGCGGGGGTGTGCGTAGGGGCGATTCCCGGTAAGATGCCTCTGATGAGCGTGCTTTTGGCCCGGAGTCGGCGCAGATCCGTCACGCTCCCAGCGTCCCGGCCAAAGGCGCTATGGCGACCGTGGCCCCACGCCTTGAAACACCTCTAACAACCAGGGTCTTTGCGAAGCTGATATACCTGAAATTGTCCTTTAAAGGTAAATCAGCATGAACCGATTTAACAGAAAGTCGCTTTGTATAGCATCGCAAGTAACTAATTAATAATAATTTAAAAAAGAACACAATTTAATGTGCAGCCTTACAGTTAAGATTTAAAAAGTTGTGCAATTTGGTCGTTAGCCTATGTCATATCGAACTCCAGTGATAAATCGATACATTGTGGAATTGCGTTCGGATTATAGTGAATACTTCAGAATGGGTTCTTGAATAGGTTCCGATATTTGACATAATGTTGTTGTAAAATGTACACGCTGTGGTCTTGCATGTAGCTGGGAGGCAGGGTCGTGGCGGACCGGTACTCGCTCCTTACTCAGTCCTCGGTTTTGCGCGCAGGGATTAAAGCGATTTGGGGGTCTGCTGGGGCGCTTCCGCTCGCGGCCTATAGGTGGCGCCTTTGAGATGCTCTGCCACGCGTAGAAGTAGAGAAAGTGAGCTGTATTTATGGGGCTCAAAATTCAATTTAGGCTAAGGGTTCCTTTTCTGTGCGGGCGGAGATCGCATTTACTCCCTATTGTCTGTGCAAATGTGGGTATTTCCTTGTGTCTTGTCCACCGTCTTCGGGCAATTGGATTCAATATGAACCATAAAGAAAATAAGCCGATCCCCGTATAAGTTTGTGTGTGTGTGTGTGTGTGTGTGTGTTGCAGTTGGGCAATGTGGAGGAAAAGACTCCTATTTAGAAGAGAATAGGCCGATTGAAATCTGCCATGAATGAGCCCTGGGACGAGAAGCGTGAATATTACATTGATTGGCAGGATTTGCCTAATCATCTCGGTTCATGAACTAGTGAAATGGTGTCAGCCGTCTCTCCAGTCCTTCTCCAAGAGGGAAGTAGTTTGCTTGTCGAGGTGAATCACAAGCCCGTGATTGCGTTTCCGACTTGCGAACAGTGCGGGGTGCCATCCACAAATCGCATTATGACTATAAGGGCAAACATTGTGAGCGGATTCACGCACAAAAGGGGCGATTTCGTGATAAAAAAAATAAATCTTCACGCAAATGATGAATGTTTTCCTCCTCCTTTAAATACCAGATGTTTTCAAAGTTTAACATTTTATTTTCCCGTTTTTTTTCCTAGCCCCCCCACCCCCCCCTCTTGAAGCCCCAGTTTTTTTAATTTCTATTCTCTCTCCAAATTTTGCAGATTAAAAGTGGGGGAATGAAAAACAGACTGTCTTGGAAGGATTACTTATCATATTAATTAATATCTGCTGACACAATAACGCCAGCAGCTGCGGAGAAAACAGGGGAAATTAACAAACGTTTGATTTGTTGAGTTGCTAATGTGACACTTATTATACAGGTCAGCGTAAAACAAAGAGGGTGCCCAGATATGCTAATGTCCGTCCAGGGACCAGGCAGTTGTACAAACACTGGGGCTTCCCTAAATATCACATTATCTCCACAAATAGGAAACAGTTTTTAAAGGCAAGCCCGTCGCCATGGAAAGCGCGGTTTCGGTCACCAATGTGCGGGGGCATTGAAACGACCCGCTGGAAGCTGAGGTGCGGGCCGGCGGCGGCCGGCGAGAGATCGGGACAGTTTCCTGCATCCTCGCTGTATAAACGGCACACAGCGATACCGGAAAAAGGGGGGAAAAGGCATTTCAGATGCTTCTGTAACGTCTTCAGTGCCTGTAACGTCTATGCTGGTCCCACAGGTTGTCAGAGAATGGGAAGTGGGGGTGTGGTCTATTTAAGGGCGAAGATTTATTTGTGGTTATGTGTGAAATACCGCATGTGATTATCACCGCCAACGACCCCCGGTGACCGATGAACCTCTTCTTGGGAAAACCTGATCAGTGAAGAACCTCAGTGACTATATCTGTATGTTTGTTACTTTAAAAACTCAGGTTACTCTAGTAAACATATCTTATTGATTGTCTACTTGTTGTGAGTGGGTAGTGAAGACTGGGGAGCAGGACACAGTGCAGTCATTTTACTGATAGATAGTGAGGTCGTGGATTTAACCATTTTTGATGGGAAATTATGCAGATTATTGGCAGGTGTGAGGTATGTGGCCGCAGGACCCCATGACCCCACGTCACCCGACAGTGAATTGGGGGGGTCGGAGCAGGGCGGGCGGGGCGGGCCGTCTCAGAACATTCAGCCTGCCGCAGAAGATCGGGAGCAAAGATGGGGCCGTTGAATATTTGAAACGGTGCCAAGGTCAGTGTGGAGGTGAAGTAATTCCACCGATTTCGAGATTGTGTGCAGGTCCTTTTGAACCTGTCCTGCGCATAGGTCAGAAAAATAAGATGGGAAATGTTGGCACGCAGTCCAGCGTTGTGTACGTGTGCGCGTCAGGAACGCCGACTACGGTCAAGGATGTGTGCTCTCACCGAAACCGCGTGTCTCTCCATCCTCAGTCAGGTAAACCTATAATCCTGACGACTAACCAAATATTCTAAACCAAATCATGGGAAATCTGTTTAAAACTAGACGGAGATGGCGGAAATCCCACAAGGACGCTCCTGCATTGGGTTTCCCTTCTCACTCTCTACCAAATGACAGCTCTAGGCTTCCATAGGTCTATGTCTTCGGTTTCCAAGGTGACATGCATGTCAGTCACACGCAGGGCTTGTTGCAGCTGTGGATTCCATGGATGTTGCATATCATGTGTCACAGACAGTGACGGGACAAGTCTCCTTGTCTTATGTGAGCAGGACTGAACCGTACACCCTGTCTGCTTTCAGGGAACACCAGCCCCTCACCCCACCCGATAAAATCACTTCAGCTGGGCCCAGAAGCAAGTAGACCGCATTGAGCAGAGTACTTAACCCGGTGCGCCCAGCATGGCTGCTTCGGTGGCCATGGGGTGGGTGACCCTGGCTCTGTAGGGCCCTTGGAGGGGGAGGGGTGTATGTTGTGGATGTATGGTGCTAGAGAAGGGCTCTCTGCGCACCACCCCCCCTCCCCCCCTCCCCGCGTATTTACCAACAGCTGGCCGCTAATGTGGTTTCAGCCTAGGATAAAAGGATGATTTAATTAATTAAAACACTCTAGAGGAAGCTGTAATTATGAGTCTTGATGGTTTTTATCCAAACCTGTCTCCCCTGTGCCTACAGCCACCCCTTTTCTCTCCCACACGCATCCCACTTTCCGGTGCGCTGCCAGCTTCTCCAGTGACCTCAGAGAGACGGCGGGTGGGTGACCTTGCACCCTTTCCCAGGGGAAATCCGCGTACTGACGGCACCCTGGCCGTAGTCAGCCGTCGCCGTGACAATGCGACGCTCTATCACTCCATCTTCAATTCGAGATGCCCTAGTGGGTGGAAGGGGTGTTCACCTTGAGATCCGGCCGATCTGCGGTCAACCGAGACCATGTGACAGAGATCAGAGGTAGCGCCTCTAATTTTCGGGACCTTTCCAGGGCCCTACCACACACAAGACCTTGCGTTACCCATTTCTCCGTCTCGTGGAGGAGTTCTCTGAAGATTACCTTCAATTTTCCCCCTCGTCTTCCCCCGGTCGTCACAAACAGTGGTTGCCAAATAGCGATTTTGAGCATGCAGTCATATTAATCCTGCTGGTCAAATTATAATTCACTTTCAACACCCGGGGTACTCTGGAGGAAAACAGGCATACCTCGATGCGTCGCTGCTTTGTCGCGGCTCTGTCAAAACAGATCTTCGCCGGTCGCACATTCAAATGTCAATATAAACAGCAAAATCATGGTAAAATGGAAGTGAAACGTGTTTTCTTTTTTCTTAATTGAGGCTTCTGGGGTCCTGGATTTTCAGCCTTGTTGTGTTCCTCTCTATCCCGGGGAAATAATAGTCATTGTGAAAGCAAGGATCCTACAGATAATGATATATAATGGCCCGTATGTCTTTATTTAACAGTTTATGCCTGAATAATGGTCTGTATGTGTTTGTGCTTCCGCGGCTCTGTGACTAGTGTGGAGGCCCAGTCGCCCAAGTTTAAATGGCGATCAGAGGTGAGGAACAATTAGCTGTGGCGAAAGTCTACAGGGAACGAAAGTGGCCGTATGTTTCTGACGTCAAATGAAACCCATACGTGCTCGGGCCTGACAAGAAAGCCCCTTTGCTTATTTAATGTATACTGTAAAGTTTTAACATTTTTTTTTTCCCTTGACTTTTCTATCATTTGATGTCATGTGCGTAAAATGCACTCACTGTAAACGTGAGGCCGTTACCGCGTGACTCTGTGTCATCTTGCAGTGACGTTACAGATCGAGTTGTTTTTCTGTGCCTTTAAGGACACCCAACCTTTTTGTGAAGTTTTGGCGAGGGTTAGGGCGGGATTCCGGCAATGCGCGATTCAAAGAAAGTGGAACCACATCCCGCAGTGAAAACCTAGTGGCACGAGCCCCAGTGCACGTGCGCCGGGAGCCAGTCTCCCAGCCGTTCCCCAGTCATTAATTTCTCTAAGTATGTTTTGAGTCATTTAAGGATTAAACGAGTACTATTGATGTTGTTATTATGGAGACGGATCGCCGTGGCGTTACGGCCTGAGCTTGGGGTCAGATATGCTTTGTGATTAGAGGCGGAGGCTCTTGCCTGGCCTGGGGGAAGCCGCGGTACCACGGCTCGCAAGAAAAGCGGACAAAAAAGATAAACGGCTTTGGGTCGGGTAATTTTCATTAAACACTAAGTGTCACATTTAACCTGCATTAAAGGAATCAATTATCCAGCTATCAGCAGCAGAGGGACCCGGCAGAGGCTGTCCCCCTTCTCCATCAGGGAATAAGGGTTTTTCAATTAGAAGGTAAATAACTGGAGTGGGGTAGCAGGCGAGGGGGGTGGAGCAAATCCGAACCCCCCCCACCCCCTGAGGGCCCCATTCCAGCCCAGCTGAAGTGAAAGTCTTCAAATCCCAGTAACAACCCCTGTCAGCATCAGCAAAGCGTCATCTGACCGTCCGCCGGCGGGGACGCTGTTTACACTGTTTGTGGAGCTCCCAGAATCCCTCCTGGCGGCAGTGGCACTCTGCCAAGTGCGGGTTGCATTGAAAAGTGTGCGTGTGTGTGCATGTGGGGGGGGGGGGCGGCTCATTTTAAGGTGTGTTTCATCAGGCTAATTAATTTACAAGCACCTGTTTCATCGCCGGGAGACACTGGCAGAGGCTTCAGCGTGCAGATTCATGGGGACCCTGAAGCGGGGCCCCAGTGTCGTAATCACACGCAGGAGGAGCCGTTAGCACACGTCTGAGCCCCGCACTCCTACTGGCCGGATGATGAGACGGCCGGACTGGCGATTCCTGATGCGTCGCGGTCTTCTGCGTAAGCGGCACGTTCTCCGTGTGCCTGACTCTCGAGGAGCATCTGCAGAGGTGTCCATGTTGGTGGAGTGTCCCGACTTTGTTCCTGATCCATGGATGGGTGCAGCAAACGTAGGGTCAGCAGAATCAATGCTTGGGCATATCTGGGTTGGACATCCCCTTTAATTAAAGGGCTATAATGCCCTGGGCAAGATCTATGCATTGGCCAACCAGACCTAAATTAAATCTCATGATCCAGCCCCCCCCCCCCCCCCAAGTGATGAAATCCACAGAGGAGAACCCCCCTTCCCAAAAATGAGTCTGCCAAGGGCCCCTGAAAATATCTAGCCCGGATAATGCCCTGTTACTGCCTGCTGGTTTTTGGTTGTATTTATGTCGCACAAGGTGAATTTTAATTCTTTACAATTTCACTGAAGCAACTAAGAGCCAGAGTTACAGATGACCTTACATTATTTTGGAGGTCAGTGAGTATCTGAAGGGACCACACCTGGCTCACACGGCTTCTGAAGTACAGCTTCGAGAACTTCTAATGTAGCCTAAGGGGATTCCATCAAGGCTGCCCCAGGCAAAGGCACCTGAGTGAGGGTTTGGGATCATTTCCTCCCTTACTGCCTATTTCGCCGTGAGACCCTGACGTGTGTCTGTGTGTGAGCCGCAGGAGAATTCCCACCCTGTAGGCGAAAGCACTTGGATGCCAGAGTCCCGTCACTCTGAAGGCAGATATCAGTCACACTCAATAGCTGCTTAAGGAGACGTTTCAATATGCAGAGAAAATGCACGCTGAAATGGAACCAAAGCAGCATGCTCCCGGTTCACAGGAAATGGTCCCAGAACTTTAGATAATGTTATTTAAAGGTCTTCTCAAAGTTAGCAAAGGAGGTTTTTACTGTAACATTTCTGGAATGTTCTTTCCACATTCTACAATTTAACAAAGGTTCTGTCAGTATTAGCACAATAACATTATTATCTGAGCATCCTTTCAAAGTAATGTTGGAATATTCGTTTATAATAAAGCTACCCATCTCTCCAGCCATTTTCTCTGGCTGCTTACCTTATTCTGGGTGGTGGCAGATCCAGAGCCTATGGGCTCAAGGAAGGGAGCCTTCCGGCATCTTATAAAATGTGTATACTGTAAATGCCCCACCGAGCCTCGAACCCGTGACCTTAGACATGTAACGCAGGAGTGCTATTCACTCTTTTACCATGCCCTTAATTTGCTTTTATATGATTAGTCTTAGTTGTAGTTGTACTAGTAGGATATTCTGGGTACATCACGGAAACTGAATACTTTGAACATTTCCATACTTTAAATATAACATTCGGCAAACGTTCCTGGAATGAAAAATTGTTAGCTGGGTAGCCCTATAGCTTTGTTAGTATTGTTTTGTCAAATACGGATTCTGGACGGTTTGTTTTTCCGTTTATGTGTAATGTAAATATACACAATATTGAAGATGAATGTATAATAAAGGTAGTTTTATTGGTATTGTTGTCAGTTGCTGTAGACTGCTTTGAGTGGGATTGTAACAACCCTCGATTCATCTTTCGAATATCGCCTTCTGTTGCTAATTAGCAGTTACGCGGTTAGGCTTAGTACACATGCATAGCAAAGTCTTAGCTTCTGGGCACTCAGCATGTCATGGGGAGATATATTAGGCATTTAAAGACTGATTAAATATGATTAATCATAAACGAATGTGGATTTAAAAAGTAGCCATTTTGCACTCTTGAGCCATTAGTTCTTGCTCATTTTATATTTTGCAGTCGGCTATGAAAGACGAGGCTAGCATTGCTGGCCCCTGGGCCGGCCTCCTCCCCAGACAGTTCCCCAAAGGGGGGGCTGGATTGAGGGGGGGGGCCATCTGCTTGTGATGGGAGGGGGGGGGGTCAGAGTAACTCTCTGTCACCCCCCTGTCACCACCAGCTGCCCCCACTGCTGAGCGGGTCCCAGACATGTCCACAGCTGTCGTGAGGGGACATGCGTTATTTGTGTCAGAGATTGATTTTTTTTCTCTCTCTCTCTCTCGTTTATTTTTCTGTCAGGTTTAAACAGGGTTGAAAAGCTCCAGGTAACCTCCGGCCTGTGTGAGACCCCTGGTTTTTCCCCCTGCCCATTTATGTAGTTCGGTCAGACCAACCAAATTTGACAAATTGATCCTGTGAGTATTGCCCAGTAGTACAAACTGCAGGCGACGATACTGAGATTCAGCTCATTGTTTCAGCTTTGAAAACGCACCTTTTAGGTATGTGTAATGAATATAAATTGATTTCCGTCAGAAATGCTGCCGACTTTCTAGAAAAATAATAGAAATATTCCTGGAAATTTAAAATTGAGACCATTCTCACTGTAAATCGATTTGAAGGCTCTTCTACACTGTAGTCTAGATGAGGGAAATTTTGTAGGAAAACGGGAGACGGCAAAAAAGACTGAAGATGTAGAAGGTTTCTTCATATTATGGTTAAGTTGTAGCATTTCTGTTAGGTGTGACTGCTGCGTTTTTTGTTTTTGTTTTGTTGGTTAGTGAATTTAAATAAAGGACATGACATATTTGTAACACAGAGTGACACATTTTAGCACGTATGTGTTGTTACTACTGGATTTTGTGAAACGTTACATGCAGCATTGTGTTTTTTGTTCTTGGGAATCTGCACTGAATGGGACGGATTTGGATATCCGGAAAGTCGTCGGTCGCGGGCCCTTCGGAAATTCTTCTGGTATGTTTGATTCAGATTTTGTTTACGGTGAGGAAGTGAATCAGACTCACCCAAGGGCTTGTCAGTCGGAATAGGGGAGTCACCACCCCGTCCTTTGCCCCCGCTGTCTTCTCAGAAAGCCGTTGGGCAGACTGTCTCGCTAATTGTTTTCTAATCAGCCGGTTGGTACGTGAACCTCTGGAGGTCAGGTCCTGTGGGAGTGGCGTGCGCTGGCCTGTGCATACGTTAGTGTGTGTGCGTCTGTCACACCAGATAGCGCCTTCGTTGGCCTGGACACAACGCGGCTCCAAAAACAGGAGCTATAACTCCTTTATTATCATTCTTCCATTTTTTCCAGCTACATTCCTCAGTCAGCTGAACTCTTTCCCAAACTGTGTTTGTTCATGTTTTTATCAATCAGAAACTGATTCATTTATGTTATCAATCAAAATGATTCCCCCCCCCCCCCCACCAGGAAGGATGTAGCAAATTAGTGTTTATTGTTGTTATTAAGTGAAGAGAATGGAGTGGAGTACCTCTAGTGAGGAAGGTGGCGAGGCTTTGGAGTGAATGACCTATCAGATGGCGCTTCACCGGCGGGATGGAGGGAGAACGGTGTGGCTGTCCGGGCGGATAAACGGCCCGCAGGCCGAGTCCTTCCCCGCTTACGGAAAATGAAGACGTTCATTAAAAAGCGAGGATTAGAAAGCTTAAATCATTATTATGGTAATAGACGCCTGTGAGTGCTCCGATAAACAGAAACTCACCTTATCATAACAAACACCTTTAAGCACAAGTTATTCTCTGAAATCTCCGTGGGGGTCGGATTGTTTTTTTTTTTTTTCTTGGGATGCAGGACTTCAATTTTCCCACCAGTAACGACATCATTACGGCACATTTAGGAAAAAAAATAAACAGACACATTTCATTTATTTTTCCAGTGAGGTTCTTTTTGTGTGTTTTGTTTGTGTTTTAAGCTATTTACTTCTGAATGCCTCTCTTTACCTGCTTGGTGAGCGTGGGTCCGTAGAGGCTGTGTCGAAATGGCACACTTATCCATCGGGGGGGATGTGGGGTGCGGGGGTGCCCTGAAACGTCCGTCGATCCATGTGCCAAGAAAGCCTCAATTGTTCTTGGCTGTTCCCATCTGGAACGGCATCCCACTTGGAACCTGGAGGTTGGGCAGGATTTGGGTCTGAATGACGTCCAACCACACTGCTCTCTGTGTATGAGATTCTGGGGGAAAATAAAAAAAAAAAAAAGCCTAGGGAAAAGTAACCTGTTTGAGTGCCGTCTTTGATTCTGCGTTCGATAAGTATGGCTGTCAGAATTCAGGGTGTAACCCAGCATTAAGGTGTAACAGCAGTATGCTATTTGGATTCTAAGAGCCATGTTCAGTTTCTGTTCCGTCTAAGAAAAAGACGGAGAGCCCCTCTGTGCCTCCTGCAGCAGGTCGACTGGCCTACAGAATAATGTTCACCGCGGTTCTGTACTGCGCTTATTCCGCTGAGGTCCGCAGAAGCCCTGAATGATTCCCAGGCGGCTCGCTGCTTGTGTTTGTGTGCTTTTTTAAAAATTTTCCAGCTCATCTGAAGTAAGCGTCACCAGGCATCGCGAAGCCGCCGCAATCCCAAAACTTAACCTCCGTTCCGCAGCTGTAAGGTGAGATAAGCCCGAGGGTGTGAGAAATGTAAAGACATGAGCAAAGAGGGACAAAGGGGGAGACGGGAGCCGTCCAGGCTGAGGATGGCGTAGCTGGAGAAAGCCGTCCCGCGGGCGTGACCACCTACATCTTGTTTCGAACCCCCACAAGGCCCGTCTTTGCATAAACCCTCTGCGGCTGGCTTTGCTCCCGCGCCGCGTAGGGTCTCCAACAAACACGCTGATAGTCCTCCCGAACATTCACGGGAAAATGTGTGGCCAGGGCGGCGCAGAATGGGACTGGCGGGAGTGTGGGGCTGAGGGCGGCCACTTTGTGACCCGGGAAGGGCTGGATGGGACGGCACCTGTCGGCGTCGCCGGAGCGCAGCGCCTCTCCTGGCCGTGCGCGGGAGCGCGGCGCGGCGGTGGTGGACCGGCTCGGGGATTTACCGCCGCGAGCCTCCGCTGCAGCGACTCCCACGAATCCTGCATTGCTGTTGTAAAAATGACAGGATTTGATGTCGGACAGACTAAATCGGGCCCACATGAATTATCTTCCACGTTTGCGCTTAAGCTCTCGGTTCTGTCAGCTCCTCCTAAGCAGAGGGGTGTTCTGCGGCCCTGGGCGAGATTCTGCTGAGCGCCCGCCCCCCAGAGCAGCAGATAACTAATTTTGTCAAGTAATTTATATTTAACCCATTTCAGTAGCAAGCAGTGAAATATAAGAAGTACGGCAAATGTAAACAATGTCCCGGATTGCAAATGGAGGGATTCCTTTTAATTTTTCTCACTCACTGTTTTGCGCCCCCTAATGAAATGGTGCACTAGGCGATAGCCTGTGTCGGCTACAGGGTGGGCTTTGGGTACCGAATTCTCTGTTCTGCGGGGGTGGGGGTTTGATGGAGAAGGATGGAGGAGCAGATGCCCCACCTGGCCTGCCCCCCCCCCCCACAGCTGGACTATACACAGTGCTCTGTGTTTCCTGCTGCCCCACTGCTCGCCGTTCCTCGGATCTGCAGGGGTCCCTCCTGATGAAGCACGGGTGGGGAATCTCGACTCGCAATCCGCCATCGCAATTTATTCAGCAAACTAGTGGCAAGTCTGCTTATCTGCCCGGTAAGCCTCAGACCAGTACCGGCCCATTCCATGTGGATGAAACCGCGCCGGTCCCACTTTGAGCCGAAGGGCCCGGGCCCGTCCTCGGAGCGTCTTGCACCCCGCCGGCGGTGACGCTGGCTTCCAACTTTGTTTTGACACTTTTGATTAAGGAGCAGTGAAGGAACACCTGTACGGCTTGGGGAACAATGCCCTGGCCCTTAGAAAGATTGATTTTCTACATTAAAAAGGGATCCTTTGTCTAAAGCTACGAGGTCCTTTCTTATGCTAATGAGCTATGGAAGATTTCCAATTCAATTTCACCTGAGCGCTGGTCAGCTACACTCTCCTTTGTGCATCGTCCCTCGAGCCCCTCCTTGTCTTTTAGACTGTAATTTAGCGGCAGTGGCGGATGGGGGGGGGGGGTAAATTGACAGGCGGCGGGGCAGTTCGTCCATGATATTAGAGCCATCGACTTCTATTCAATCACAGCAGGCCGGCACGGCTAAGTCCGAGCGGGCAGTCCCGGCCTCTTCCGCCGTAGCGGCGATATTAAAGAAACTGTAATAACGTTAAAAAAAGGGCGGGGGGGGGGGGTAATCTTGTTAAGTCTCTGTTTAAAGAGTCAGCCTTTTCAGGTGTGACGGTGTCAGGTTGGGTTGGGGCGCGGCGTGCGGGCGTAGGAAGCGGCGATGTGGCCCGAGGAGGCCGACGGGCCTCGGAGGGGGGATCCCACCTTATTGAGTGGGACAAGGACGAGGACGAGGAGGGCCGCGCGCGGCGGAGGGCGGCTCGGCTCTCTCCTTAATTAGCCCCAGCTGCTGATCGCACTGGCTGATTGTGTTTAAATGGGGTCAAAGGGTCAAAAACTGGACAAAACCCGTGTAAAAAAAAAAAACGCAAAGGGGAGCAGTCTGCTAGAAGCACAGGGCCCCCGATAAATTTCTAAACGATTAAATGATGAAAAATGAAATTTAGAAGATTTACAATGCATTAGGATCAAGGCATGTTTATATTTTCAGTTGCCAGAAAGGTTGTCATAGTTAAATGCTTCAATTGAAGTAACTTACTAAATTAACATTTAAAAAGATATTCAATTTATGAATTAATTGAAACCTTGAAAGAGCCTGAAGAGTTAGGTTGAATAACATTATGCTCAAATTCAATATTTGCGGCTTGAGTTAAATGCAGAAACGACGTCGCTATCTCTTCAGTAAGCAAGATATAAAGATGGTAGAATTTAATATCAGTCCTTTATTCTGAATATGACTGGGATTCCATTGGTTGTGGTAATGATCCACGTTGGTGAAAAACTTAGATCATGTACGCTTCAGTGATTCCTTAGTGCGAACCCTAATTAATAAAAATTTATGAAAACTTTAATTTGACAAAAAAAAAGAAGAATCTGGAAAGTGATTAAAGTACGTTTGGCGCTCGGACCCTTTGGACGCAAAACTCCACCTGACGGGAAGCGGGGATAAAGTTTAAGCTTTTATTTCGCGAGAAATAAAACAATCTAACAAAAGAAACCCATAAAGAACTTGCATCATTTCCATGGTATTCATATTATGTAATCTGCTGCTAAAATAACAACACAATGCAGTATAAAAAAGTAAGCGGGTAATGGCTGATACCTAAAACGATGGACTGGACGTGGTGACGGTCGTGCTGAGCTGGGATTCGACCGTCCCTCGGATGTTTCTTAGAGCTGTGATGTCAATGTCAATGCAAAAAAGGAAATCGAATAAAATGCCACCTGCCATTCAGGTTTCTGGGGCACGCCGTCATACGCAAATCCCACTCGAAAGCTTCAGATCGACAGGAAAATGCGTAATTAAATTCGCGAGCCGGAACTCGTCCATCGTCGGCAATAAGCGAAAACGTTCCTCTGAATTTCTGAGCGTCATCTTTTCTCGTGAAAATACGCAAAGCGTTTTATTTAAAGGCCATTAAATGCACCATCGACATTCGCATGCATCGCGGAACGTGTGAAATTTAAAACTAATATATTTGTGTGCTTGTGTGTTTATGACGTAATTGCCGCAATAAAACTGTCAGGGGGTGAGGCGGCTGCCGTCGGGGAAGGTGACAAATGGCCGGATTCCTGCCTTGGGAGGAGTGGTGTGGGATACGCTAGATGACAAGGTTGGGGTGAGAGTAATTTTTTAAGTGGGTATCTAGCACTGCAGCCGCGACTCCCAGCGCTGGATAATTACGACGTCTTGCCTTCCTCCAGTGTCTCCTCCAAACTGACAGCTTCCGCGACCCGCTTTTATTTTATTGCTGATTTTTTTTAACAGTCTGTTTCTCTAGCATTTCTTTTCCTGCACCCCCACACGAAGAAGTGACACGAAAATGGGGCCTCATTAAAAGCGGCTAGTCTGGCTGTCACACGGAGCATCCCGCTTCGGTGCCACGGAACTTCGGTGCGTACCGAGACTGAGGGGAGGGGGGTCGAGTCCCCCCCGCAGGTGAACGCAATCCCGTGTTTTGTCATTGCCCTTAAATGCAGGGAAGCTCATCGTCACCTTGTTTTGGGATCTGTCACTTTGTTGTTGAACGAGATTCTCTTTTGGGAAAGCCTCTGCTCGGCTCCGTTTTACCGTAACGGACGATAGACTATCCGGCTTTTTCCCAGTTAACTGCGCTGAGATTTTTTTTATAACTCAATTAACCGAGGCTTTTATCTAACTATCTAACAGTACAGGGGAGAGTTACCATTCGTATGTAGTGCGTGGGATTAGAACCCACGACCTTTGCGGTGGTAGCGCTGGTTTGCTCAGCTACAGGAGCAATATGGGTAAAGGTGCATCAAACAGCGACTCTCAGCCATTAAGCACCAGGCCTGCCTGATATATGAGCCGGGGAGGAGGTGTTTACTGGCCAATGAGACACTCCGGGCTCTCTGCCTTTTCAGTTAATGGCATTCCTTTGATTTCATATAATTATGTTAAACTGTACTGGATAAATGGTTGTGGAAAATAGATATAATTTAATTTACATTTCCATCCTTCCTCATCCTGGTCAGGGTCGCAGTGGGGGGCATGGAGCCTGTCCCAGGCATCTTAGGGCACACGGCTGAGGCCCAGCCTGGACAGGATGCCAGTCCGTCGCAGGACACACAGACGACACACTCGCACTCCATGGGCAAATTAGGGATGCCAATTAGCCTAACTGCATGTCTTTGGACTGCTGGAAGGAACTGGAGAACCAGGAGGGGACTCACACAACAGGGAAGACGTGCAAACTCCACACGCCTGGAGTGGGCCATAATTTAGGTTTCATTCATATAATTAATTCTAATGCCAATTTTGTACTCCTAAATTTTATTTCATTTTTTTTTACAAAATGGCTTGAGGTTAATTATAATTTCAGGGACTTAATCCTTCCTTTATTTCTTAATTCATTTGAGCAATTTGCTTGATAGCGCCTAGATTTCCTTGATAGCTTGCTGTACCATTTAATACACTGTGTAAATATAAAAGCGTGCACATTTAATAGATAATAAATAGCGAGCTGTCATTTGTACTGTGGCTTCATGGGTACCAGACTGTAAAAATTGAGTGATGTCGGTGTTTTCTGGAACGTTCCCCCGCTCGCCGTGCGTGCTTGACGCGCTCACCTCGCGCAGTGCGCATTCGCGAGCGTCTCCCTAAGAAGGCGCTCAGAGGTGCTGGTGCCAGGCCAAACCTTCTCTGCCCCTCCCCTATTAATCGCCATGAGTATAAAGACTTTACATTTTCCCCACATTCACTCAGATTCCACAGCTGTCTATCGCAGGAGTGGGATTTCCTTGGCCGGCTTGCCAGTCCATCGCCGGAGGGCCGATTAGGGCCCAAATCTTCTCCAAACTGGAATCTAGCTCCGCTTCCAGCCCACATGCCTGACTTCCATTGCTGTTTTTCATGATGTGACAATTTCTTTTTTTTCCTTGGCTTTCTTTAATCTTTGTTTTTTTTTTCCGTGTGGATTCCGACATGGTTTGACATTTTATGGAAGAGATTCAGTCCTCCTTCCCATTCCTTAATTCTATCTGGGGGAAGCGACAAGCTCTAATATTTGGCAGGGGGATGATGGCGCATTTGCCTGATGGTACAAAAACCCTGAAACGTTGGGGGGTGGGGGGGGGGTGGGATTGATGGTGCTTTACAGCAGTAAGACTCAATCTTGAACCCACAGCCGGGGGTGGACGTAAGCCAATGGCCTATCAGCCCCACCCCAGGAATAAAAAACAGTCCTTGGCTAATTGGACTCTGTGTAATCAGGCACACAAGAGTTTAACAGTGAAATATAATAGTGAAACCGTCACTGAATCGAGGCGTCTTTGCTCGGGCCGAGTTGTGTGCTGTTCCCCCTGTGCATTCTGGTCTTAGATTTCTGAATCACTATCATAATTATCAGCTGTCTTATAAGACTTTATCCATCAACGCTAATCAATACAGCAGCACAATGTGGACATGATTTTGCCCCATTGTCAGCGCACCGCACACTCTTGTTTCCACAGTGTTTTACCACAACTCATAAATTAGGATTTTCTAGACACGCTACACTCTAGAGCATGATTGTGAACCCCAACACTCACAGAACAAGCGTCGACGTTGACCATTGTTTCCATGGTGACTGCATTGCACATGTCATCCACATAGCAGTCGGGCCAGGCTGATCACGGGGCGATTCGCCATCGGGAACTACCTGAACGCAGGTGTAGCTACCTGTAAGCTTGGACAGTCATAATCTGCCAGAGGGGCTCACCAGGGGATAAAACTAATTACAGGTAATCTTCCACTCATTGCTCGGTTGACATCATCCCAAGTTGGACTGCTTTGTGAAAAAATGTGGATAAATGTGCTTATTCCACTTCCACCTGGCGGATTAGGCGCTGTGGCTCTGTCCAGATGGCGACGTTTCATCGCAGTCATGCAGCCAATGACTGCGGTCTTGCTTGGTCAAAAGGACCCTACTCTGGTTCAAACTGACCTGCTGGTCATGTAAAACTAAATTGGATGTGGAACTGGTGTTTAGAGGTCACCTTGCTAATTAAAAAAGTCTCCGTTGAATATATTAGCAGGTTGTAGTTCCCATTGTATTATGACATATAATGTGTTTATCTCTTACTAGACAAACTTGCCGTTTTGGTGTCACTGTGTACTCTATGCATCTCTGGATCTCTTTGCTTTCAGTCACTTCAAAGCCTGTCAGTTTAGCCCCCCCCCCCACCCCGCCACCATCACCACCACCATATCAGCGTCGTCCATCAAAACCAACATCAAAGTCCAGTGCATCGTAGTTGACTTCAGATCGTTAGGTCGTCATGTGACACCGCCTGTTAGCGTCTTAAAGACGGCTGTTACCTGGAGGCGCTCGAGCGAGTTGGGTTACTGTGTAGCGGGGAGGATTCCCCAGGTACAGTTACACGGCGACATGAAAGGCGCCAGGATGAGGTGGGCTTGCGGCATCACTTTTAATCTGATATTACCACCCCCACCCCTGGCCCGTTTGACTGAAGCATGGATTTCCAGGATAAAGATCTTCACCGGTGACACACAGCCACTGTTTTAAGGATTGGTTTAGGATCCATGGGTTTTTTCCCCCCTACAGTTACTACGCAGAAACTAGTGCAGAATTATAGAAGATGATGGTGCCTGATTATGAATAATTAGACTTGGAGGTTTCAGTAAGATGGTGTATGAGTTGTTCCCTGCCTTCCATAGCCTCCGGGATAGGCTCCGGATTCTCCGCGACCCTGAGTAGGATGGCTGGTGAGGGAAAATGGATGGATGAAAGGATGGAGGGATGGAAGGATGGGTTTCAGTAGAAGTAGGGATGGCCTAACCAAATGCAGGAGGGTTGCAGTGAAGTTGAGGAAAAACAGAGAGAGGGGGAGTGAGAGTGTGTGAGAGAGAGAGAGAGAGAGAGAGATGATTTGGGGGAAAAACAAAGAAAGAGAGAGAAAGAGAGAGAGGGAGAGATGATTTCCCAGCTGCCTTTCCTTACACACGCCGCTGTGGCTGCCCGCTTCACTTCCTGGGACTGTCAGACGCCATTAGATTAATTATGAGCTCTCATCTAAATCACAATCAAAGCCTGCGCTCAATGGAATTAGGCCTGTTTTGCCCTTCAGTGATCAATTGGAAATGATCTGGGCTTGGGAGCCCCTTGCTCAGTTTATGACGCGTGTAAACAACAGCAGCATTCACGCTGTTTTGCTTTTTGTGATTGGGATTCATTCAGAGGTGGGAAGGAGGGGCCTTTGAATTATACTAATGTGACAATGATTGTTCGGGGTGAGAGACATTGCAGGCCATGAGGGACCAGTGTCCAGTCTACTGTCCATAATGTATAAACATGAATAATTCTGAACTCAGGGCAGGCTTACTCTGACCCTGCTGGCACTACAGAGGATGGGATTACATCATGCAAGGTGACCTGCAATATGCTATCGTCCTACCTACCCAACGTTTTGAGACCTCCCATTGCTAAATTATTGCACATAATTCAGTTTAGTTTTCAGATAATTTATTAATTTATTTTATTTTATTTTTATTAATATAATTTATTTGCCTGAATTGCTCTGGTTCCTCTCTAACATAAAGGCTGAGCCATCCGTCCGTTTTCGATACCTGCTTGTTCTATGCAGTGCAGGAGTGCAGGAGTAAGTGGGTATCTGGCTAGTAAGTGTGCATTTGCACAGACAAAAAGCACAAGTTAACATTAGAATAATATGCAGATTAAGAGTAACAATAAAAACTAGCAGGAATTTCTTCTGATTCTCCAAAAGTCACTGATATCTTGCTGGATGGCTAGATGGACACCTAACCATAACCCTAACCCTAACCCAAACCCCTTCTCAGGGCACCCAGCCATTCCATGCATTTATTACATTTCACCACCAGCGCTCTTAATTAATTTAATTAGTTTAATAAGTGGGTATTGAAAATCCATGGATCACACTACACTAGCATGTTAGCCGTACACGCTAGTGGTCGAGTCAAAAACTTGATGGGTATATTGGCTGATTTATAGGTTTTTAAACATTTAAACTGACAGACTTTGACAGACATAATGTCGGAATTTTGCACCCATCATGAATCGCATAGACGTCATTTTCTCTAACTGCATAAGACACAGTAGCATACTTTTGTGTCATGCTAATGACATGGTGACATGGTGAACGTCATGGTGATGCCATTTAGAATAATGCCTACTTCTGCCTCTCTCCAGGCACCGGGCTGAGCACTAGTTGGTGGCGGTCGTAGCAGATAAGGAAACCGCCTCTTCATATCTCCTGCGCCATAGGAGATATGTACTTACCGAACGGGCCAATCAGAATCGTAGGGGTCTGCAGGATGCTACATAGTTGCACTTTCAGGGAGACGCATATCAGCCTACGTCACAGCTATGCTGTTTATACCTCTGGCGCAGAAGTATAAGTCAGCCTTAAGGCCAGGCTTATTCACCCAAAGCGCCAGAGTCCACCTGCGCTATGTGGCACAAACCTACAATCCTGTCACCTTCTAGCCACGAAGTGTAAAACTTTAGGACACAGCCGTTACAGTGGGTATAGACCTGTCATGGAGAAGAACCTCATTTCAGGTGTCACTCTATTCTCTCTGCTTCCTGGGATGGACTCCAGGTTCAATGTGACCCAGTACTGGATATTAGATTTAGAAAATGGGTGGACGGCTGTATATTTTTGAGGATCATCCAAAGACATCTGGGACCTAAAGCCTGAGAATGTCCTCATGACTTTTGCAGTCCACTGCACTGTGGGTGTAATACCCCCCCCCCCCCCCTTGGGGTATCCCAGACCTGCGGGGGAAAAAAACAGTGTTTATTGGCATGTAATGAGATCAGGATGTCATGTTGTCGATATCAGAGCAAACATCGCGGAGTAAGTAGCTGATACTACGAGGAGAAGGACAGGCTAATCCTCTCAGTTCTGGGGAGGCCGGTTTACTACCCCAGCTGGGGGTCTGCTCTGCGACTTACCCAGAGCACCCTGGTGGACTGGGGGGGGAGGGGGTTCCACTCCACAGGGAGAATTTAGGGGCTTAAAATACACACTGTGAGCAACGTCGCTGAATGTCCTGCCTGTGCAGTGGGAGGTTAAAAGTGACAATCCTCCTTGTGTATATTTGCAAGTCGCCAGGGTTTGGCGTCTAGTGACAGTCATCTGTATTCCTTTAAAATGATAGGGGGTGAATATTCATAGCGGACTCCTTTTTCTTATTTCTAATCTTGCTTTTAATTTGTGGCATCATGTCCTGATTTCATATGGAGTCTATAAATATTCCGCTCCACTAAATGGGAACATCATATACTTTCTGTCGTGTCTGTATCGTGATGCAGGACCCTGAAGTAGGTCCCATGTGGTACCTGCCATCAGCCCTATCTGACCTTTTCTTGGACTTCCTGGATGTCTGATACATTCCCAGCTTCCTGTTTGCGAAATGTTCTGGTCAACAGATAATGCCACAAAAACAAGGTACACTCTCAGAATATCGGGTACCGATTTGTACCTTTGCTTGTCACTGGGGCTGTACCCTCAAGGGTCTGCCAATTGTACCCTCAGCTGTAGGTAATTTGGCACAGAAATAAACCCCCAAGGTACAAATAACATGAATGTACCCCAATGGTACAAAACAGTACCTCATAGTCAATTTCTGTATCTTAAAAGGTACAAGACCCTTTAGGGTACAGCCCCAGTGACAAGCAAAGGTACAAGTTGGTCCCCTTTTTTCTGAGAGTGTAGTGTAGAAAAATGCAGTGGTTAACTGCGATGTGGGTGAATCGCCACACTGGATAAATATTCAGAGCAAGCTCTCATTTTAGCTATTGTGCTCCAGTTTGTGTTCTAAGAAGCTCACACTTTTGCAGCTGGGCATTTTAGAGCAATAATTCAGGGTTAAATACCTCACTCAAGGGCACTACAGCAAAGCTCCTCACCAGATGCAAACCAGCAACCTTTCTCAGTGGCCGTGCCACCCATCGAGGCAGGTTCGACCCGATGCACAGAAGCATTCTGCTTTGCGTCCTGTGTGGTGGCCAGTCACCCATCGGGGGGGTGGGGAGGGGGTCTGGGAAACCTAAGCACTCCCGCTGAAGGCGGGGGCCAGTGTCACTGTGACGGGCTAATTGTTTGCCGGTGAAAAAGATCCATCTCCCTCCGTCCCATGGGCTCGTAGGTAAAGAATGGAGCCGAGCGTCACGTGGGGGGCTCTCGGGAATTCGGGGCTAATCAGAGGTCTTTTATTACCGCCCTTTTTCCTCTGGCTTCCTAAGGCAGACCGACCTTGAATGGGGAGGGGACTCTCTCCTTCACCCCAAAGCAGCTTTCATGGAGCATCACTCTTTTTTTTTTTTTTTACAGATTTTAAATGAGGAAATCACCCAAAGGTACAACGGCAGGTGCCATCTCAGGAAACTCTGCCCAGAGCTTCTGTCTCTTTAACCGTCACTTTGCTGAGATGCTCACTTCTCTGCTTCCGGAGCAGTCAGGATTATTCCGCTCTTTAAGATAAATACACCCTGATAATACTGAAAAAATCGTGATTGGCTGTGGGTGGGAAAAAAAGTCTGCCTTCGTCGTATTTTCTCCGGCTAATGAACGAGTCACGGCATCTATCTGGAGAAGACTGGCCATTGTTTACCCGAGACTGTTTCCCGGGAGCCCCGCAGACGGCGATGTCGTCGTTTAACGCATGACATGATTGGTTAACCGTCGCCTCATTAAAAATTAATTAAAATGATTAAACTAATCCCACCGAGAGCAAGTCCTCACAGTGGGATGCCCCCTTCTGACAATCAGCTCCCTGCCCTGCCTCCCGTCCCACCCCCTGTCCCCTGGATATGAAAAAAGGAAAAAAAATCAATGGCAGCTTGGAAATGTGCACGCTAACTGGGCCTCTACCAAATGAGGCTCTTCCTCCCACTTTGTGCTGGGGTGCCGGTCACTCTGGGAGAATCCACTAGAATGTTTTTTACCTCATGCTTTTATCCGAAGCAGCTTCCGATTGGAGGACTCAATTTGCTTTAATGGTCTCCCTGGGCTCTGAACCCACAACCTTTGTGTTGTTTGTACAATGCTGTACTTGTCGAGCTGCATTCTTCACCTTTTTTGTTTATGAAATTCGCCCAGATGTGGGCGCACGGTGGCGGGCCCTGTCCCCTTGTTTTTGGGAACTGAGAAAGTGTCACGGGTCGCCCGTGGGGACAGCTGTCGAGGCCCAGTCAGTCTTACTCCACCTTTCCTTCAAGGCGTCCGCATAACTGCGGAACAGTCGGCAGACGTGCTGCGATGAGAAATGCGGCTGTTTCTGTTGCGACGGTCGAGCGGGTCATGCGTGAGATACGCGCCGTCTTGTGCCGCGCGGAAACTCGGGCCCCAGCTGCTGTCACAGGAACACCGTCAAGCTCTTCCTGAATCGGATAAAGGGCGTTTGCATAAACAAAACATGAGCAAGTCCCCCGTATTCTTACGGATCATTGATACACACAGCATCCGCTCCGTCTCCAGCGGGTCCACGCAGGGCTGACATCACCAATCCCAGCCCCCGTGTCACACGCAGGCCCATCACCATAACAAGTATCTTGTTAAGGCCCTTAATTAATGTTACACAGTAGTCCTCAAATCTCACATTTATTTATTTCTAATATTCATGTTCATTTAATATTCATCAAAGTTTTTCATTCAGTCGTCCTACGTTAGATTATTTGCAGATACAGCAGTGGGGGTGTGAATTTGAACCCGAGCCGGTTTTGGCTTGGAATGCTCACTTTGGGTCCGGTACTGATGTGTGTTTTTTGCTCACAGTGATATCAGAAAGCCGCCCCACACCTCACCAGGATGGAGGACGTTTCAGATCAGCTGTGTAGTTGTAGTAAAATTCTGAGGCTTCACACTCACCTTCTCGATGGCCGGGTCCAGGCCCGCTTTGGTACTGGGTATCAACTGGCCTGCTTTTTGTCTCTTGGTGAAGTTTTGGTTTCAGAAATGGGTCCTCGCAGTGGTGTGCGATGCACTTCTTGTATGTGTGTGTGTTTGTTCCCGTGGGTGGGGGCCAGGTTTTGGAGGGCGAGGTGGGGGGTGGTGGTGCCGGCCGAGTTTCCATAGCGATGAGGGCCAGAGTGCTCTTGGAAGCCTAATTGGTATGCCTCTCCTGGACGGCCTTATTGTGGCCCTGCTAATCACAGGCTTCTCGCTGTAATAAGCCAGCCGTACTGCAGAAATGTACAGCCGTGGCAGGGTTTTTTTTTGCCCCCCTTCCCCTTTTTTTGTTTTTCTTTTTTCTAATTCCCTTCCTGGCAGCCAGGGGGTTGGG
>JAODKL010000079.1:178431-189782 GCA_026780765.1 Petrocephalus schoutedeni
GGGGGGGGGGGGGGGGGGGGGGGGGAGGCACTGCCCAGGAATTGTCCAGCCATGGCCCGTTTGTAAGATATGCTGACGCTCCGGCGGACCCTGGTCGTCCCCCGGCCTTTCGGTGACATTTCCAGGGCCCGTGCAAGGACATGGCCTTTCCTTTCTCTTCACGTTTTTTTCCCAGCTAATCAGGTGGCTTCAAAAGGAGCCTGATAAGGCCATTGTTTGCGCTGACAGTGTCCCCGCGATACGGCCGGGGAGGATCTCCAGCGATCGCTCCCCTTTTTAAGCGCCGGAGCCACCAGAGGGAACTCATTACTCCTGTGCTTCTGGGTTAATTAGCTTGCCAAAACTCGGGCAAGGAGAGGGGGGAATCAAAGAGGCGACATCTGTATTTCCCCGGAAAAAATAAAACGGTCACAAACGGCATTTATTGCCCTGGAATACGTATCGACACGAGGAGCTTCCAGCCCCCACCTGTGTCCGCATGCTACTCCTCCATCACCCGTCCTTTGCTCCTTTCTTCCCCGCCGCCTCAGAGTAAACTTTTCTCCCGTCCTTTTGCTTCTCTTCTCCTGCATTCCCTCGCTCCCACCCTCCCTTGGGCCGCTGCCGATTCCTGATCTGCGGCGCCGTTTCCTAATCGCACACAAGCGCTCAGCCTTCCGGGGGCTTTTCAGAAGCAGCAGTACCAGCGGAGGAGCCTTAGAGAGCCTCAGACCAGCCGGTGGTCCCGACTGCGGCGAGAGACCTACAGCGATGCCTTGAATTATTTATGACGGCGGAGACGCCAGCCGGCATTCCCGCAGCACAAAGGGTGCTCGGTTTTGGACCAGGTGATCTCTGAAACGAGGCTACAATCACAGGGGAGCCGGGAAGCACGGCCTTATCATGGCTGTCCCCCCCCCCCCCCCAGCGATTGGCATCTCTCCTGGCCTGGAGTAACCCCCGGAGGGGCCCCCGTCCGCCCGTCCCGCACGCCGGGTCTCCGTTTTCATCCAGTGCCCTTTCAGAGTTGCCTCTTCCGAATCCCGAAATCTCAGCGGCCTCTAATTGGTCGCTTCAAAAGTCGCTTTGAAGTTAATGTAGTTTGGGCGTGAGAATAATACTGGGCACAATGTTACTCGGTTAAAAAAGATGTCCGCTCTGAGGCTCTGCTTAGGTGATGAACATTAATGTCTTGAATACTGTACGTGTCTGTAATAACATCTGTCTCTGATCAGAGTAACCTACAAACAAATCCCAAAACCCTTTATGGAACGAAATCAGAAACACACTGCAAGTGTCTGGTGCACTTGGAGGAACACTCAATAGGGGGCGCTCTCTGCACCTGGTGCGGAGAATGAGCCTTGCACTTGGACCGAAAAGGTATTGCTGGAACTCAAATACGCGAATATGTCAAAATTTGAAGAAGGGGGCAGTTCTATTTAATTTTCTTTTTTGTTGAGATCGTGAATATTAAAAAATATGAGCGCACCTCTAGGTGTGTATGGGGGGCAGTGGTGAGACAGGATAACTATTAGCCATTTCATTACCTCTTCATTGTTATGTAATGCAAGATATTAAGACAATAAGGGAATTAAAAAATTCAATTATAGTGAACAAATTGTTGTTTTTATGTTATGCGGTGCGTCTTTGTGCAATGCTGAACTCGGCACGTGGGCCTCAGGAGCGACGCGCGCCTTCTGCCACGTGGAGAGTCTCGCCGAATGACTCAGAGTCATAGCAGAGCCCTGACTCACTCAAAGGGCAACTTCAACTCCTCTTGAAATATGTTTGTCTTAAATTTCTGATAATGTACTATTTTTTTTTTTTAAATCAGTTGTACCATTTGCGGTTAAGCTTCCACGCGCTGGGATATGATACCCGATCTGCACTTCAGTCGCACTCCGAGGGACAGTACTCAGGAAATGATCAAGGACGGAGGGAACCGGTCCTCTTATTAAGGCCCCTCCCGTCCTGTGTAGAGCGCCTCTGTGATCTACTGGCACACAAAGGAGAGGATCTGAGCCCGGCTCATGCCTGTATCAGATACAGAGCAGCGATAGCGATTCTTAATCCCCTCAATACGGCTTCGTATCTGCTGACCGAACCTCCGGCGCCGACTCATATTGCCGGCATTTCGCCCTCCTCCTCGAAGGCACTGTTTACACTGTTTAACCCTCTAAACCTGAGGTTCTGGTGCCATATTGTTTTCCATACGTATGCCAGAAGGTTGTGAGTTCACGCCCAACCGACCCTATGTCATTTACACCCCTGGAGATTGTTTAGTAAATTCGTCCAGGCGCACTAAGACCCAAAGATGTACAAAGCCAGCAGGCAGTGTTCCCTTTGCAGTACACTGCCTTCCTGCACACTGGGAACCGGCAGGCCCCGAGAGCGCCCTCACCCAGACTCTACTGGTATTGCATGCTGTACACTTGTTTTACATTGTGTTTACGCAATCAGAAAGAGCAGCGTTCAAGAAATGCTGGAACGCAGAGATTCCTCCCGTGGCACATAGTCATCCTTTCAAAAATACACTTCATTCTAGCAGCATTCCAGACCTCTGCTGCTAGCTCGGTATTATATTTGTAGCATTTTTAAATTATGGTCAGTTATTTTTAATTTAACTGTAAAACTAACTGCCATTTATGCATTTCCTGTTTTTATTATTGCAATTTAGTTTGACCGCATTTGAATACAGTTCTCGGAGATTAGTTAGCATAACAGCAACTAATCATTTTATCTGAATACGTCCTGTGATCATTGCTGCTACCTTAGAGCTTATTGCCCCAGTCGAGATTCCTGTGGGTACGCCGCCCTCGTTCTGGCACCTCCCATGCTTGATGCAGTAATGTGAAAATGGCCTCACACTGGTGCTTCATTCCTGTTAATTCCTGTGACGACACCTTTGGTAGAGAGTACAAGTTCACATTGGACTGCAGGACGCCTGAATCACAGTCCAATTTCAATGCCTGGTGCAAGGTCACCCGTCACTCTCGCTTTCTGCGTCACGGCGGTGACCGCTTTTGTCTGGTGGGTTTTCCTACCGGAAAGATGCACTTACAGGATGGGCGGCTCACCTGAGATCGCCGGGGCTGGTGTTAGATCCGTCCTGCTGCAGCTGAGCCCTGCGACAGTGTAAGCCCACCTCTATCACTCCTGTCTCCCTCCATCTTTGTCGCAAAGTCATGTTTAATGGACAGAAATGAGCAAACGACCGACCCTGAAAGCTCCGCCGTGGCCCGCTAGCATGGATTTCCACATGCCCAGTGTAACCTGCAGTTGGAACATAAAGCCCCTGACTGGGCAATCTGCATCTCTGTTTCACATTTGTACTTGCTACCATTGTATTTTACCTCTGCATACCGTAGGTGGCCGCCACACCATACAGCTAGAGGCAAATCTTGGTGCTGTAGATACCCAATTCTCTGCAGAACTCGAGCACTAGTCTGAATGGGGCAGGAGTGCGATTTGGCAGAGTGTGTCGGCTCAGACCGGAAGGAGAGATGCGGCTCAGTGTCACAGAACAAAGATCCCAGCCTCACGTTTACGGCTGCGCTGCGTTCCGTGCCAAAGCGTTCCTTGTTTCCTTCAGCTTAGGAATGGCGCACTTAAAAAAATCGCGTAAGAAGATAACATGATCTGTAAGCAGTGCGTAACAAAGAAAAACACCACTTCTCTCTCAAAACGAGAGAATCGGCAGTAATCTGACAATACGGCGTAACTATCTGACAGCCCCGTGCTGCATTTTGGGGCTCTGTCACACACAGGACTGACCCTCCGAGCTGCCGAGTGTCCTTAGTGCTCTCTCATCTGGCACAAATCACAGACACACATCCCACGCTGAAACTTTGACATCACTGTCTGGAGGAATACTCTTCTTACGTATCTCCTTATCACCTGTTCCCTCGTCTCAACCAGCTTCCAGTTTCTCTCTCGTTAGGGTAGACCACACTTTTGACTCTGGTTAACCGCGGGTCGCCTGGTTAAGCCTTTTCCCTGAGACCCGCAACACACAGTGCATGTGTCTTAAAACCATAAGGAGAGCGTTCACGAGCTTTGTGACGACCCGCATGCCTTTTGTGGGTCTCTCCTTTCAGTGGCCCTTTATCCTGCATTTTGCCTTATATCTTATACATAAGTCCAAAAAGGACCCTTAATTAAATACTGAATGTAATCATATGACATAATGCAAATATTCAAGAATGTATTTTTTGACCTGAATAAGGAAAACCCCAAATGTGTTTAATCACTACTGTCCCTTAGTGAGAAGATTCAAGAAACGTATTATTTGTGTAAAAGCAGCGGCATTGGCCCATCTTCTGCTGAGCCTTACTGATGAAACATCACGTCTTAGACCAAGAATGTTTGTTTTGTGTTTGTTCTTAAAGAAACACAACCTAAACTCCCACTCACGTTTTCCAAAACCCTTGGCTTAAAAGCTTGTCAGTGATTTATACTCTGCTTAAGACATACTGATGCCATATGAGCTCATTCTCCGATCCCTTTGGTTTTAAAACCCCCGAAAATCCAAGCTGAAAGAAGCCGGATATAAGGCATTATTAGCATGGTAAGTGTGGATTCTGTACACCGATTAGGGTCTGGGGGTCTCTCGTCAAAGAGCCCCGAGACTCAGCCAGCTCTTAAAGCGGACGTGAGCCTTGTGTGGACACAAACGCTCGGCCAGGCTCAGTTAGACTGCACAGACGTGTCAAGTATTGGAACACTCTGGTGACCAGATAAATGCAACATTGAATGTGTTGGATAAGATGAGATTAAAACACCATTTGTTTGTATATCTGCATTGGTAGAGTCTGTTTTATTATCTATAATATGGCATTATCATTATTTTGATATTTAAAAATAAATGTCAGGTGACACTTGAACATGACAGGAGACAGCGATTTAATAAATTTAGATTTTCTGTGATAAATGAACTGACTTAGATAACCTTCAAGAATCGTGAAAAAAGTTTGCAAGGTCATCCAGAACAAGGCGGAGCTGTTTGTGGCCCATTGGAAGATGGCATGGCACACTCCCAGGACAAGCTTGCAACTGGAGCCTCTGGGACTGTTTATTTGTGCGAGATTTGCCCTTTCTTAGCTCTAGTTTAAGTAGACAGAGTTTTGCAGGACTGGCTTTTCTAGCCAGCTTAGGAGAGCCATCTCCTCCAAAGGGACACTCCATGCGTCAGAAAGCAATTCATTATTTATTTCTTCTGTTCCGTGCGAAGACAAACTCCATCACCCACACAAGTCGTGGCTGCCGATTGTGAAAACACGTGTTTGTCAGGCACTTATTTCCTTGTGCCAGACATTATACCCACAGCTGTGTCGCTAGGTTGGGCTCGCAGGGCAAGTTATATACATCCTCCGCTGATTGCGAATCTTGATATGATTTTGATTAGGAAATCAGTTTTACTCTGCGTTATGTACGTTTACCAAATGATCGCAATCCAACGTAGGTACAATATTTGTTAAATGAAAACAAATGAATTAATTCTTCCATCATAGACTTTTTTTCATTCGTTCGTTCGTTTTAATTTTTTTCCCACAAAAATCTAATTGTCATTCATTCTCAGATTATGTTTTAATTAGAAATGTTATAGATGCCAGTTATAATTAGTTTCATCCAGCCAGTCTGGATACAGCAAACAAATGGTCAGGGCGATGGAAAGCGGACCATTTTATATTCATAAATCCTAATAGTTTTTTTTCTTATTTTAATTTTGCTTGTATTGGACTTTTGTGCTCCGTCTCCTTTTTAAACCGGGCTCTTTTTCGATACTGGTCCCGGTGGCTGTTACCGGGCTTCGTCCCGTTTTCATTATCAAATTAGACATTTAGCTCTCTCTAAGTAAACGCGCTAACTCCTTCATTATTTCTTTAGATTTATAAATTATCTGTTTCATTTTCGGGAAAAAAATAACAAATTAAATCTTCCATTAAAATGTTGTTTTGCTATTTAGAGTGCCGGATCCTATGTCTATGTTGTGTAGCCTAATTTAATTATATTCATTATTATATAAACAGGCCACAGGATAATTAGCCTATTTTGGCGTGGTTCTCAGTAGAGTAAATCAGAATAATCGAAGACGATACCCTTTCGGATATTTCATTCTTATGATCTGATTTTTACGTCCATTTGCTGAATTTTATTTTTCATGAGCGCTCTTAATAGATTTTTACTAGGACTATAAAAACAATATCGCATTAGGCATATCAAAATAATTCCTCGTTCAACAGAAAAAACGATATGGGTGTATGAATAAAGGGAAATGCGGAGCATAAAGCGGTTGTAGCGTACAGTAGGCTGCGGCGTAAGCGCAGGCGGCACTTTCCGTGTGCGCCGGCAATTTAGGTCATTTTATGACTTACTGTACGCGCCGGTAATTTCGGTAATTTTATTGCAGGGTTTGGCGATCCCCAAATTACCGCGCCACTGTCTTTGTGCGCAGCGCAATTTCGCTGTTTTTCCCCGTGATTGGAGTGAAACGGGAGCCACCGGCTGCCGCTTTCCCAGGGAGACGGATGGCGGCTCTTCGGGCGCGTCTCCGGCCCGGTCCCCGCTCCATTTTCAACCGGGAGACAGTTTAAAACGGCCTAATCCGTCCTTTCCACTAATCATCTTTACCCTACTGTATAACAATATGCAAAATCAGAATCATGCTGTTATATGTAACCGTGATTTAAATGTCATTAATTTGTCCAAAAACTACAATTGTCGAAATTAATAATGCAACTGACAGAAATGACAGGCCTACATTTTTTCTTGCTTTCCAGCTATATGACTTAACTGGAATGTGCGTTTATTTTGATATTCTCTCCACATTAATGGCAAATAGCAGTGATCTGCACCGGAGTCCCCGAAGGCGAGGCCTTTATTTGCTGGACCTGGATGTCCCCGCTTTTATTCCGCGAGTAACAAACGGCGGTGTAAATCTGCCCCGATTATAGTCAAACTGTTAAGGCTCGTTCAAGGTCTGAAAAGGCGGAAACAAATAGCTGGTCTCCATTTACCATGGAGACTGGGCGCCGCGCTCCCCGTTTCTCTGGTAACCGGGGCCTCTTTCTATAGCGCTGCCTATTGAACTCCTTGGTAGAGACAAAGGGGGAGGCTGCGCTGCTAATTTCTTATCTGGAATATCCCAGTATGTGCCCGGTGTGACGGCGGCGAGGGACGCCGGGCTGGGGACGCCGGGCCGGGGCCGCCCCGCTCCCCGGGGATAACGAAGGCTAAGGGGGAGAGGGCGGGCTCTCAGCCGCCGGCCGTCCGAGTGACGGGGTCCTACGGCTGTCAGTCTCTGCACCTCCCGCTGATTCGAATCCATTATAACGGGACAGGAAAAAAAAATCAACGCGACTTATATATGATATCTTATATATGATGCTTCTCTGTTTTCCCGTCGGTGTCGCGTAAACTTGTCCACGTTCAGACTGCGTCCAGTTTCCAGTGAATAATATCGCTCCTCGTTATGTCTGCAATCAGTACAAAAAATGAAATATTCTTCATTCTTTGTGATCATGAAATGATGTCTCCGAGTGTCACCTGGATGTGTTTACGCTCACGTGCAAACCAGAAAGTTCTGTTACTTTCCTTTTCTTTTCCTTTTATATTTGATCATTAAAAACCCTAAAAGATACCCACGTATAGTTTTTCTCTCATCTGTTTTGCTTCTTTAGGAAGTCAAAATAAAAACAAGGCCAGAATGATTCTCGTTAAAACATTTCATTGGGCTCATTAAAAACGAGACGATATTGACAGATTTTGACACAGAACTGGAACTCCTGCTTCTGGTAAAAGTCAGATGGAAATGTAAAGGCTGTAGGATTGATAATTCTGAAATCTGCAGTGGCATTTTGTTATTGTTCTTTTTTCAAATTATTATTCCTTTTATTACTCCTGATAATTATCCATTGGAAAAAAAGATACCAACATGTTCTTTTATTATAGACTTGAAGACTTGTTTAATTAAAATCCTTAAACTTTCGGTGAGTTTTGGATGCCAAATGCTGCACCGGGTTGCATAACCACCCACTGTGATTTTTCTCGCTAAAATGTAAAAACCTAATCACAAATAAAGAGAAATGCTGCGTGCTGTTAATTAAAATCAGTAGAGAGGACATATTAAATAAACAGGCATTAATAACAATGACAGTGAAGTATTTTAAACACAAAAATAAGAGTGAGGAAAATTAAAGGGACTTGATGAAGAGAATCAAACTGGAATCCAAATCCTTCAGGCCGTCCAGTCCAATGCCACCCCCAAATCCAGCCCTAGCCTGCTTCAGGCCTGACCTCTGTCCCCAGCACTTAATTGGAATGTAACATTTTGACATCATCGTTAAGACCGCTACATTTTCTTCCTCCTAAAATAGGGAGAAATTTCAGCAATCCTTAAAAAGTAGTGGTCCCGCCCCCCCTCCCCACCCTGGTCTTTTTCATCAGCTATAAGTGCATGCAGATTATGCCACTGCTGCCTCCTTTACTTCTCGCCAATCAGCTTTTCGGAGCAAATTGAGACGTATAGAATTTGCCATTGAAATGAGTGATTTGATGTGAATGAAGGAGACGGTGTGTGTTGTAAATCAGGCCTGACAGGGTAACGGAGGGGACTGACGGAGGACTGTAATCATGGCTGACATCCTCTGCAGTTATTGATCCAGAGCCTCCATAATCCCCTTCACATAACACAAGCAATTTCATGTAATACCTATAATAACAGCACATTCAAGCTCAAGTATCCATCAGTGGCTTCTATCTAATAGGGAGGTGAAGGCCTTTGCAACAGTGTGTTGCAGGCTATTCATATGCAGCCATTGCTTTTTGCAGTTTTTTCCCCTCATTTTTGACAAGACCCAGTTAAAAAAAAAATAAAAATAAACAGTCTCCAAATGTCAAAGAAAATTAAGAGCCAATTTGCGCACCTTCTGAATATTCCCGATTTCGGGGAGAGATAGGGGAGACGGGGCCGGTGACTGTGGCCGGCAGACCGCTGCCTTGCCTGTCCGTCTGTCTGGCCGCGCAGATCGCCGCGGCGTCACTGACCGCGGGACGAGCCGCTGGGGGCATTTCCAGCAGGAGACACTGTGCGGGAGGCTATGCCCAGCACCAAACACAAAGACACGCTCAGATTGTTTCAATTAAAATATAATGACACTAAATATCAACACAGTCCAGATCGACTCCTTTTATTACGAAACAAATCAGTTCTACACTGATGTCTCTCACACTCACTTGTGCTATTTAAATAACATTTATTACGAATACCAAATACACAAATAATAGCCTTATCTTCTTAATTCACAGACTGGTACGTCTCAACATCAATATAGACATATATGTGATATTCTGGGTTACTTAATCACATATTGAGGTCTGATCTTTCTTTCATAAGGTGAAGATCATTGAATTAGATGCTTTAAGAACAGTTGTGCAATCTTAATCCCAGCTCCGGTGCCTTGGGGAAAAGACGATGGGCACCTTTCGGAATTCTGAGGTCAGACTCCTACAGCTGAGACCAGGGGTCAGATTGGGGTGGGGTGCCTCTGGCTCCCCCGCTGACCCGCTGCCAGCAGCAGGATCCGGATGCCCTGGTGGTAATTACCACAGCGGAGTCGGCAGTGGCGGCCGCGAGCCTGTGATGCTCCCGCAGTCTCCCATGTCCCCTTTGTGGATCATTGCTCAGCCTTATCAAAGTGCTGCAAGGCTGCTCATTAATATATAGTCCAGGCTCCTGGCTCCCATACATCATTGTCCTGCTTGGGAGGCGGGCTAATCACTCAACTATTATCAGCCAGCCAACAGAAGGTAGGCAATCACGCCCGACAGCAGAGAATCATGGGAGATCAGCCGGGGTTAAACGAGGCTGACAGCCGCGATAATGATGATTTGGCTATAAATTAAGATGTGATGATAAAAACAGGGGAAAGACAAACAGGCCCTTGCGTGCCCCCTGGCCCGGGGTGGCCGTGGCTCTAATGTGTCCTCTTTGCCCCATTCTCATCTCATTAAATGCGGCCGTGAGGTCCCGGGTGGCGGGGCGCCGGGTCTCGGCGGGGTATTGGAGTGCCGGCCGTCGGCGGGGGCTTGAATGGAATAGGCCGTCCGCTTTCCTCCTGTGCTGGCGATAGACTGACAGCATCTGATGGAGGAGCCAGAGAGTTCCAATAGCTGACGGACACTTGAGTGAGATGGGAGAGGAAGGGACGGGATGGGATTGGGTGGGAGAAAAGGCGGCGGTGGGGGGGACTGGGATTGTAAGGCGTTTTAATCAGCGGGATGCCGTGAAAGAGCAGTGATGTAAATCTGGGCTGGACTACCATTGTTGTCACTGTATCTCCCATAGATAGAGGAGACAGGAAGCGGGGAACAAGCGAGCGTCACACGGAGAAAAGAGCGCCCTTTATCAGATTACCTCCGCAAGCCCCCACATATCTGTTTTTATTCTGGCATGGGGAGGAATGGGAGATTGGGGGGCAGGGGGCACGCAAAAAATTACACAATCCTACAAAAACAGACCCGAGGTCAGACTTATCGGGTCAGAGCCGCTCGCTTTTACCCTAGAAATGCAGCATTCCGTTTCGCCCGGGAAATACCGAAATAAACATAATAAGCGGTTGGTGATTTTTCACAAGGGTCCCATGATACGGCATCCACGTACCTAAGAGCCCGTGCAAAAAAAAAAATGAAAATCCTAATCAAGTGAATGACACACTAAATGTGACTTATTGAATTTCTATTAGAGCTTTATTGTATTTCACAGTTATTTTAGCTCCGGAGACAGGCTAAGGAAATAATGCGTTATGATTCTGCTTAATATTAGCTTATGAAATCCAGTTTAATTATGGTGTGTGGATTGAAATAACCGTTATTATCAATATGTGGACCTCGAGACAAGCGCTTTTTTAGCGAAAATTATTTATTAAGATTTAAATGCGTCATTTCAAATACACTGCAGTGGCTTTCATCCTGCGTCCAGAGTGCTTTTTTCTCTCGCACTCCTGTAGTCTTACTATTTATTCTTTTAGTTTTCACGTCTGGCGCCCCGTGTGGCAGAATAGAGCAGTGCAGGCATTCTGACTCCATTCTGTAGCCTTGTACAACAGTGATCAAACAGTAGATGATTCCCAGCTGAATGGGCCAAAGGCACAGAGGAAAGTCCTGAGCTGCATATGTATACGCTCACCGGCCACTTTATTAGACAAACCTGTCCACCTGCTCGTTGACGCAAATTACTGATCAGCCAATCTCATGGTGGCATTTAGGCATGTTGACATGGTCAAGACGAACCGCTGCAGTTCAAACCGAGCTCCAGAATGGGGAAGAAAGGTGATTTAAGTGACTTTGAACGTAGCATGGTTGTTGGTGCCAGA
>JAODKL010000079.1:215494-226296 GCA_026780765.1 Petrocephalus schoutedeni
AGGTTTTACCACACTTTGGGGACATTTTGGTCCTCAAATGTGATCTATGCAAACCCACACACATACACACACACACAGACACACACACATGTCTGTAATTATATCTTTGTGGGGACTCTCCATTCATTTCTATGGGGAAAACTCTAATCCCAACATGATGACCTTCACCCCTAACAAGTCCTATCCATAAGTAACCAAGCAAAAATGTTTTGGCATTTTTAGTTTTTTGATTGTGTTCACAGATCTTATTTACAATTATAGTGACATCATAATAACAGGTTTTTATCACATTGTGGGGGACATTTGGTACCCACAATGTAAGAAAAACATAATCCACACACACACACACACCTGACCCTACCGTACTGCTCCCCAAATTTACACAGACACATAAATGTCCCATGTAGACTGACTGGGAATTTTTCATTGTTTTTCTTTTTAATTCCCAGAGGGTCGGTGTCAGGCTGCAAAACACACACCTTCCCCGAGACCTCTGTCACATTGCTGCATCATGCATCACTGAGCGTGAATGAGGCTCTCCACATCAAACCCTGCAGCCATTATGATATCATCTTGTGCACCAAACAGTAATGCTTATTAATTCTGCTGGCCTGTGTGGTGCTGGCTGGTGGGGAGGGGGTTACCCCCACAGCTAGCAGTTAATTTAATTAGTCCAGCTGGGCTCTTGTTTCCACGTGCCCGTGTCAGAGGCAATGCTGGCATGTTTCAGTGCTGCCACAATTACTGATTGCTTTTAGATAGGCAGAAATATGATTAGGGTTTTTCGGGCGACTGTATCGTAAGCCTTATTAGTTTCATTTGAAATCTGCAGATAAATAGGGAAACTTTTATTTGCTGTGTAATGAGATTATGCTTATTAGGACTGGGGGGCCTGTGACCCTTGTGCAGGGATTACAGGGACACCCCCCCACCAAATCCCACACATTTAGCGTCGGGTGGGTGCCTGAGGCAGTGAGGGAGTGACCGGCATCTCAGGGATGTGCGGTTATGGTTTCTGACCAAGCTGGCCATCTTGTTTTTACACCGACTCTCATTCCCCGGAGTGATAAATGACTTGATTTTCGCTTACGGCCAACGGATGGCGTTTGCTGAAGGAACATCCGTGAAACTGCTTTCTTCCAGTCAAGGTCCTAAACTCCATATAGCGTACCTGCTAAACGAGCCCCAGCCACTAAGTGGTTAACGAAGGATAGCCCCTCTCTCTGTCCGGCACGTAGCAACCATTGTGCTCCACCGAGTGCAAAGAGCCTCTTTCACAGCTTCTGACCCCAGGCAACTAAATGACTACATTAAAACATGCTTTCACACTAGACCCTCATCTGGTACCCATTAGAGTTAGGACCTATTACTCGGGTAATGAATGACACGGTCCCTAATTATAAATGTACTCAGAAACGCTGACATTATTAAAGGCAGAGAGCTCGCAGCCCCATTAACAGGACTCCTCTAAGTGATATGTCTGTGAACTGTTTGAGCCATTACATTCATTATATATCAATCAAAATAGGTGTTGCGATTAATTGATGAATGGAACAATGGTTAAAATCTAACAATAATTGCAAAGCTCTCAGAGAAAAAATACTTTTGTACTGACATGAGCATATTTATAAATACATTAGTAAAACAGAAATGAATGTGTTGTGGGTGATTCTGGGGCTGTGTACTATACAGAAGCTGATTAAAACCGCATGTATATATGATTAGACCTCGGCTTCTCGGTCTTCCAATACTTATCTCATTTTGAGGGAAATTCAGCGCCTTGCCTCGCCTTGAGCAGTCTGTCGGGTGTGTCTGTCGTTGTCCAGCCTTTATATGACTTTTGCGGGGTGCAGTGGTTTGCCCCGTCACTTCTGGGACTGGGCTTTGAGTCTCCGTCATGACTCTGTGTGTGGAGTTTGCATGTGGGGCTTTCTTCTGGTCCAGGATAGGCCCTGGTCCACTGTGACCCTGCTCAGGAAATGTGGGCATAGCAGATGGAGGGATATTGTTTTGTTGCCCAGCTGATGCATTTAAGCAAAGTAACTGGTATATTTCACCGCGAAGCCGTTCTACATGTCAGAAAATCAGTCTGTCAGTCTGGCCCTCCAGGCATCGCACGACCCGCCCTCTGTGACGATCGAGGCGGCTTTTCGCCGCAGCTCACTAAGAGCCGTCTTCTCCGACAGACTCCTGTTGACAAACACATTCTCGTGAGAAATAGCAGAGTAGTACTCCCTGAGCACACAGCCATGCGAGTAATTACTCACCGCGGAGAAGGAGAACTATTCCGGCAGAAACAACTGGGAAGCATCACACAGAATCTGCACAATGGGGAAAGAGCAGCAAGTCAGATATTAAATTGCAGTAAATTACATAGCCTTCACGTTAAGGTTAATAGATAGGAAGGCTTCTGCACACGCTAATGCCTAATCATTTGGGTTAAAGAGGCAGTTTGGTGGTAATAAATATTTTTGTGTTCTGCCATGTCGGGCATTGCCACCGCGGCTCCGAGCAGCAGGCCTGCTGCGGACAGGTTAGCGCGCGGGAGACGGCCATCTGTTCTCCCCGGGAAGCCTTGGCAGTGGCTGTAAGCGTTATGTGCTGTTCAGAGTGGCGTGGGACCCGGAACGCAGCCAGGGCTGGTTGCTGCTGTTTGCGCAGAATTAAGCACTACGCCGCAGTCCCGTTAAGGGCTGGGAAATGACTGAGTAAGAGTGCAATAATGGTCCTCGCGCCGCACCCTGCTTATGCTCTTAACCCAGGCTGTTCAGCCGCACCGGGCTCTGCGTGTTGTGTCGGTCTCGGAACACACCTGGCAGAAACGGGGGAACGACCCCAGCGAACTTGTAGCATTTTGGTGTTATGGCTAGAGTTATCCTCCATGGTGGACGCATAGATGCTTTGGAGCCAGTGTATTCTGCATTGGATGATGGGCACCTTTCCTGTAGCATCGACGACCTCTGCCTATGAGAAAGGTAAAAGGACTGAGCGTGAACTTCCCTATGCCTGGTGCACACCAGACCCACAAGCTTCCAGCTTTCAAGGACAACTGGTTGCCAAAAGATTTAAGCACATGACTCTACACTTGGCACCCAGGGCGTTGAACCAGTGGAATCTTGTTCTTTGCATCTGCCAGCATATTTTCAGAGCCGACATCTAAAGAATTTTGTGTGTGTGTGTGCGCGCGCTAGATGGGGTCCAGGTGAGGGTTTCTCTTGGAGTTCCTGTGCTCTGCCAAAGCAGAAGCTATATGTCTGATTTGCCCGATGGTGCTGGGATTTTTGTGAGTGTGAACGAGCCTGGGAAGCCTCCGGAAGCTCCGTCTGATATGAGAGAGGGATTAGGATCGTAAAATGACCATCATCATACATTTAAAATAACCAATGCCAAATGCTAAAATTAATAGCCAATGGATGTTTCCGAAATGTCTCACTCCCCAGCTGGCTGCGCCGTGAATCGCTGCCAGCGGTGCGTGCCACACCGTACGCGAAGGCGCACGCTCTGCACAGACACTCCAGCGCGGTTTACAAAGTGATGCACCGAAAGCAGAGGGACCAATCAGAGGAGAGCGCCGCCCAAATGTGCCTGGAGCTGCATGGGAACATTAAATCAAAGCCGGATTGTGCCCCGGGGCCCGTGTTCCCTAATAGGCAAGGCGGGCTGTGTGTTTGACTTAAGGCCTTCCCGAACCTGCTGGTTCAATCTCTGCTTGAGGTGGTACTCTCTCTAGTGAAGAGATGTATTTGAATACAGGTCTGAATGAAATTCAGAACTCCCCCTGGCCTGCCCCGCCCCCATCCCTGGAGATGGCTCAAGTCCCCCGTGTTGTCCGTCACTGCCGTTATCTTATAAAATATACAGTGGGATCCAAACTGCTCAGTCAATCACACTGAAAGTCATCATTTGTCTAATGTACGTCTCTTATTCCATCTGCTGTTCTGGTAACATCTACACTCCGGGAGCTTAAACTGGAACCGCAAGGTTACACAGCCTTGCTCACGCCTGTTAATTAGGCATGACTTTGATGTTGGACAAAGACGAGTAATAAATGACGCTTCTAACGACTATAACAGCTCGGCAAAAACACACTGTTTACTCTGTGCTATGCAACCACTCTGCACAGAAACAGAGATTTTGGGTTTCAGGCTGGTCGAGGAGGGAAGTCTTAAGGTTTGCAAGGGTCATGCACACTCAAAGTGTGTTTTCTCATCTGAATCAAGAACAGAAAGCCAATATATTGTTATATCCAATACTGGACTCAAAATCCAGTTTATCCCAATATAATAATACAATAGGCAAAAGACAGTGCTTAAAATGTAAATGTGTAGTGTTTTGTAAGTTTTGTAAGGCTGTCTTTTATTCAAAATAATCACTTTTGCTAAAGCACTTTCACCAGACATTATAAAATGGCAAATTATTTGATATAATTTCGAATATTAATACAATACAATATGAAAACAATTATTTGCATACCAGAACCTCATTACCACATTTACCACTTCACTGATTATGAGTGTAAATAAAATCCAATAACACATGAGCATGTTATAAAATTACACGAAAAAGGAATAATATTCACTAAAATGAATAAATAACTCTGAAAATGGTATCTTCTGATTTATTTCGATGTGGGGATCCAAACAGGTTTGAAATGCAAAATTAATGATGGATTTTAATTATTTCTGCCTGGGCTTTTTATGCATTGGTTTGAAGACAATGGGAAGCATGGACCTGTAGCTGGGAAACTGGGATTATCCCCACCAATCAGTGTTTGTAAACAGATCGTGGCGTTAAGCGGCTGACACGCGGCTGACACCTGCCGGCATTTAAATACGCGCAGGACGGCGGAATCTGATTAGATGCGCGGCACTAATAAACAGTGAATCAAAACAGAAATAGTGCCGTGAGCAGGAACTGCAAACGAGAGGAAGGTATTTAGAGGCAATAAGCTCTGTTAGCAAACAACAGGAAGCCGCCTGCTGGAGAATGGGGATCTGTTTGCTAACCGCTCCTGATTGGGCCCAAGCGTTGCTCTGGCCGCCATTTGCCGTTGTGGAGATGGACGTTGGTGAAAGCCTTCAGATGGATTACCATCTCTGTTTGTTTATGCTGCTACAAGGAACAACAGTGGAAACAAAGTCCTATCCCAAGACCCAGTAAGAGAGACACAGTCCCTCTTATGTCACCCTGAAGTGCAACACAAGGTCTCGCTCCGCACGTGAAGTCGCCTGACCTCCTCCTCACACCCAGTCATGCCACCTGTTCATGTTTAGATCCTACTCACTTATTTATGCTTCCAAGAATCACTGAGCTTGGAGACAGGAGACTGATTATCTGGTTTCTCATTGGATACTCCTGATAGTTATTGTGTGATATTCTGGAATTCTCAAGGAGCCATTTGTGACATAATTACCAGTGTGGTACCTTATCTTCAGGGTAGGATGTTGGCTGAAAGGTTTCTCTCACTGTTGAAAACAAAAAAAAGGGATAATCCCCAGGCCAACTTTCTAATCGTGCGTCTTAATGAGAGGCGCCCTGAAAGTTGTAAGTAATCTGATTCCTTTCTATGAGAACATGAGAATAAAAGGGAATTTAAAAATAACTCTTTCAAAATATACCAAATCCGACATCTCCCCAGATACTTCCGAAAGGAAGCCCTCACATTGCTCAGCATACACACAGACTCGCTCTTTGATAAGATATATGATTGTGCAATTTTGTGTGATTTTAGGCTATAAACCTACAGATCTGAGGCCTCTCTGGGGCGTAGGGGGGAGGTGTGTGAGGGTTGAATTGACTCGTTTTGATCTGCTTCACCCATATCTTGTTGGGCACGCTTTAACCCATCTTTTAGAGCGCTAACCGTGTTCAAATCATTGCTGCTTGTCTTCCTAGTCGATTCGCGGGACACACTGAACATTTTACTTGGTGTAATTGGTTTACAAAGGAGAGGAGGGCTTTCGGCCCGTCAAGCTCACTTGGGGAGAACTAATGAACTAAAATCTTATCTAGTTAAAAGCTTACATCTGGGAATCACAAACCTAGAGACTCAAAGACTAACCCAAAGTTATATTCCCATCTAGTCTGAGTATTATTAATAGTAATGTATGGAATGGATTGATACTTATCTTTATTATTATGTATTAGTAGAGTATTTTAATCAATATAAAACATCTATAGAAATGTGACATTTAAATGTTGGTTCAATGCTGGGTCTGTTATTTGTGTTTATGAATGGAAAAGGCCATTAAGATGTTCAGGTGAAATTCAGTATGCCATATCCGAAACGCCGAAAAAAAACGACAAAGCTCGGCGCAGCCCGAGAACCACAAACGAAGCGCAGTGACCGCAGAACTGACATCTGTTTCCCAGAATGATTTGTGGGCAGCCGCTTGCAGCCCCGCGCAGCGTCAAACCGGCCGGCTGTCAGCTCCATGCGGCGGCCAAAGCGCGGCTCCGGTGACGGTGACGCGCGGCGCGCTCCTGCTTACCTCGCATTCGCCCGGCGAGAGCGGAACCTTTCAGTCACTCTGCGGTGTTCGTGACCCACCGCAGTGACCTGCCCTGTCACCATGTCATTTTGGAGGAAGTCAGGTCCTTATTAGTTGCTACTGTTTTCTTTATTTGTTTGGATTTGCGTTCGGGGAAAAGTTTTTTGCAAAGTGAAAAACATTCACATTTCACTTTTTCTGAACCGCGCACATTTGATCGGGGTGCTTGGTGCAAGACTTTATTATGCGCCAGAGAAATAACTCCCGAAACTATGTGACATTTGATTTATTGACATTTGAAAAAACCGCTGTGATATTTAGACGGAACAAGCGCATATAATCGATTTATATGATGTATTTGATAAATATAATGGGAGACAGTAGCAGATGGCATTGCTTGGGAAATGTTGATTATCTTTTCAAAATTAATTAGCAGCAAGTTTTCTTAAGTTCTTTAAACGCCATCACGCTGTCCTGACAATAGATTGGGGGAATTAATTACGTGCTATTGTGGATAGTTTAATAGAAAAACTTTAGTACTTATAATTTTTATATTCTGCACGAGTGTTTATCTTATTTGGAATATGAGTTCATGAAAAATACTCAGTTACAAAATCGCACTAGGAACTTATAAGTTACATAAATCAACTCAAGCGTCAAAAGAAAATTACAGCGTGTGTTAAGTGTCTGAAAGCCTCTGGAGCATACATGTACAAGAATGTCAAATGTGTATTACGGTAATTACATACACCAGTTGTTTAAAAAAAAAAAGTTCTACAGTCCAGGATCGCTGTTAATTATAACAATTTATCTTGGAGTATTAAGGATCACGGAACAACAGGTTTGCATGCGGGGGAGGACGAGAGTCGGTTATATCGCGTTAAAATAAAAAGTAGGTAGAGTGCGAGAAGGGCTAGTCGATATCTTAAGGGACTCACGGCGGAGGTGCGCGCTGAGTGCAGTGGGCGAGCGCCGCAAGGAGGCTGCCGAGACGGTGCCGGCGCTCTGGAGCTCGGTCCGCCGAAGCGCCGGGACGCGGCGCTCAGGCTCCACCTCCATCCGCTGAAAGCGTAGCAGCTGTTTTCAACCCAACTGTTCAATTCCATTCATCGTCGAGAGGGAACAAAAAAGTGGCTATTTATTAGAATACTTGTTTTGTATTGTTCCGCGTCACACAAAAGGCGCTTCATTATGTAAGAAGGAGCCCTTTTGCCGAGAGAAACAATAACTTGAAATTGTCTTTAAAGTCTATCAATAATAAATTTCATTTTCTTTTCTCTCCCTTTCAGTGTGTATTGAGTAAGTGGTGGGTTTGGGAGCTGGGCACAGCCGGCCTTGGCACACTTAGACGACAGAATTTGGTGGGGATAGCGGGTTTACGTGAGGCTTTTATATATATATACACACTACTTGTTTAGGAAAGGACATAGCCATAGGAGTGAATGTGAAGATTACTTTTCCAGCACCACTGTCTGCGATTGAGGGACAATGGAACCCGCGTATATCTGCATGACCTAAAATACAACGGCTAGCATTTTACCTTTCTTTTAATTCGAATTCGGTAAGTTGCAAACACGGACGTCTTTTTGACAAACCAATGTGTATATTGTTAATAAATATGCGTCTGCTTCTATTTCGGGCGTTTGGACATGTTGTGTTAGTACGGCGTTTTTAAAAGAAACCGGCAGAAAACGACCACAGGGGTTATTAACCTTATGTCAAAGGTCACAATTTGTCGTTTAATTCGGATCAAATGTGCGGATCATTTGATCCTGTTTCTGAGCGAACGCAACATGTGTAGCGCGTTTGAAGGAGGGCTGCGGCTGGGAAGCATTAATCCCGTTTCGGCTTCGCGTTGCTTTAATACTAACAAGTTGTTCTTAGAAAAAAAAACCTGATGAGCGGAATCGATGATTAACGAAGTCGGCAATATTGTTTAAGCTTCCTTTTCTATCCAGTTCGCTATCTTGCGCTCCAGAACTATTGAGCGAATATCGGTTTCATAATCAGTCGGCTTTCGCTGCATTTATAGTCAAGCGATCTGTCCCCAGTCGTATTTGGGAATTATTTATTTTATTTTAATTAAGTTCTTAATTACCCAACTTCGAATTTAGGATGCAGGTAGATGGAACTATAATCAATCAAAACAAGGCGATACTACTGATCGATAATATGTTTTCTTGAGTTTCAATAAAATGTTTTCTCGAGTTCCTTGCTTTGAAATGAATACGTTTCAGAATCAAATTTATAAATCCGGGACATTATTGCGCATTATTGTTCGAGCTACAGTACTGCTTATGAAAATGTTATAATCTGCAGTGTTTTCCGGTAGACGTCCGTTTCCGCGTCTTCCCGCTGCATGTAGAATTAGTTAAGTGTTCGTAAAAGAACCTTTTGTACCTATTGTTGAGTTTTGCTGCTTGCGAGGCGCATGCAGGATGTCGCCGGTCAATGAGACCGCGAAAGCGTCGCTTCGGAGTCCGGAGCGAGTCGGTTTGTTCCCGCGGCGGCCGCGGCGGGAACAGGTGTTTCCGCACGATAGCGGCGACAGCCAATTACGCCAATAAAACGTACCTTTAATTGCATTGGCTGTTTGCTGGAGACACCGGTTCGCCCGGAGTGCCGGAACAATTCTGTTCGGGATCACGAATGTAGTGTAAACAGTACTTTTGGTTAAAACAACAAGTTCTCCATTAAGGACTTCAGTATTTTTTTCTTGATTTTAAATAATGGATAAACGTTAAGCATAGATAACACGCTATAGCTTTTTGACAAGCGGTACAATCCGAAAATAATTAATTTCCTAATTCTATTTAAAATTTATAATATTCGTCTCCAGGGGCGTAGGAACCGGGGCTGAGGGGCGACATGGACCCCCAGTATTTAATTTGGCTTCATCCGACCCCAGCACCCACCCCCAATAAGTAGACCTTTGCATTTTAATTATTAAGCTGTGTTTCGCCCGATATCAAACTCTCTCCTACGCCCTAGTTCGTCTCGCTCGTATACTTCCGAACATTTTGAGAATTAACCGCACTTGTACCTTATATCTACACCACCCAAGTGCAGTTGCCTTTAACGCTAGTGTATTTATTATAATGCATCTTCTGCAGCCCGCATGCGATCATCCAGAGGTTCAGACACCCAGCTCGGCACCAGCAGTACCAGCGTGTAATACCAGATAAATAATCCATCAGGACCCGCTCTACCCTCCCAACCCCAATTACGTTTGCAAAGTGCGCTTCGGAACGACCGGCAACACCTGTCAGGCGGTGGCCATTTTAAACTAGGCCTTCTCGCAAGTTCAAGAGACACTTTAGCTTCACTTTTAGAGACGAGGGGAAGGAATGAGGAGGGCTCTGCTGATTTTAAAAGCAAAAAGCCAGTATTTAGCGGCTGAGGACTGAAATACTGAACGCCATATAAACACGCTTGCAGTTTATGAAGTATTGACTGTACAGTGCCAGTGGATATAATAAAGCACTAAGATTAGTAATGGCATGTGAAATTGCACTTTTCTGACTGCACAAATATGACGATATACACAAGTATGCTAGAAAATGCTATTTTTGTAAAATCTTAAAGTTTCTTCTTATTTAATAGACTTAGTCAAAAGCAAAGTGTATTGTGAATATCGTATGTTGTAGGAACGTGAATTGCTAACGTTGCAGGTAATTGATCGATTTTTTTTAATAACTCCTGGCACTGGAAATTCGAAATGTAAATAGCAAACTGATTACACGGGATTAGCGGTATACGATGGCCTATTACATTTGTAGACCGATGATATGCGACTCTTGATGTCAAAAGAAATGAAAATCGTCGGATCGGAAGGGGTAGGGAAAATTCCGCGGTTTAAAAGGCAGTGAATAGATTCTCCGAAGTGTTGTCGCTTGAGGCGGGGGGAGGGGGCGGGCTGGGCGACCCTCAGCGCGACCCCTGCACTCGCCGCGTGCAACGGCAAATGTATATTAGGCTGCTCTCCGAAGGGGGCTGGAAAACCTTAGGAAATTTCTGAAAGCCCCCATGAACGACAGAGAGCGATAAGAAACAAGTAAATATGCCCCCCCTGCCCGCCCCCTGGGTCCACATCGCTAGTGGTGATCAGTTTGTACTCCTGTTTGTAAACCAGAGGTTTTGGAAACGTCGTTTAGTCTTGCATATCATCCATTTATATTAAATGCTTTTTACCGCTTTTAACTGTAACTACTTTTATATGAGCCTTCCGATAAATCCTAAGTCGCGTTTCGAGGAGAGGCCTTGTATTTATTATAACAATGAGAGCAATAACTAATAATGATCCAACAAACA
>JAODKL010000079.1:226396-242382 GCA_026780765.1 Petrocephalus schoutedeni
ATATTGTTAGAATACGTACAAATATTAGCATTTGCATTATTAATATTATATAGGCCTATCACATATTATTAATATATTAACATGATGTCACGAATATATAAAAATGTATAAATGTAAAAATGTGTTGTTTGTAATAGAACTATATGCGAAATATAAATACTACATTTATACTAGTTAAATGCGCAAATTTCTTAAAATATCACATTAGAGAAATATATGGCTAAAGTTAACTATTTTAAAAGAAATGAAAGCAAATTATTTTTTTTTCTTTATAAAACAAAAATTGGAAAAAAAACATATTTGCATATTAGTAACATTGGAGCCGTGTAAGCAATTAATCATTTTAACGTCCTCTTATTAATCATGCTGCTTGCAAATGGCGCATTAAATGCTAAAATGTATAATTATTAACTGAAATAAATTCCGCGGATACGGTATTTGTTATAGTCTGCGTCATATTGTGCGAGCCGTAACGGCACTGAACAGCTTCCATATTTCTCAGAAATTTGAGGGGAATTATAAACAATCAAATAAAAACGTCACTCACATCTATCAACTGTACTTACGCTTTTACATTGCTTTTACAATCAGATAACACACACCTTTATTCATAAGGGATACTACCACCAAAGTAGTACAATAGACTAAATACAACAGTTAAAATGTATCGGTCGCAGCAAAACAATGATTTAGAAATGTATAATTGGATAAATCCATCCAAATCTCAGGCTTTTAGTTTAAAGATTGCCTTCTAATGCCCAAAGTCTTTGTATAAAAATCGCAGACGTTAACTTCACATTTTCGTGCCATAATTGTAGTATTTGGTTTATTGTTGCAAGGGGTCGCCGTGCTGGTTGTACTGGTTTTATTACCAAATGTCATCTAAATATATCCATATCTGAAAATCTAAAAATTAGCAAGAGTACACATTCTACTCATATGCAATTTACACACCGCAGCACCAAAAGGACCTTCAGCTGTTGCCCTAACTTCACTACAGCAGCCCGTGCTTGTATAAATGTTTCGCTCAAAGTGAATACTGGGAGCCACTGGGTGAGCGATAATATACAATTTTCAGTAGTCTATAGGACACCACGGATGCCGTGGATTAAACATACGCTGCTCATTATTACAAAGCAGCAAAGTACACGGCTTGAACGCCGACGATTGCGTGAGCGTTATGTAGTTAACGCAATTACTCGGCTAAAGTAGATCGGAGCAGTGCTGTTTTCTTGTTAATTCACCATCTTTGTACGATTAATTAAAACCTATAAATTCTGTTGTTATTATTATTAAAACGTTCACTGTTGCGTGAGGAAGGAATATTTTGTTTTCCCTTCAATTAGCAGTTGACTGGGGGTTTTCAGAACAGGTCAGCTGTGAAATTTGAATTATACGGGGTAAGTGTTACTCAGAAGTTAAAACACACGCACTGCGACGCCGAGTGGGTTACAGTGTTTCGAGACCGTGACAAAATGTATAACAGTTTATGTTATTCACCAATGCGTCCATGTTTTTACTCATTAATTTGACAGCTGTGCGGCTTGGTCGGTTCCCATTAGATAAATACCAATAGTTTCCGAAAATGCGCGAATTAACATTTGACTGGGTCGGAGTAAAACATACCGTAATTGCTAATATTAACTTTTTTTTAACTTGGCCAATCATAATTTGCAACAGTATCATGCCCTTGTGAGTCAGATCTTCGTTCGTTGTTAGATCTTAAATTGGATATTCACTTTGGGGAAATACATGCGGAGATGGTAGGATATGGTAGGTGTTTTTATAATGCGGCCCTTGTTCGCTCCCGTCCGCCGAGTCGGGGCTGAATGCGCCTGCGAGCGGCGGCCAGCTGCAGCCGGGCGGCCGCGCTGGCGTGCCGCCTGCGGGGCGCTGTCTTTCAGCACCGGCCCGTGTCGCCTCCGCCGCCAGCAGACGGCGGTCAAACTCTGCTTCTCTTCCCGCTGACTGATTTCCCGAGGTTTCCCTGAGCCGAATGTTCGAATTATGGCTCTGCACTGTTAACGAATAGCAACGCTTATTTACTCTGCTACCGGCCCACTGCGGCGGCTGGATGTTATCTACAGGCTACCCAGGTGTACCGGCGACCCTACTGAACTGACTCAGTACAGTGTTAGGAGGGAACACCACTTGTACGTAAACGATTTGGTAGGAAAGGAAAGAAGCCTCTTACATTTCATCATAAATCTATAGGCCTGTCTTAGATAGTCTATATGATAATTAGATAATCAGCCGACAATAAAACAGGTGCACGGAAAAACACGGTAACATGGCGTTAATGGGCGTCTACATATGTCTCTGCAGCGCGCAAATAAATAGCAGCCTCCTTGCAATCTTTTGCTAAGCGATTACAGTTTTAGTGTCTCATTCATAGCCTGCCTGTAGTACCGGGATACTGGACAAAAGTGCCTCGGCTGGCACGTGCTGTGGGCGTCAGTCACCTGTTTCTTAGCAACCGTCACAACAAGAGAGCACCTGTGGCTCGCGCTTGAAAAAGGCTTTCACGGATTTAGTTTTTTAAAAAAGGGCAATGAGGCGAAAGTAACACAAAACTGTGCTTTAAATGCAAAGTGCAGAACTCAGAATCCCTAAATAGTTCTTTTTTTTTTGGTTACATACGGAGAGCCCGAAAATATGGGGCAGTTTAAAAAAATATTCCCATAGCTATATATAATTTCCAGCATTTTGGAAAGAACACATTGTAAGATTAGACAAGCACGCTGATATTAGCCATCAGATGTTTTACCGTAATGTTCTACGCAGAGATAAATGAAGTGGAACCTTAGAGTACATGTAAAACAAAACAAAAAATCGTATATCTTTATTAAGAAATGCACGTTACTAGCTCATCAACTCAGAAAGATATGTCAATTATTATTTTTATGATTCTTATTGTTATCATTATTATTATTATTGTAGTTGTTATTATTGCTGTTGTTATGTTTTAGGTTCATAATTTAAAGGTGCAGCGGGGCGTACCAGTATTATAAAGTACAGGGGGCTGTCAAAAGTAGCCACCCACTATCATTGTCTCGCTTACGTTTGATATTAACAAATGCGATGCTTTACTTGGCCAGAAAATGCTCTTCTAACTGGTTTATTACTATTTACCTTCCGTTAGAGGCGGCGGTGACCCCCTGTTACACCCCGCCTACTAGTTAGTTCTCACCTCTCTACGTCACCTGACCGAACACCATGCAAATCAAATCTTTTCTAAAACGCCATTGGCCGCCTTCAGCTCATTTAATCGCTGTCGGAGCGCATCGTATGGCTGCCGCTCTATTAACTTCCCTACTCTGTTAGAGAAAGTAGCTCAAAGACGCTTTTCATCGCTGTGGATCTGAAAAGCAAGTGAAGAGGGGGAAACACTCAGAAAAAAAAAAGTCCGACGAAGTATCATTACCGTCCTGGATTACATTGCATTGTGCGACTCCCTTTTTGCCGGAGGTCCGCTCTTTCGCGCCAGCCGAGCCGGACTTTAGCGCAGAAACTGAATGTTCTTCCATACTAGTTGAAAAGTCAAAGCCAGGTGAATGTATAGTATGATGATGGAGACGGACTTGCATTCCCCCGGACCCCAAACGAACACGAGTTCGGGGCAGACGGGGCCGAACAGTGGAAACAAATCTAACCAAGACCGAGTGAAGAGACCGATGAACGCGTTTATGGTTTGGTCCCGGGGCCAGCGGCGGAAGATGGCCCAGGAGAACCCCAAGATGCACAACTCCGAGATCAGCAAGAGGCTGGGCGCCGAGTGGAAAGTCATGTCGGAGGCGGAGAAGAGACCCTTCATCGACGAAGCCAAGAGATTGCGGGCCATGCACATGAAGGAGCACCCGGATTACAAGTACCGACCCAGGAGGAAGACCAAGACCCTTCTGAAAAAAGACAAGTACTCCTTAGCCGGAGGTCTGCTCGCCGGAGCTGGCGGTGGCGCTGGAGTTGGTCTAGGCGTCGGGATGAATCCGGCTGGGGTCGGACAGAGGTTAGAGAGTCCTGGGGGTCACGGCGGCACGGCAAGCGCGGGCTATGCACACATGAACGGCTGGGCGAACGGCGCCTACTCGGGCCAGGTGGCGGCCGCCGCGGCCGCCGCGGCGATGATGCAGGAGGCGCAGCTCGCCTACAGCCAGCACCCGGGCAGCGGGACTCACCACCACCACGCACACCACCATCACCCGCACAACCCGCAGCCCATGCACCGCTACGACATGGCCGCCCTCCAGTATAGCCCCATCTCGAACTCCCAGAGTTACATGAGCGCCTCTCCGTCGGGGTACGGGGGGATCTCCTACGCCCAGCACCAGAACTCGAGTGTGGCTTCCTCGGGGGCGATCGGCACCTTGGGCTCGCTGGTGAAATCGGAGCCGAGCGTCAGCCCTCCCGTTTCCACTCACTCCAGAGCTCCGTGTCCGGGAGACCTGAGGGAGATGATAAGCATGTATTTACCCACGGGCGATCCAGGTGACCCGTCAGTTCAAAGTAGGCTCCATGCATTGCCACAGCACTATCAAAGTACCGCAGCGGGGGTGAACGGCACGGTCCCGCTGACACATATTTAAGCGCAAACAGAATGAACACAAACTGCAACGAACATACAGAAACTCTTAACCAAATATTTACCTCTTTTTTAGATTGTCACTTAACTACCTTTTGTACAGAATGTTTTGATGTTCTTGTAAAAATTTAAGGTAAATATTGTTTGGCTGCCTTCTAGGAATAAGATATACCACACGAAAACATGATTTTGACATCGGCTACTGTCCCCATCATCTTGTTTATATTAAACCGATATTTGTTCCATTTTAGTTCATCGACTAATTCAACGTTTTAAACAATTGCGATTTTCCTGTAAATTCAATCTACTGGTTTTGAAGTCCCCCCATTCTCTGTGCAAAATGACTATAGCGTTATTGACAAAAATATAGCAACAATTAAGTTGAACAAACACGAACATGTTTTTAAAGTTTATAGATTTTTTCCATTTGACATTTACCCAGACGTTTGTAAACATGTGAGTTTCTGTATCTGAATGATTTATTTTTTGTTGTAATATTTCTTGTAAATTGTGAATATTTTTCAATATTCTAGAAGCTGACAAGAGACTACAACTGTAAATAGTTTACTAAATGCATTTCTCTTAAAGAAAAACAGAAGGACATCTTGACATTGCGTTGAATTATGAGTTAAATAAATTTTACAGATATGGTGCCCTGGTTCTGGAAAAAAAAGTGTCTCAAGTTTCATTACTTGTGTTATTGTGTGTTTCAAATGTAGTTAAAACTAATATTTTAAAACTATATTATTATCATTGTCATTTCATTTCATCAAGTCATTGATGAAAGTAAGCCGCTTATGTTCAGTCGGTAAATGGACCTGTCTACAATATTTAAAAATACGTGTTTTGCGAAGAAATAGATTTAAAAAGTGTAATGCTGAGATAATCACTAAAGGCAGGCCGGTTTTTAGAAATAATATGTGCCGAATATGCAGACGAATTAAATCTGAAGTTATAATTGGTCAAATAAAATAACCACTGAATAGCAATTTTATTTTAGTTAAGTTTTATAAAATGAATAAATAAATTACAACTTATTACACAGAAGTAAAGGCTGAAGGATTTAGTTTATAAATCAGCTGGTTATACAGCCTTTGCCATGGCTAAAACCAATAAATGTCATATAGAATTTTAAAATCTAAACATGATAGTCCATAAATCTTAACGTTTTATGACTATTATATACAGCCATATTTGTCGCTCGAAGAACTTACATAAGTATAGTTTTCTCCATAGTTCCTCGGGTAATTAGTAAGCAATCTGCAATTTTGTCATAATATATATGATGTCGAACATGGATATGCAAGTAAAATGTAGATATTTTCGCATCGAATCTAAAATCTAATATCGTCTCTGTCTTTGTATTATATTTGTATGGTAGGGGTAGACAGCAAGGCAGACTTTCACACCTGTTGAATGGCAGTGTCTAATTTTCAAAGGGAACGTCTAATGCTTTGATTTTTCATTTTTAAGAGCGGTTTCGGTGCCAGATGTCCCGTTTGAGAGCCGCGATGTGCGCAGTGCTCTGACAGTTACCGTTTCAGCGAAAAAAATCAACACCAGCGTCTAAATGCAGCCTCAAGCCATGGCTGATAAATGATAAATGCTGTTTTTACCGATCTATTTGATTCACTTTATTCTATTGCCATTTTATTTTAAGTGAACATTTTCTTTGTAAACACTTGTGGAGTAATTTAATATAATGCATCTGTAATTGACAATTGGTGTATCTGTTTGTTCCTGTAAGACGCAAACTGCACGACAGAACCATCCTAAAACCGCCATATCCAATTTCTGACTGCTGGGACTGCTATTTAAATAGATGGATATTTAGAATAATTAATTCTAACATTTATGTTTTGGTTTTGCATAAGAAAGGTGCGTTTAGGGGAGATTAGGGTACATAAAATGATATGCATTCACAGTAATCATATCATAACAAGAAGGAAGCATAAATAATCTAGTAAGTAACATCGAATTTCTGAGATTTTTTAAACTTAGATCTTGCTTAATGAAGATGTTTTGCGCTGATGCACTTTTAATAAAAGCTGCATCAAACTATTACGATCGGGCCCGAATTCTCACCTAAAATATTCATTTTCTGTTACACATGAAGGTGCTAAAATAAAGTGATGTTAACATTTCCTTATCTTGTTCTTTGACGCATTGTAATTTCCAATAATTTATTTATTCTTCTGTTACTGCGAAAAAGGGATGTTTAATTGTCGCCCTGTGAAAATCGCTTGCTCTATATTCCGTGGGCTGAAATTAAAAAGCGATTCGGCTATTTGCTTGTTCGGGATCCAGGGGTCAAAGTTCAAGCTTCCTTCCTTGATCTTTTAACAAAGAATGTTCATTTAAATGCGGAGTGCTGTATATGAAAAGAAAATCACAAATTCATTGGTGGATGGATCCTCGGCTGATGTATTCCCCGCCAGATGCAGACATGGGCACACGTTTTAAAACCTTTTCCACTTCAGCTAAATCCATCTGGGAACCAGGGGAGCCTTTGAATTACTCATTCGCTTTGTGTAAAATAATTAACTATTTTTATGTGAAAAATGCTGAGAACATTATATATGTGAAAACGGACTTGTACAACGTTGGGATGTTTAATATTTATTCACCGAGTGTATGTATTATTATTATATAGTTTTTTTTTATTATTTTTTTTTTTGGCAGGGGGGAATAACGATGCACTGAATTATGAAGCCGTCAAGAAAATTTCGCTAGCCCTCCGTTAGGTGTCAGATGGGATTAAGATGGATGAGGAGAGTAGTAGAGTTTTTTGTGTCGCGGAGAATAGGATTAGTCAGCACAGGGGCTGACCTCAAGGGTCAGCGGCAAGTCAATCTTTTACAATTACCGCCGGAACCGTGACGTCATCCGCCGAGGTCTCCCGCAACAAGTGCTTCTGCCCGCGGACCCAAACTCTGGGAATGCGTTTCTCTCACGTCCTGACTTCCCGTGTGCTAACTGATCATATTCAATAAAAAGTATAAATTGAATAAAATTTCGATATTTTTAATGACTGGGGCTAATTATTACTCAAGAACGCTTCACAAAGGCATAGATTAACCTGATATTTACAGTTCATTCATCATGTTTTTATAGCATAAAACATAAATGCGTGTTTGAATTAAATGACTAAATAATATTCTCACCCCGACTAGTATTTAAATAAATAGGATTATTCTCATTTGCCTGTGGCGTGTGACATTAATGCAAGTTAATAAATGAATCCGTTAAACTGACATTTAAGATGTTTCATATTTTGCGGTCCTGTATAATTGTTAAGGCTTCTAGGTCCTAGAGTTAAAGGTTGTAAACTATCGATTATATGATACTGAAAAGGAGAGATTTAAGCCTGCAGTTTCTCCGGGCGTGTCAATGTATCATTAAATTAGCTTTATCTATCTATCTAAATAATCTTTTAATTTGTTTATGTGAAGTAACGATAGCTAATTTTATATAAAACCCAATATCAAGCTCGAAATATAGGCCTACAGACATCTAAGGAAGTGTGCACCCTCTGGTTTTAAACTCAGTCACGTTTTACCCACACATTATCAGCGTCCGTGTTTGCTTATTAGATTTCTCCATAAAACCTTAATGAAATTATTGTACCAAGCGAGACACGGTCCTGCTTTGATGCACGATGCTATCTGAGACGCTGTCAGCAGATAACGCGGACACTGCGAGGTGATCACGTGACTGGCGCCCGTGCACTTTTCTCCAACGAGGGGAGCGAAATGGAAACAACTTTAACAAACAGAGTTACTTGACATTTTTTTAGACGCGAAGGGAGACTTTCCCCTGGGGTCAGTGTGGCGCAGGCGGCCGAAACTACGTCACCGGTAAAGTACGCGGAGTTCACGCCAGTCTCAGTACGCGCCGGTATAGAATGATCGCCGACCGAGCGGCTACGTGCGGCGCCCTATCTGCAGATGCAGAGGTATGAGGATTTGCATCGAAAAGCAAAACGACGAGGAAGTCGTGGCGTATAGCCAAACAAAAAAGAAATGTTTTTTATGTCACCAAAATAATATATTGCTCTGTAAAGGTGGGAAGTGGGAGGGAAACCTCTGACCAGTAAATCTCTTCAGGATGTGATACCCTTATCTTATAGCCACCGATATATTCTGCACCAGGAAGCCGTCGCATTTGGCTCCTATTTGTTATTTGTAAACCCGATCTCTTGCACTTGGTGTCCTAAATGTGGATAATTAGCATCAGTTTATCACGCCTCTGCATATTTTCTCTCCTTTCCAAAAACGCGCGCTGCCATTGGGCGCCATTCTGTCACAGAAGATTACGGAGACAGATTGCATAGAACGAATGTGCTGAACGAGATTAGAGGGGAATAGAAATAGCAACTGGGCCAATGAATTCCTCGCGAGGGCCTTATCGTGCAATTACACGTTGACATGTTTAACAATCTTCCAGCCTCTTAATCCGCCGCCCTTCCAAGAGCAGAAATGCTGCAACGTAGTTTCTGCAGAGCGCCCTTACAGTCGAACCCCAAAACGTCGCCGTATATTGTAAATCCCCCCCCCCCCCACCCCCACCACCACCACCACCAAAAATGAACACAAACTTTATTTTGAAAAGTTCTACCTCCGATTTCTGCCTACCACATTATTCACCATAGCACTATTATTTACAAGTATGGTTCATAATAATGACCATTTTCAAAACTGTCAAGATGTGGCATTGCTTTAAAATGTCTCGCCATTGACAACGCACGCACCTAAGGATACGGATAAGCATTTGCATCAGATTTAGACCACTCCTGAAAATATTCCCATACTATGAACTCATCATGTAATGTGTTAAACACAGAGAACTATCATTTCAGATTATAGCATCAAGCATGAACAAAAATGACCTTGAGTGACAAACAAATAGCAAAAGTATTTTCCAGACCGCCTTCTCTGTGAGTGGTGAGGAACATGTTGTTTTGGCTCAATCATTTGTTAGAGTTTATCCTGCCCCCCCGCCCCCCCTCCGAAACACACACACACACACACACACGCACGCACGCACATACGCTCCCACCCCCCTTGTGCCGGGGGTCTGTGGCTGCGCAGTCTGTGTAGGAGTGATTGTGAGTGACTCTGCTGGAATTTGGCAGGGCCCGGGTTTGGAGGGCCGCCCCACGCTGACTCCCATTCAGTAGGCCGGCTCGCTGTGAGGTTGGGAAGTTTCACTCAGCCGTGCACTCAATGGCTCCACAAAGCTGATTACAAGCCTCAGCGAATTCCTGAAGGGACAGAGCAACAGTGCAGGTGCAAGGGGGCCTGGGGAAGCCTTCAGAACAGTGACAGGACGGCCGGGCTGGGAAGGGTCTGGACCACACAAAACCGAGCTCCCCGCGGGAACGGACCCCAGTCTTGGGAAAAGATTTAGCAGAATGAGAGTGGGAGAGCCGCGGTGCACTTTAAAAGGGGCAGCGCCCTCGAAATAAACAGCAAATAATGTTGTCAACAGCAAATTGGAGGGGAATTGAACGTTACTCCTGCAAACATATTTTATTAACCATGAGTGACAGCCCAGGCACTGCCACGAAACGTGCAGTGGACTTCACGCGTAATTTTACACCGGCGAAAGTAGCGCACTTCACCTCCTGGTTTCCGCTGCTCATACGCTACAATCCGGCGATTCGCGTGTCACGAATCTCCATCTTTTGTAGCATAGGGGAATACTCGCCAAAAAAGTTATTTACCGGGGTGTACAGATGCACTGGGGTGTCAGGTTATATAAATTAGAAGCTATTTTAGAAACTGCGATTGGTATGAAAAAATTAAAATGTTTTTTTTTTATTAAATATAAGAACTAAATATATTAACATTTTAAAATGAAGTATAAATAATGTATTTAAATTGAAACAATACAACTGGACTAAGGTAAGTTGAAATTGGATCCTGGAACGTTTTCCACCAAATCCCTTCATCAAACTGTAGCAGCAAGCAATATGTGTACGGCATAATAATAATAATAGTTATTATTATTATTATTATTATACTGTACTATGTGCTTCCATACTTTGGTCAGAAGTATTTTGTCACTTTCTAACTATCAGTTACTGAAGAAAAACAGAGGGTCCCTAAGGGCAGGTAATCAGCTTGCCACTTGCCTGCCGATTTCTCATTTCCCGCTAGTGAATATTAATCGGAGCGCAGAAACCCATAAAGAATTCATTGTGCTTCGTGTCCCTTTCGATTTGCCAGAAGACGGGCTATTGCTATGAATTCATGAGGCAACACGCCCTTTTGATTTATCATACACGCCGCCTCCGTCTTTATTTATTGTTTTTAGCGCCACTTTGTGTATTAAAATGTACGTGCTGTTCAAACAAATAAAATAGTTATAAAATAGTTCTTGCTTGCATGCGCATTCGAAATAAGAAAAACACAAATAATAATTATAACAACCGCTAACTTTAAGTCAACTTTTCAGCGATGTAAATTCCTACATTGCCTAGTATTCGCCGTGCCTGACTTGGGGTAAAAACGCCAGTCCACTAATTTCTCTTTGTCTGTTTACTAATTCAAGTGAACTCGATACGTCTTCAAAGCTAACAGCGGGTAATTGTCTGTTTTATTCGCCTGTGGTCTCAATCACAATCAGTTATCTTAAAACCTTGGTGCTCAATACGACCTCCAAGCGAACGCGGAGGCAGGACTGGGGTTACGGAAGGTGGCGTCACCGTTATATTGCCCATAAATACTTAATGCATTGGTGCTTAACGCTAGTTGGGTGGATTCATTTGCATTAAGTTTTCGGTAACTTTTGCTGCGTTGGTTAACATGCGGGTTAGCTCTTTTTTGCGAATAATCCATTGATGCTGTCTCACTGTTTCAAAGTTTAATTGCTCTGAGTTTACTTCCTGCTATATGTTCTTATTGATTTATTTTAGCTTACGAATAACTTTGTGCAACAACTGAATATCAAGTACAATTAATTATTTTGTATCGTTTCGAAACAGTATCAAAACGAACTGACTGGAAGCTTCTGCCAAGTCACCCCGTCAGCCTAAGTCGGCCTTTATCGGGTAGTTCTGAATGAGTCGTGGTATTTTAAAACCATATTTCTCCAAGTTCCCATACTTGTGCTCCAAATAAATTCCGCCTAATCCATGTCTTCTGTGCCCTCACCTGAGTCCTGTCAGCGCTGCCGTCTCCGGCTGATTACGGGACAAAAGAGGTCTCCCGGACCGGCTATGGTAGTCAATCAAGCAGAACGGACTATACAAATGGAGGAGAAAGGCGAGAAGATGGCCAACGCCGGCCCCAATTGTTAGGCCGATTTCACAGCACCACACAGCTGCGGCGCTACAGTCGTCTGGGCCACTCGCTTAAATTATGTATCGACGGCTTGAGTGTAAATTGGACCCCCGAAAAAACTACAAACAAGTTAATTTTAGATTATTAAATCTCACATTTGAAGTGGACCCACTGAATACTGAGTAGCGTGGAAACGACTTACTGATAATTGCCACCGAACTGGGTAAAAAAGTTTGATTAAAGAAGTTTAATTATTTCTCCTGGGTGATTCGCAGCCGTGATACATATGCAGCCGGCCGGCGGGCTAATTGCCATGCAGTTCGCGTCCGTTCCGGAGGTTGACACCCCTGCAACTTTTTTTTTTGTCTCCTACTGTTCGGGTTAATGTGGCAGGGAAGTTGGCGCAATAACCGCAAAGATTGTGCTTTAAAAGCAGATGGGAGGATTATTATAATTCTAACTCGATATGCATCCTTTTCTCGAGTTATTAATCTATCAAACGAGCCAAAGAACAAACGCGCTTTGTGTGCGACGCTTATGTAACTATCTTGAGACGCACAGGTATTTATGGCAGATTTACGCGCCGGGAAAACAATTAACCATACGGGCGACTGATGGAGTATCTGGGGGAGGGGGGGTGCCTGATGAGGGGGTCCGCAAGGGCGAAGCGGCTCATTCGCATTCAAACAACTCGCCTTTTCCTCAGAGGACGCTCATTTCGCCCGGTACATGTGGGAGCTGTCCGGGTGCTGAATCCAGGCAGGCTCGACTCAAAGGGGGGAAAAATCCACCTGCGTTTGCGCAAATGCGCGACCTGCCCGGCTATTTAAAGTCAGCTCCATGTGAGCACTTCAGCGGCGACAGTCCGATTGTAATGTCACATGCGTGCACTTCGGAAGGCAGAGCCACATCACGCTCTCGAAATAGCTTATACTTCAAAGACACACAGCTGAACTTCCATATACACAAACGCAGACCACCGATGGAGAGGCTGAGGTGCGCGCTTTCAGCTTGGAACAGCCATTTAGCAAACGTAACCTTAAATCTCGGATATTGAATAAGTATTTTACTTATTTAAAACAGAGACGGCGTGTTAAACCTGTGTTCCTTTGAAAAATTGCGCACGGATTTTAAAATTAATTTCCGCGGCTGATCCGAACCAGTCTGGCGTTCTGTAATCGTTGAATACCTTCTAATTTCTACATTAGAACAACCTTGGGCTAAAGTTATTATTTCAGAACGAGAATAGTGGCATGATTGATCTTTTAAGAAGTAACATTGGGGACCTGTGAGCATATTCTTTTATTAGTTGACGTTGCCTGACGTTCCTACACGCCTTCGTATTTAATATATGTTATCAGAGTGAAAAAAAAAACGAGGAAACATACGTTACCGTGAACCCATTTCCCTCTTATAGTAGGATTACAGTCTCAGATAGCGAATTGGCATTGAGAAGGCGGCTCCCAGGATAATCCATCTAAAGCAGTTTGGGCGTTATTTCTCAGCACTTACCAAACTGAACTTGTATGGCGAAAACCAGGCTCTCTGACCTCATTAGTTTTTATGTCGGCGCGCACAAACAAGAGTATCATAAATCAGAAGCACAAAATAGTGCTTTTGATAGTATCGCGGAACATCCATCAGAAATTTCTAAAATAATAAATAGATGTTTCGTTCTGCTGGATTTTATTGTACGAATAAAAAGCCATTTATTCTTTACTGTGTAAATGTAAAAGCCGCCGCGCCTAAGGGAGATGTCAAATTAATCCTATCAGTGACATTAAACGTCGAGCTAAGAGAACTAAAGTAACGTCTAGAAACTACTTGCCACAATAGTAACAGAGAAAAAAATATGAGTGCTTGTGAATAATTAGAGACATTTTTATGTTAGAGTTTAGAGACCTTATTTATACATTTAGCTGGAGTGTTTGCAGTTGGTATGACTGCAGTTATGTGTGGGTGGTCATATTAATGCTAAATACCTTATATTTACTGAAGAAACTGCCTTAAATCCCACAAATATGTCATATAAGCGAATAATCCTTAATGAAATGATCAGCAGATTTACACGCCCTGTGCTAGCTGTCTGAGGGTTCATCACTGTTCCTCATTGAAGAATGAACAGAGGTTTGGACTTCACAGTAACCCAAGTGCAGGTAAACTGGGTCTCGTTCTTAGATCTATGTTTGTATGGAGACAAAACACTTCACATGACACATGACTTGTGCCCCCTCTGTTATCTTACTGCTTGTTGCAGCCACAAACTTTGCCCTTTTCCAGCCAATCCGTCAGGCCTCCCCAGTTCCGGAGTACAGAATGCCAGCCGTCTCACGCCGACCGACGGAACATTGATTTCCTACGCCGTCTTTGATATTTCTAATGGAAAACAAAGTGATCCACTCTGCAAGTCGTTACACACACAAGCACGCGCGAAGGAAACGCTGGCCATCGCATGCACGCGTACACACACACACACACACTCACACACGCGCACACACATGCTCTCAGAATGACAAAGAGAGGGTCTGTCCTTCATTGTTGGATGTGAGGCTCCCCAGATGATCGATGGCAGTGAGTTTAGCAGACTCCCACGGGTCCACCGGTCTTTGGAGAATAATGACGCCCCCCGTCGTGCGTTATTACTTAAAGACCATGCCGCAGCAAAATTGCAACTTAATGGGAGGGTGTTTTTAAGAGTTTCATGGCCCCGAGTGTCGACTGTACACTCCTCACTGTCTTCCTCCGGTTCGTTGCTTTGTCTTCCGCGAAACATCTCCACTGCCACTTTCTCCTCTCGCTCTCTCTCTGTGACCATACAAAGGAAGATGCGCGGGGGCTGCCGGCACGCAGCGGCGGGGCGGAGGACGCGCCCGTAAATCTCTGCCTTTTATCGCTCTATTTCTACATTTATTTCAGCTTTGAAACAGAGGTTCAAAATTGGCCTCCAGCAAGGCAAGGGGACCAACACGGGGCGGGCAGGGACCCGTTGCTTTCGTTGGGGGCGTTTCGTTGTCACGTAACCCAGGTTCCGTAACTCGGGGCATGCCTTGGTGGGAAGAGCGTGGAAAGGCTGGGCCTGCCATTTTGTCAGAAGGTGTCTTGTTTGTATGTAAAAAGCATGTAGCAGTAGGGGCGAGGAGTACGCACAGACACTGCCTTGGGCATGATTTTGCTTCTTGTAGGATGGCTGTCAGTCCTCCAAAGGGACACTGAAGGTGACGTCCCATTGCCCATTTCTCTCGCCTCTTACTTTTTCGGGAGCCCGCAGCTCTATTTCTGGACCTGATGAAATAAAGAGAAAATGGAAATAAAATGGCAGAGAGGAATAGGAATTACCTGCCGCATTATTCCGCGTGTCGAGAGGTCAGCTGAAGCCTGGTTTCGCCGAGGAGGGTTAATTAGCACAGCAAAAAGCTCCGCGGCGGGGTGGAGGTGGGGGAGCACTCATTGTGCCCCTTTAGGCCCACGCCGGACTGATTAGCACCACAGTGGCCCTGCTGGTCTGCTCACACCTGCTCCAGCTTGGACATGGCCTGCACTCGAGGACTCAGGTGAGAGAACCTGGCACTGAGGGAAAGCCTTACCCACTCTGAGCCGCTTACTACCTTGGGATCACAAAATCTACTGGAAAAGCCACTGGTACCCCCCACCCCCACCAGCAGCACCTCCAAGGGTGAACGAGGGCTCCCACCGCAGGGTACACAAACCGTCCCTCTGTACTAGTCAGGGAAGGAACTACTGAGGGGGGTCACTTTAAATCAAATTGGATCTGCTAACTAAGACTCAGCTGTTACTGCAATCGCTGGATAAACACGGGAAATCTCCAATTAAAGACATGACCAAAGGAGGCTCACAACTGAGTTAAAGTTGGACAGAAGCTGTAAAATGATTTACTGCGCGCCCGAGGCGCAAGGTTACGTGAAAATCGGAGCCCACTCACCTGCGCTGGTGGTGAGGCTGTGGGTGTTTGAAGATGAGGCAGATAAGGTCAGCAGGAAGTCCAGGTGAGACAGACGGCCCTGGGGGGGGGGGCAGGCTGCACGTAGGCGAAAGCTCCGGGGGCAACTGATAGCTCACAGTTGCCCTTATGACCTTTGACCCCCCCCCCCCCCCCCCCCCCC
>JAODKL010000079.1:260823-273241 GCA_026780765.1 Petrocephalus schoutedeni
AGAGGGACTGCTGAGTAGGAAGTTGACAAAAGCTGGGAACATCTGCTGAAGGGCAGCGGAGCGTGCCAAGCCGCCCGGAACAGGTGCGGGGAGCCCTGGAAGGCGCTCTCAATGGAAAGGTGCTCTGCCTGCACGACACAGCTGATGGGGGACAGTCTGCTCGCTGCCTGCTTGTGTGCGGGGGGGGGGCCGTCTTGATATAAACACCTGCTTTGTAGCTCCTTTCATGCATTTCCACTCATTACATATTACATGACAAGGGTTGCGATAAAACATCTATCCATTTTTGTTTGTTTTCTTCTTAAGCTTGCTTCGTTGGTGGATGTCGCTGGCTCACGCGTCCAAACCTGGTATATTTTATTCACAGCGAACCGATATTCGGCCATTTAAATGTTGCATTTATGGGCTATCGCTGCCGTATCCGGATCGCCGAGTTAATTAGCCGGATAATGACCTCAACCCCAGAGCAATTATCCGAGAGCCCGCTGACGTCATTCACCTGTTAAATAGACCCACCTGAGCAGACACGCTTTCCCAGTACCGACAAGTCCGCCCCGTGCCCGCTGCCGCCTTCTTACGCCTGATTATGCCATTGTTCTTCGAGCACCCATTAGTTTTAAAACGTTTTTAAATCTAAATGCGTCTTAAGATGACCAAATGAAATATTTTAGGTAGATTTTGAATCTCCAAACACGTACCAAACAGGTGAATGCGCAAATGTGACGTTGCGTTGGGTATGACGCCGCGATCTGTCACGTTGCGTTTCACACAGACAACAATATGTGACATTGAAAAAATACTCCACAACAGTTAGGCCTGCTCATAGACAGCGCTTTTAGTAAGCTAATTCTCCAGCACGGAGTCATTCCACAATGTTCCACACACTAGGAATTTCTAAATATGCAGGTTAGTGTCTCTACTGATCAGCCAACAAATTAGTAGGATAAATATTACTGCAACATTGCTAAATCATACCTGGCATTTTTGTTTTTGAAATCCCACCTGAAACGGACTACAGAGTAAGCGAGGCGTCTGTGTGTTTGCTGAGCAGAGACAGAATGCAGTGTCATGTTTTTAAATTCATTTAATTTCCATGATGTATAGAGACTCCCAACGTGAGGTGGCATTGGAAGAATACCGACCCACATCTGCCCAGGCAGAGATGCATTGCTGTTACTCTGATATTCTTGTCCTCAGTCATCAACAATGTGCATCTGATCTGTGTTGAAGACAGACGGGTTAGAATACAATCAGGATAAACCTGCTTGCTGTAACTCACTCAATATTAAGAAGAGAAATGCTTGTTAATTATGTGGGAAAACTGTACAAGCAAAAAAGGAGCGTAAACGACCAAATGCATCATTCAACAATGGGGGCCATCAAATAAAGTTAAAAAAACAATGAAATGTTTGGGGCACCAGTCCTGTCTTGACCCTTTGGCATGTACAGCGGTTATCTGCCCTTTAGGTTTTAGTTGGACAGCGCCCCCCTCTGGCTAAGGGGGGAAAAGGCCATCAGCCATCCATCATCAAACGTTGAGGGAAGCTGGCTTTGAACGGGGAGGCGGGGAAGACAGGGCAATTACCTGTGATCGATAGCAGTAAATATGAAACCATGGATCCAGGGTTGCATTGTTAGTGAAGGAGAAGAATGAAACGTGAGATAACCCTGGCAAATTAGACAGATGTTAACATTAAACCATGTCAGCAAGCAGGCTATATATTACAGACATATTAGAGGTCTATAAAGTCGTTTAATGAATCGTGGCACAGAAGAAACCCTTCTGCTGACCGCTTTAACTCTCTCGGTGCACAAGCAGTGGTTTTGTAGTTTCATCAAAGTGAACAATGTGCTCTTTTTTTCCATTCTGCCATAGGCTTCATGGCGTGTGAGTGTGTTTACTATTAAATGGCTGAAAGGCTCCATTAAGGCAAAAATTTGGCTGCTGATTGCAGGTGCCGGTGTGACAAAGGTCTGGCGTGACAGGTGGAATTGGGGTGGGTGGAATGGGAGTGCCAGGGAGGTCTGGGTCTAAGCTCTAGGAGGGGACACCCAACCAGGTAATAGCTGGGAGGGGGGGCAGATACTGACCACTGGTGTCCCATCTGCAGTACGTCCTGTTACAATGTCCTTCAAAATTTGCCCCAGGCCTCCCTGGAATTATATTACCCAGGAGACCATGTGACTTGTTTTTGATCCCGTCTTCAGAAACGACGTGTCATTTCCACAAAATGCAGGCGGCCGAGTACGTATGCAAATTTCCATCACATGTGCGATCCAATTTCTGAGGAAGTATTGTACAAAAATTTGAATTTGCCGGTATGAAAGGGGAAGTATGAAATGGCTAAATTGCTCCACAGGAAACTGATGAGGGAGCGCCGTGGAGACAGAGCGCTCAGTCAGACCCAGCCCTGCCGTGGTCAGCTTCCCTCTACCCAGGGACAGTAAATTCATCCTGATGTGCGGCATCCTTCGCATCTCTTGCCGCATAGATGCGCGAGTGCCAGCATGCTCCCCGAGACGGGGGCTGCTATGACCACTCTGAATATCTGCCATCATAATGGCTGTGAGTGCTGGCCTTGCTGGAATTATCGGCTTAAAGAACAGAACATCTGTCAAGTTTTAACGCCGGTGGCATCAGATAGAAAAAACGGCCTTCATTAGGCGTAAAAAATCTCCTCATCAAGCTTGGGGGCAGATTTATCTGCTGTGATCCTGCTTCCTGCAGACCTTGAGGAGGAAGGCTGTGGCTGTCTCCCATGCGGTTGTTATTGACGACGGCTGTTGCACTTGATAAGACGGAGCACAAAATCAATCACCTCCATCTAAGGTCCTACACGAGGCCCAAGTGCCACATTCTGTTCTACTGCTTTTACGTATGTCTCGGCAGAGGGGAGGATGGGGTCAAGGGGTCTTGACCTTCCGTTTGTTGTGGAAATGAAAAAGAGAAACCTTTTCATGTCATTGATTAAGAAAGAAAAGGTTTATCTGGCGAGGAGGACGTCTGTATATCTCATGCTGTTGAGTAGACATATTCCAACTGATTCAACCATTGATCAAATCATTTAATGTCCTCTGTTCTCGTCATTTGAATAATAACAGATGTTATTTCTTTTGAAAATGCACTCTTGTGAAATTATATGTATGCCACTAATTGCTTTCGAGTCTTTAAAAATGTGTGCCTCGTTTTATCTTTTAAAAATAATGGTTAATGGTAATGGTTAGATGTAAAATAATCTTTAGACATAATATACCATTAAATTACTAAATCTTTTTTTTTTTAATCACAAGAATAAATAAGAGTAATTTGGCTCCCTGCATTTGGATCCTATTCAAGAAGATTTGAAATGTGGGAGCCTAATTGGGTTAAGAGAGTTAAGGTTTTAATAGAGTAGTTAATAACTGACGAAACCTCATCTTGATTAGAGATATACTGAAACAGCGTGATTTTATATTCACATTTTCCTGTGTTTTATTTTTGCTGAGTCCTGTCCATTCAGAAAGTGTGGAAACTTTGGAGACTGTAAATGTTCGATCCCTATAGCACATGACCATTGTAGCTATAACCTTATAATGTTTATAACTCATTAATCGCAAGGGTTACTTTGAAGATATTTGTTCCCCTTTCTGCTTCTGCTCCAGTCCATCAGAAGGGTGCTCAAAGCTCTAGATGATTGTAAAATCAGATTGAGGCCCACAGAATCCTCATAAAAACCACAATCATCCAAGTCTGCATGACGGTCTTTGGGGAAAGGCGTCCTGTTTAACCCTTTTCCCGTGATAATTTCCCCATGTGAAATTTGCCTACTGTTTAATGATGCTCTGGGGTCAGACTGACCCCAAACACGGGATAGGGGTTAAGCTAAGGGTGAAAGTGAATGGGATGGTGGGGCCACAGGGACCCCTGTGAGATGTTTGTACATACAGCACCAGGAGCACCAGGGATTTTGCTGCTCTTGCTGCAGCTGGTGTGGCTTCCTCATTCAGATACGTGCTCAGTCACCAGCCCTGACACCCGTCCCATGATGCGTAAACATCACAGGAATCGAGTGACTCATAATGACAGAGTGGGAGTCTGCTCCGCCGACCTGGAGCCCCATCGTGACGATATGGGCCGTGAGAGACGCTGTCTGCAACGCGTGACACCTGTCTGTCCATCTATCTATGAATAAAAGCCGAGGGATGAAATGTTAGGAGGCGAGACTGGCTATTCAGTCGCCCTTTCTCCAAGCACGGCCTACCTGAACACATCACACTAAGCTTAATGTCAGACAGACGGATACAGGCACACGGGTGTGGACGCACTGTTTGCAGAGGCGTGTCGTGTTTTGGAGAGGTGTTACACTCCGTGCCCATCGCTCTTCTCCTCCCACCTGCACGGCTAGGAGCCATGACCCTCTGGCTGCCCCCGCCGAAAAGGCTGGCGCCCATCTTTGCCGACGGCTTCACTCGATAATGAGCATGTGTGGGGGGGGGGGGGGGGGGGGGGGGGGGGGGGGGGGTAAAAGAAAAGGTGTAATGATTCAAAAACAATCTTGGCAAATGACAGTGCCGTCTCGAGGCTAATGGAAACACTTCACAGCCCAGTGACTCCACACACTCCATTAAACACGCTCAATGGCAGCCCTACTTGAAGATTATAACTTCTAGAAGACTTGGAAGAGTCGCCCACATATATGTGATTCCACTGCTTATTACGATTAATTACTTTAATTCGCTGAAATGGTAAATAATATTTCCCACCGCGGAGAGCAAACCTCAGAGCATGTTTGACAACAGGACATCCGCGCTGGATATTCTCTGGGTCTTTTCCCCGCTATCGCTACATCATTAATGCCGCGGAAATGCACATCATCGCTAATGAGGCAGCTGGGGTAAATTTCTCTCCTTCCTTTCAACTTTCATGCTGTTTTAATCGACGGATTGGGCATGCCATAAGGAGATCTGACAGTAACCATACCGGGGCTAAGAGGGATCTATGTTTACAGATGACAGAAATTACATTTCGGTTCTGTCTGTGGTGGGGACATGCGTCTGTCCTGTACAGGAGATGTGGAGCCTCACAATCGTTCACTCTGCTGTTAGCCTCGTGACACAGGCTGAGGTCTCCACCATCTGTGGCCACTTTCCGCGAAGGTCCCTGCATCACTCAGACTCACGTACCTTCCCAGCATGCTCTCTGCCCGAGCTGCAAACACAGCCCCTGGTCAGGTGACGGGGAAGAGAGTGCCAGTTGAAAAGTGACTGAAAAGAAACCACCGATGTTACCACCGATGTAGGAGAGGAAGCTTGTTTCGGACTTTAGTTTCAAACACCCTTTGAGAGTGGGCCTCAGGGAAGGATCAGCGCGGCGCGCGAGTCAGCAGTCCGCTGACTGCGTTGTGTGGGCAATATCGAATGCAGGAGAAGTTGGCCTTTCCAAAATCCGCCGCCTGCACACACTCACACACAAACAGACAGACAATAGGCTAGTAAACCCCCCAGTGCTTAAACAACACATTCTGCAGCGGCAGAGAAGCCCAGGCGCCCAGAAGCGCCAGTTCAGATGGGGGTCACGTTCGGGCCTTCCTGCTCGCTCCCTGTCGGAGGTCCCTTCAGTGGCTCCCTTCACCTCCTCCCAACTGCGGAAGCAACAGAGGGGGTGTGACAAAAAAAGGAGCCATCAACAAGACTTGGCAGCCACCCCCCCCCTCAATTTCCCTCCCTCCCCGGATCTTGGCTCCTCCAAAATCCTATTTCACGGTGCCAGGCAGGCTCCGGCTAGCGTGTTAGCGATGCTCCTTTAAGACGGAACACTAAAACCCATACGCCACACTTGCAGTGGTATTTCTGAGCAAATCCACCTTCCTGCATTGATTCCCTGTGCAATATATAGGCAGCAGGTAACGGCATGCCACTCATCAAATCCCAGAAAGGAAAGCGGGCACAGATAAGACAGGAATAAAGAGTCATAACAGCTGGATTGTTTTTAAATTCTGAGTCAGGTGCCAATACTGTGCTGACTGGTCATCCTAAACTTGGCTTTTGTAAGAATATAATGGAGGGGTTCTCCACTTTCAATAGCCCTCCATATCACTTAATCAGGTGATCCTGGCACAGCATTACAATGGAAATCAAATGTTTAGGATTAGGCCATTATAGCCTCTTAGAATTAAAACGGGACCGCAGGCCCCTTGCCGGGAAAACGTGAGGCCTGATTTGCTCATAGCCTCAGGCAGGCAGAATTACGGGCAGGGAGCGAGATTAAAGGAAAAATAGCGAAATGCTGACCCCTATCGACAGATTGACGGTACCGGAGGAGCGGCAGCTTTGCGTGTTATCTGGGGGGCTGGGGCGGGCTTGCCCGTCATGGGGGCTGTTTCCCGAGCCCGGGAAGTTTGTGCGGCGAGCTTGCCCATACCATCCAGTACCTTTATATAAAAACTGCATCACATCCTTAAGCCTTTCCCCTACCTGCCACAACACTAGTGAGCTCAGCCGGTAAACGGTATTCGACTTGAAAGGTTCGACAGTAGTTATAATGTCAAGATTAACACTTTTCCCAATTGCGGTAGCATATACCAAGAATATGTTTTAACTGTAAAATACACCAAAGCGAATCATTTTGTTTACTGTGTTTGCCATCAAGTTAAAACGTACTCGTTCCTTCTTAAAAACTGAGTAACCCGTGTACGTATTAAAAACAGAAGCACAAGAGTTGGTACTGATAATCCGAATTGATTGTGTTTAATTAAACTTTAGTGCCACCCTGTGGATAACTAGGGTTATACATTGTATAGAATTATTTCAGTGATGTCGTTTATGCTTACGTGAGACATTACGTGAGATATTAATTCAAATTTCAAACGTTCTTTATTACAGGAAAATGTACAGTTGCTACATAAAAGCTGGCAAAATGGATATGTAAATAGGTATCAATCTTTTAAAACTATATACAAAAAGACCCCAAAAACTGTACATGAATGAATATCGTGTATATGTACATATATAACATAATATATAGCATTATGTATTTTATTCACTGAGAGAGAGGGGTAATTAAACACGCTGCGTGTACCGTAAGCCAGACTGCGAAATTGTCTACATAATGAGTAAACGCAGTGTGTCCGATATGTTTATCGACAAGGTTACATTTTCACAAACGTGTTTTAAAACAATGCAAGTGGGGGCCGCCTTGAAAGTGAGAAGAAACGGGTCCATGCCATCGACTCGCTTTCAATAAATGTGTTAACAAGAGAAGCGTTTTAAAGCTTTATTTCCAGTTTTGTACTTTCCATTATATTTATATATATATATATTATTTATTTTTGTTTGTCTGTTTGTTTTGTCGGCATCTAGTTCTTGGTTACGAAACTGAAAATCCTACTAAATAAATAAAACACAACATTCCTCTCCTGAGTACAAAAGTAGCGAAACAAGGTTTCCGTAAGATTTACAAAAGATCTAAATTGGTTATTAGTAGATGAGCGTTAGACACAGGTGGGAGACAGCGCTGCCGTCCAAAAAAGGACACGTGATTACCTGTAACCGCGGTTTGATCACGTGACGCGGGGGTGACTGATCGGCAATCGCCAGCGGCAGCTTCGCCGCAGACACACGGCATAATTGCGACATGTCAGCCATTCGCGGGCACGATAAACCGCGATCATTCACCGGCTTCGTTCGTGGGTGAAGTGGTGCTTAATGGGAGACTTCACACGCGTAACACAGGAGTGAAGAAAGCCCCGGTATTTCAGTGTGCAGAGGCGTGAGACTTAGATATCATCAGTTACACCTCATTAAATTTCCATCGATTTATATTAATTCTCTGACTCACGAAATTACATCCGAAAGCATGAGAACACTTAAAATGCAGGGATCTTTGGTTCCAACTGAGGATTCTTCCACTCGTGTATCTCATGGCTTAGGTATATCAAGGGGGAGAATGTGTTTCTTGGCAAATACGAAAATATGGAGCGACTGAGGTCACCCCCACCCACAGATAAAGTTCATCACAAACAGGCATTAGACTCAGTGACATGGATATTAAAGTCTATATGAAGTCAACATCCACACAAAGACTCAACAAACACTGGTCACGTATGAACTAAAAAGGAGATTAGAAGAGCTCTGGGCAAAGAAAAAAGTTAAACTCACACCTTCTTAGTGTGAATTATCCTGCTTGCATTTATGTACATTAATGTCGTAACAGAAATAAGCTTGTTACAGTTTTGATTGTGACAGTGGTGTCTGATTTAAGTCTCCTTATTCAGTTTAAAGGACCCCCTCCCCCCGCCCCAAAGTCATTTACTACTTTGTACATCCATAGGTCTTAAAACATTCTGATAATCACCACATTCTTAAAGCATACAAATAGCATTCAGCTTAAGGAATTACCAGATAATTTGTGTTCTGTTTAACAAAGCATGAGATCTCAAAGTACAAACAATTAAAAATTAAAATACATCATCAATGTCTTTACATGAAGCTGCCGTCCCCTCATTCTCCATCTAAAAAAGTGTGTGTATACATATATAAAAATAGAACAAAACAGAATATCTTACCAAATACAGCGCGACACAGACAGTACCAGAAGGCACCACCTAAACAAGCAGCTAGGAACATTTACAAAGAAAACCTTGGTCTTCAAAGTGTCCCCACCTTTCCGCTTCTGAACCTGCAGCACATTTTGCATCTATGTGCTGGAGTGGCACCCACCCACAAGGGGCGCAAGTGAGTGCCGTGCAACGAGCAGCGGGTGAGCTGTGGCGAGGGACTGACGGGTCGGCCGACGGCTGTGCACACACATTCACATGAACATCACTATACAAGTAGAATGGAGAGAGAAGTGACAGGTTGGAATGAGGAAGACAGGAAGAGACAATTCCAGAAGAACAGAGTTTACAGTAGTGAGGGCACAATGACACTTCATGAACCATTTGTCGTATTTTTTGACACCACTAGATGGTGCTCTTGGGTTGCTTTTGGGCATGTTTTGTGCCCTTCCTTGAACAGAGAGCGCCATCTATTGAAGTGAAAAAAATACAGACATGTAGAAATGTGGTGATGTGTAAAGGTACCGACGAACTGTGGGAAACACAGTTACGGTGGCCAAGGGAGAGCTGATTGATCTGGACTGAAATGATGAGAGGGAAAGCAGCAGAGGGAAGATGGGAGGCGGGGGGTGGGGGGGAGTGACGGGGAGTCATTTATACCATTTGTACATATGCAGAATGCAGCCACACGTCTCCAAGGCAACCAAGCACCACGCAGTCATTCACTTTGGCTACAATACTCCCCTACCACCCCTCCCACTGATGGAGGCGCAAGTAATTTAAGGCAAGATAACTAGAACTTACAATCTGTCAAACTGCCCCCCCCCCCCAAGTCTGAGCATAAGGCAAAAACAAAGTGTGCGTATTATTTTGTTGTTGTTGTTGCTGTTGTTGTCACGTTTTTCCGCAACCTTTGGCTCCAGATTACTGTACAATAAGCAAAGCAACAGTGTAATATTAAGGCAGAGAACTCACATACATCTTCTGTCAGACACATCTACTAGGATCAATCACACTCTATGCATCCTGCTGGGGACAGACAAAAGGGCACAAATCCAGCACAGTTAGAACACCGTGTCACACGAACGCAGTGTGCTGGCTGCCATGGCAACGCATCACAGCTGTGGCTGACTTCTGACTCGTCGCAGGTCACAATCGAATTTCCTGTACAACACGATGTCTGTCATCTAATCGCTAGATCTATTAAAGTCTTTCGATTGTATTTGATACAAGTGTGATTCTGGTCAAATAAGCTATAGTAACATAATGAATTGTGGCCAAAGAGCAGGTTACAGCAAGAACATTAGAAGTAAAGATGATCTTAATCCTCCAGATTTGTATTACTGATTACATAACATGAGGAGCCAAGGGGCCAAATCAAACCTATGTCTTGAGCTACCATGTTACAGAAGGAGGTTCTAGTGTAAGCCGGGGCCTCTCGCTGATGATGGACAAAATGACACTTTATGAACCATTTGCTGTATTTATAACCCCCACTAGATGGTGCTCTAGGTTTGCTTTGGGGCATGCTTTGTGGCCTTTTCTGAACAGAGACTTTTTATCCTATCTAGTGGGGTCAGAAAATACAGCAAACGTTCATGAAGCATCATTCTGTCCATCATTACCTCTCACTTTTTCTCACATACCTACACACAGACACACACACACACACACAAGTGTCTACTAAGACACTAGCACAGTGCACACTTGCTTGGTCTATGCCACTTACGATGAAAATGAACAGGACGAGTGTCCTATGTGGTATTTCTCGACAAAAGATTTGCACAGAGGCAACACCAGTTTGTTCTGCGAGCAGCAAGAAAGAAAACAAAAGAGAATAATAAAAAAAGAGTTAAACAAAAAGGGCACAGAGGTTTTTATCCAGTGCAGTCTGACACATCTAAAGTTTCACTTTCACTTTGTCACAGAACCAGCAGTTGATCACATTGCTCTTGGTGCCAGTGTTTACGTGTCTGTTTTTCAAGTAATTTCACCCACAGATGCAGCGAGGTGAGGGTCGCTGGGGAGGAGGGCATAACAGGAGGGTCTCACAGTCTCACCGCAGCATTGAAGGGGGTCAGAGGTCAAGGAGAGGGTCAGAGGTCGCGTGGTCCCAGACCACACAGTGCTGACCCCACACACCACAGGGATGGAGTTATAGCAACCAAAGCCTAGCCTCTGTCTCTCCAAACTCATCAGCTAAAGCATAATGAGGTTGCTCCAGCTCCAAGGTAATTGGCATGGGTTACCTCTTGTGGGATTTGTTCGTCTCTTAAAGGCATAGGTAAGGGAGGTCCGGGCTACACTGAGGTTTCTAGGCCCACTAATCTGTGCGTGCGGCCGATGCCAGGGGGACCGAGGGTGGTGCTGAAAGTGCAGTAGCCGGTGCTGCCCCTCCAGTGGCTATACATCAGCTCTTTAGATCGGTGGCCAGACCTTCTGGGGTTGATGTTGTGGGCTTGAGAGTCTTGGCGGGAGGAGTTCAGCAAGGGCAGAGGTGTGAACTCAGATAGCTGGCTCCGGTGCAGCTTGTCCTGACAAAAGGATGCGGAGACCCGGGAAATGTGGGGGGGGGGGGGGTGGGGGAGACAGGTGTTAGAGTGATTCCACGGTGGGGGGCGGCATTCACTACACATGCCCAGACACACACAGGACCCGAAAACAGAAGTGCCCACATGTCAACACCGGCCATAAACACCACGGCAAACGTGCGTACGTAGATGCAACAGGGAGGCTGTCCGTTCCCAAAAGCTGATGGAGTCGGGACACTGAGGTCATGAAAAGACGGTTGGAAACCGAATTCATTTTCGTTAAATAATCCCACGTGCAGCCTGTCCATCCACAGATGCAGTTATCTGCATGTATGGCATTCCATGTCAGGCCACTGCTAACAGACGCTGAGTAGCGGGTTACATGCTAATTCAGCTTCCAGCCGCGTGTGGGCAGGCCAGCCAGGCTGCAGGGGCTGGCTCGCCCTCCATATGATTACAGTTTCCAAGAGGCACATCACTGTTTAATTAAGGCAGAGGGTCCGTGTTGGCAAACTACAGATACACAGATCGGTTTCCAAACGCTTAAGCACTGCCTGCAGTCTCACGCTCAACACAAGAGGGCAGCACATTGCTTTTGTTTTGAAGAACGTAGGACAAGCCGGGGAATAACTTTAAGGACGTTTTGGAATTTGAGTTGACCCCACTGATTTCTATCCTCACATGATTTTTTTTTTTTGTTCGTTTTGTTCTTGTGGCTTTGTCACAAAAGCATTTCAGTTATGCAAAAATAGGCATATGAGCTGTACAGTACATATCAAGCAGATGTGTGCCCACTCTATCTGGGAAGGAGCAGCCTTTGAGTTGTGAGCTTCCTCAGTTCCCGAACCCAGCCGCTCACGGAAAATAGACAGGAGGGCGCTGTCCAACGGGGGCAGCAAGAAGACAAGCAGATGATGTGAGATGGGGTCAGCATGCATGTATGTACGTCAGGATGAGGAGACGGGCCAGTCAGCTGCTTCCAGTAAATATCCAGCTCCCCCCACCATCCTGAACCCCCCAAAAGCCATGCCACACCAGGCACCACGCTCACCACCCTGTGGTTACCATGGCGCCGCTAAGCCTCAGTGGTGCACTGAGGTGGATCTAGAAGGGAGTCCTGGCCTTGTGGCAACACCCTTTGAAAAACGCCATCTGCCTTCAACCTCTGTGAACAGCAGGAACAGACAGACTCAGACAGGGGCTTCTGCTCCGTCAACATCTCTGTGGGCGACACACTTCATCTGCAACCTTAGGTCCCCCCCCCCTTCCAAAAACCCCTAACTCCCCACACACCTACACCTGCCTGCAAGTCCCCCCCCCCACTTAACGAACACGGACCTGTGACACCCCTGT
>JAODKL010000079.1:273313-289835 GCA_026780765.1 Petrocephalus schoutedeni
GGACCTGTGACACCCCTGGAAAAATCGCAGGAGACGCCACTGTAAACTAAAGAGCCCCCCCCCCCAACTCCCAGACACAAGAGGGCTCATCTATAAAAGTACAACCACACAGACTCTAAAACTTTCCAAAGCCATATGCTCCAGGTATTATGAGCGCATGAATCTGCACAAACCTACTCAGTCACACTGGCAACTGCTTTTAACAATGTGGCCCAAACTACACCACTTGGAGCCCCAGAAAGGGCAGATGTCATATTGACAATTTCATGCACAGTCTTTCCGATCCTGTGATACTTCCTGCTTGAAAAATCTGCACTAGCTTCTAATTCTGGTCTCTTTTCCATCTGCCCATACAGATGCTTCGCCATGCTGGGGTTCCGGAACTTTTGCCAGGTGGATCGCACACGCTAAGCGAAGCTTCACTATGACTCATTCACCTGAACTGAAAGTGTAATGAATATGGAAGAAACCTGGAATCCTCTGAGCAAACCTGTGAGAACACAGGAGGAACTTACTCGGAACCAGAATGAAGAGTATGTTAGACTGCTCTGAGAACATATGTACAGAAGGATATAAAATGTAACAGTATGAGAAGGCAGTCATCAGTTTAATAAACCTGTGGGAGGAATCGAACAGGGAAGAACACTTTTAAATGTTTTTTTCAGCATTTTGGTTGGATTTATACACAGGATGATAAAATAACACAAACATCAAAGTGCACATTCGTCCTTGCAGGTTTCAGCCAAAGCATCTCCTCTCACATCGGACCTAAGCTGACGTCACCCAAAAGCAGTTGAGCCGTTATCAAAGCCCCAGGCAAAGTCTGACCCATTGGCCTGGGTCAAATGCTGCTATTGACTGGCTGCTCTGTGTTTTACGCGGGGGGGGGGGGCAAAGAACCCCACCCAAACAGACTACTCACCCCTACTGTCAAAGGCTACCCTGAGCCTCCAAGTCACTCAGCAGCTGGCAGAGACGGTTTTCTCTTTATATGCCCCCAAAGAGAGGACAGAAATACATCCTGTCTCCGTCCTGAGATCAAGGGCGTAGATTTGGGTATGGACAGCAGGGACATGTCCCTGGCAATATTGTGGGAACAGAGTGCATCTTTAGGGGGGTTCAGGGCTGATTTGGCCCCTGTGTTGAAACCAAAGCTACACCCTTGCCTGAGACACACTGATCGTTATCTCTGAAATGGTGATATGGTGAGAGCACCGATGTGAGGGGATGGCTTCCAACGGCTCCAGCACACACACTTACATGTACACAAGGCACGTCTATAAATATCTCCTAGCATGCAGTGCACAGGGCTGGGGCAGTGAGTAACGTCACAGGAGAGTTTCAGGAGTTTTTAGGCCACCTTTTTAGGGGGGAGCTCTGAGCCAATGTCAGCTTTTCGCCCTTTGTGTCATTATCATAACTATAAATAGGACTGTCCTGCAATAATAATAGGCAAGCCCTGCCATCTCACCTGTACATTTCATATTATAAAAGTGTGTTCTTATGTTTTTAATTTGGCCGACGTCTTTGCAAGCAAAGCATTTAGCATGCAGTGCACTGACATCTCTCTGGGGGGGTCACACAGCATTTAAACACAGCTAAACTGGACTTGCACCAAGATGTGAGACCAACCAGACTTGATTCGCTTTGTGAGCTGAATGGTAAATGCGGCAGTTTATGGCACAAAGCAGGCCGGCAGGCTCTTATCATGAGCAACAGTCAGTGGGAACAGCTGTGACATAAAGGTCATCGAGAAGGAGAGGGAAATGTGATCAAAGAGCTGGCATCATAAGCCCAAGCTGCCCCAGCCCCATGGTGACCGGGGACCACAGACATGATACCATGCAGAGAGGATTTAAGAGTCACCTCCACTCCAGTTAGAAACTTATACTGCTGGAAGTCTGGGATAGCATAAAAATGGTGGACTGTTCGACAGTAAGGCACTTTCGCTTGGTCTGGAGGCAGCCGTGAGGGGGTCAGAGGTCAGAGGTCAGAGGTTACAGACATACGGGGAAGCAGCAGGACGGTGTCAGTGGAGAGCGGGGAAAAGGGAAGAGGGAGGAGACAAATGTTACAAGCATTAAGAGACAGCATCCTTCTTTATGCCTTTTTTTCATTCTTTCTCTCTCACACACACACATAACACACTAAAAACTCCAGATAAAGTGTGAAATTCAGAAGTTGCAACATAGGCCAATAGCTATTTCTGTGTTACAAGAGGTGCAGGTGTTGTTAGCATCTATGAACCTCATTTAATGAAGATATAATGACCCCATAACAGCCAGCAGTGTGTAGAGCTCCTGTCTAAGCCGGAACATGAGATACAGTTGACATTTCTGATAGTTCTGGACAGGTCCAGCTAACCACGGTGACAGTAAGAACGGAGGGTTTGTGCTTCTATTAAAACCAAAGGCTATACACCTGTGCCATTCTGTCTGGCTTTGTAGAAATGCTATATTTTAAAGTACTTTCCTTATGAATAAAGATGTTCCGCAACTTACAATGGGGATTGCATTCCAATGAACACATCATAGAATTAAAATATCGCTGTCGCCTGACTGGTTGGATGCCCAGCTTCAGTCGAAATTACCGTACGGAATATCACTAGCCCGGGAACAGATACAAATTCAAAGTCGATTACTGACTGTGTCTTGCTATCGCATCATCTTAAGGTCCAAATATCGTAAAAAGTCTAATAATGGTGAAGCGAAAAGCATCTGTATACAAACGCATACAAAGTACGGAATATAGCTTATATTTCTGGACCATAAATGCTGAAAAATGTATCAGCTGAGAAATGCAAGAAAAAGATCACTCAGGAATGGTGCCAGATGTGGGGAACCGCACGCAAAATGGACCACTCTCGTTCAGCATTGCGGTATGATATTGATAGCATACGGAAATCTAAAGGTCAGCTGACGATGGTCACTAGGAAATCGTATACAGTCTGAACAGCAGTTTTACATTCCTGTAGGAAAACAAGAACTCAGTGTTTGTCCTTCCAGTGATGATGGCTCGGCCATACCTGGATGCGCTCAGTGCTGGTTGGCCAGAGTGCTCGGCAGAGGACCTTTTTGAGCACGTCTGGCAGCAGACTGACGATGACAAGCAGCCCGATGCCCAGCCAGGCCGGCCCGCTGGACAGCATTTGCACAAAAACATAGTACATCCTCTGGTAGTTCAGGAACGGCCTGCAGGGGGAGCCAGAGGGAAGTGAGGTTGCTTGCCGGAAACATACGAAGAACATACGGCTCGCGGGAGATAAAACGCGGCAGAACTGACCAGATAACTCCTCCCCACAGCAAGGAGAAGATGACGTAGAAAAGCAAAGATCCCCACACAACAAAGTGGTTGATCCATGTCCAGTAGTGAGTGTCCAGAGCTAGCTGCAGGGACCAAACAACAGTAAGATGAAGGCAACGCTAAAAAATGAATAAAAGCACCATCTGAAGTCTTGCTAAATAAATATGCTCTGATAAAAATGCTCTGATGCCCTTCGACCTAAGATGAGACTTTGTTTTTATTTGATCGAATAACAGGATGTTACCTTTAGGGTGACTGTGAACACCAGCACAGTGAAGACCAGGGTCCCAAATGTCCAGTTCCCAAATATCTGTGAAAACGGACATTTGAAGAGTCATGAAGCAATGTGCCTGTACGTCATTCTGTGCACTTTGCTGGACGGATGCACTCAGCACGATATAGCTGATTAGAGTCATATGACACACAGCACATCTGTGATTGGCACATAGCTTTTCCCCCTGGCCTCAGCAGCGGTTCAGTCTGAAAGCGAAGTCATGCCAGTTTGATCACAGTCGCTAATTGCTAATAGCCAAAATCCAGCCGTGCCAATTCCTAATTTTTAACACCCAGCCTTGCTCATTCCTATTGACTAATACTCAGCCTTGCTCATTCATATTGGCTAATACCCAGCCTTGCCCATTCTGTATTTGCTAACACCCAGCCTTGCCAATTCCTATTGGCTAAAATGCATTCTTTCCTCTTTGTTGTTTATGGATATCAGATTTGTGACGAGCACCAGTGTACAACAAGCTCACTCAGTTGGCAAAATGTTTTTTTTTCCCTTGTTGACAGCGATCCAGGCCATGCCGACTGTAAGATTAAACATACATCATGGAGAACAATGCAGACAAATGATACCACATTGCTCCATTTATTATTAATACAGAAAAAAACAGACCTGCTGTTAAGTCTTTGGTATTATTGATATGGATAGGATGCAAAACTACAATGCTCCCTGCAAGAGGAAATACTCTATCATGGCACTGAAGACCTGTCCAAAAATGGAGGGCCTGGAGTTCAGCCTATGAACAGACTCAAAGTGGGATACAGCTTCACATGTCACACAGCCCAAGCAATACAGGTGCTGTGATCAGATCTTTTTTGCTGTTGGTCACTCTGTCTGCCCCCAGGCACCGAGATCTTCCTGCTGGCTTCCCTGAAGGCTTCTCCTTCCATCCAATCAGGGGCAGCATTAAAACAGAGTTCACCGCTCTGTCAAGTACCACCTTTCATCCTTAGACGGTTCTCTGTAGTCCTGGCTTCCTGCGGTGCCTGAATGCCTCGTTGTTGTCACTGGTGTTACCCCAAACAAACTGGGGCACAGGGGAGGCATGAAATAAAGCCTGAATCCAGAAGCTACACCAACGAACGAGCAGCGGGTCATAAGAAGCGTTTCCTCACATCTGAAGGACCATTTGGAAGGGGAACTAGGCGGACTGCATGTTTTCACACTCACCGCGTCACCAGCTCTAAATCCTTAGGGGACGTTACCAGTATCTTCTTCATAATTACAGTCGACATGAAGAAAAAGCTTTCCTCTTTTTTTTTATTTTTCTTATCTTTATATTATAATATGAAATACTGAATTTGAATCAGGCTGAAAACCCCACCAGACAAAATGCATATGAGTTTATGGTGTGCTTTTTAAAAATTAAGACTATGGCAACCGCCATAACCCTCATTATGAATTATTATAAATTATTAACCAGATTAAGATACTGACTTAGGTGCATACACACAATTTCATATTGATCTTCTTAGATGTATGTTGAAGTGGCATGGAAAATGTTTTTTTCTTCAGTCCATGTTGACAACATATTATCTCAATGCTGAAATGGAATACAACTTCTTTTCACTGCAGGAAGTTCAGAAAGGTTGAGCACATTTAATTTGCTTCAGCACTTTGCAAGTCATAAAGACGCTTCGCACCCTCTTGGAGCATTTTACCTAACCTTTATGCTCTTCTCCTGGAGCCCACGCAAGTTTCACCCAGGTAAATGAGCATTCCTGATGATTATTTACAACATTTCAAGCTTTTTCTCCCCCATTTTGCTCAGTTTGTGACACCCTAGCTTCCCGTCGTCTGTTTCTGGCTCAGGTACTCCCCCCAGCCCCCCCCCCCCCCCGCTGGTCTGTCATCTCTCACACTAAGACAACACGCCTACGTTACACGTGCCACCATAATGACACGGAGAGACAGGAAGGTTACCTACTCCGCCTGGAGGGTGAGGGGTTAGGTTTGGCCGGGGGTGTGGGGGCGGGGTGTTAAAAGAGAGGCATCCGGACACCAAGCAGCCTGACCCGCAAGGGGATATGGGGGGATAGGCGGGGAAGCGGGGACAGAGGGTTCATGAAACAAAAACTAATCCCAGAGGACAGACAGAGAGGGGAGGGGAACAGGCTTACCATTTGTGTGTTGGTGGTCATTAGCTGAAGAGGAAAAAAAGCAAAGACGCAAAGGAGGAGAGGAAGAGGAGGAGGAAGAAGGGGGAAATAAGGACAAAAAAGTAAAGAAAATTAGGATGTTAAAACTGAAAAACAAAGACAAAAAAAAGCAATCAAAAAGATTAATATGACATAAATAAACAGTATAGAGAAATTGACCCACTGCTGAATGTGCCCCTGCGTTGAAGATTTCATGGAAAACCCCAGGAATTTAAGCTGAGGAAGTCCTGGGGAAGTCCCCGGGCATGTCGCACAGCTAGATCAGGCCTACTGTTGGTTCACCTATGGAAGGACGCTCTAGCGATGCTCTGTCCATGATTTACTAGCTTTTGCCGACCCCTCGGCCACAATACCCGGATCCTGCAATACGGACCTCCTCTCTATAAAAGCTACGGTGACAAAAACACATCGGCCTCAAAGCCAAAGGTGGTCCCCAAACACACGGCCTATCTGGCAATCACCAGCGTGGATTCTCCCCGGCCCAGCGACCTCACCTGTCCGTTGCTGGTAAAGGTAGTGTTGTCGAACAGGAAGTAAGCACCAAAGAAGAAGACCATGGAGTCAAAGAGGCCCAGAAGAGTCCAGTATGCGAAAATCCGCCATCGAAGCAGGCAGTTCTTGGCTATATCCCTGAAGAAGAGAGCATGACTGATTAGATCTCACTCTGTCACACGTGCTGCCTCGCCTCTAGGGATGGAGGCTATCTTCACCTGTACAGGGAGGGGTCTCTCTTCAGGATGTCCATGTTGACGTGCTGCTCGATGAGGCTGTAGAGCAGGATGGGCAGGGAGGTGAAGCTAATGTTGTAGAGTGTGAGATAGGCCGTGTCATACAGGGGCTGCAGGACACAGAAGGAAGAGTCAGGGAGATTCGGGCAAGCGAAGCGGTTGGAGTCACGGCGAATGTATCCGGCAAGCGGCGTGTAGAATATTCATCTTCAGCCACGGAGAGCACACTTTATAAATCACTAAACCGACTCTGCGCAGAGATGTGGAGATCCTGGAGGTGTGTGGTCTGGGCTTTGTGGTCACCGCGAGGATGAGAGCACACAACGGTTAAGCCGTAGCCGGGTACCTGCTGGGAGAAGCCGCAGAAGAACTGATAGAGGAACTGGGGGAAGATGAAGCAGACATTCTGTGGAGACAAAGTGCAGTCAGCCTGGGAACACGGAGACGTCTGCCTTGTTTCTGACCAATCACAGACCCCCTGCAGCTCGCGCACTTAATGGAGGCGCTGTCTGACTCTGTTATTGTCCGTTACCCAGGCGATGCATTTGATTCCTGCCGGTCGTCTGTAACTCATTCACCTTATAGAAGAAGTACTGTACCAGCTCAGCAATGCGTATGTAGTAATAGTGACCGTGAACCAGCAACATCTTCTTCAGGTGTTTGAACTTGGGGATCGCATAGTCGCTGTTTCTGGCTGCCTGGCGGCCCTCTTTACCCATAATGCCTGAAGGGGAGGAAACCGTGTCACGTGATGACGCAAGCGATCAGTAAAGCGAACAACCATGTTTAAAGAACTGTAGCTGTGATCCTGCTTCATTGTTATTTATCCCTTTACAATAGAGAAAGTGAAACAAAACAAAGGGTAAAGCTATACGTGAACTGCACCTTCATGAAGCATTCATAATGCATTCATAGAACATTCATAAGCAGCATGCAAGTATACCATAACATCTTAATATACCTCACCAGGTTTAATATACATTAGTAACAAACATTATATGATTATACGATTGTAATATGTGTTATTAATGTATATTAAAGCTATGTTAGGTAGGTATGTTAGGATGTTACAGTATACTTACATGCTGTTTATGACTGTTCCATGAATGCTTTATGAAGGTGCACTGAATGTTCTACGGATGCATTATAAAGGCATTATGAAGGTGCAGTTACTGTAAAGCATTACCAAATTGATGTGATGCTTGCCAAGGTGCCCCCCCCCCCCTCACCTATGCCCACGTGAGCTTCCAGGATCATGCTGACATCATTGGCCCCATCTCCAATAGCCAGTGTGATGGGATGCTCCTTCGAGGCCTTGATTAGCTTCACGATCTAAAACGGCACACACCCAGAGTAATCCAGAGGTCCACAGCAGCCGCGGATACTCAACACCTGACCCCAATGGACACGCCGACCCGGAAAACACAAGGTGCTGGAACTATGGTTTCAACTTTCCCTACTATAGTCCAGATGTGTAACATAACCAGGCCACCCTAAGTGCAATTTCCACTCGAATTTATACAGCCCCGACAGAATGGTGGGCAGATATTTGATCCTACATTCTGGCATTGGCCTCACTGGTCTCCACGGTGACATTCAATGATGATCACTAATAAACTGGTCAAACAAAGTATTTTCCATTAGCTGGGAAACCACAGACTGTGCCAAAAGGAAGAGACTCCGGTTCCTTCCAGCGAGAGCCTTTAAATGCTCTTCCCAATTAAGATGGTTCAGAACATCCGACTGACCCTTCCGGGAGCATATATAACAGGTACTATCCCACATATGCCGGTCTAGCCAGCCCACAGGAAGTGACATCAGACCTGGGCTTTCTGCAGTGGTGCCATGCGGCAACAGAGCACAGCACTGCAGTTCCGGCAGATCTCCAGGAAAATCTCTCTGTAGTTCCCCGAGCTGTCGTCCTGCGCTGGCCTCATCACTGCAGACAGTGTGGCCCCGTCGATGATCAGCCCATAGTCCTGAAACTCACCAGACAGCCTGCCAGCAAATACACACTTAGGTCAATTCCACAAAAAAAATACAACAGGTCGATGATAATTGCAGTACTAGTCAAAAGTCTGGACAGAGCTACAGAAAATCATGTTTTGCAACAAGATAGCGACCCTAAGCACACCCCGAGGTTATGTAAGTACTGCATTATCTCAGGAACCAGCAAAGTGACAGAGTGCTGTGACAGGTGACCTGGCCCCCCACAGCCCCCCCGGCCTAGACCCTATAGAGCTGGTTTGGGATGTGCTGGATCAGAGTGTGAGCAAGGCAGCCAAATTATGCCCACAACTTCAGGACTGCTGGAGCAGCATTCTGGGTGGCTACATTTGGAAACTGGTTAATAGAACGCCAAGAGTCTGCAATGCTGTTATTAAAGGAAAAGAGGGCTATTTTGAAGAGTCTAAAATGTGAGAATTTTGAAATGCTGGACACTTCTCTTGGTTATTGTGATATTAGATATGTATTACTTCACTGTCTTGAGGCATTTATATAACTGAAATAGAGACAAATGCATTAAAGGCCAGGGGGTCCAGACTTTTGACTGGTACTATACAATAACTAATACTTTTATACTTTTAGACTCCGTATTGAAGTGTAAATAACTTTCAGCTGTTTTGAAAAACAGTTTGCGGTTTGATTTCAGTAAATGAAGTAATGGATGGATCGTGGTAGATGACAGAGGTTAGGTTTGGGTCCTCACTGATGGATAACCAAAGGACTTTATGGAAGTAGGGGGCCATCGGATTGACAGGAGCTGTAGCTGTAAAATGTTCTGATGACCTTTGACCCAGATCAGCCTGACCTGTACAGTGATCGTGTCACATGGGCAGGTGGAGGGAGTCCCCGAGGCCCAGAGGCACGCACCCAGAGAACGTGTCGTGCGTGAGACTGCCGTGTTGCCGCAGCACGGTGCGGCCGAGCTCGAAGAGCACGTCGTGGAGGCTCTGCTCCTCCGTGCGCTTGGTGGTCAGCTCCAAGATCTGCGTACTGCGCCGGAACAACTTGCTGGCGTAGCAGGTGGCTGCCGCCGTCTCCATCTTGTCCCCCGTCAGCACCCACACCTTCATGCCGGCCTTGTGCAGCGACTCGATGGTGTCAGCTGCCTTGTCCTGGAGCCTGGAGTGGCCAGCCAGACAGTCAATCATCCCAGATAACCAATCACCATTTCGCGACCCCCCCCCATCACTACTAGAGAATGGGACAAGACAGACGAGACTCTAAAAACTACTCAAAATATGCACAGGAGAAGGGAAATCCCCTGAAAGCCATCAAAACTCAAACAGATATTTCCATTGCTTCTTTAATACCAGTGTGTTTTTTCAGTTATTCCCACTTACATGAAATAAAATATCCAAAAAGGTGTGAGTTTTTAGCTGAGTCGGCCAGCAGTGAAGTGAAAGTCACCACTACAGAAAGTGACACTGGGGAAATCCTAAATGGGCTATGTAACCTGAATCAGCCAATCCCAGGCGGGCATGGCAGCCTCTAAGCAACTAGGATAGGCCAATCCCAGGTGGATGTGGCAGCTAGAATCCTAGGTGGGCGTGACCCCTGTGCTCTCCATACCTGTCCTCCACAGCAGTGGCCCCCAGTAGGACGAGGTCCCTCTCGATAAGGTCGTAGGCCTCTGCCAGCTTCCTGTCCCTGTCCTGCAGGGCCAGCTTGGCACTGTCCAGCAGCTGGCACATGTTCTGGTATTCTTCCTGACTCAAGGCCTTGTAGGCCACACAGAGTGTCCGGAGGCCCTCCTGCAGGGAGCCATCAGTCACATGATCATCTAACTGGCTCATTAAAGTCATTATTTGATGTATTGCTTCTTCAGCTGGTATGCATCACCTGAAGGCTAAAAGGGTCTCTGAAAGGCTCTAAGGATGTTCTCTGCTATATATGTAACCAACATATACTTCCTGTCGTACGTCAGATATATAAAGTTCCTGATATTTATATCAGAGTTCCTGTGTATGTGTGTACACAGTACTGTGCAAAGTCTAAGGTAGTCAAAGGAAATGTCTGTTTGTCTGAGTACTAAGTATATATTTTCTCAGAACAAAAAGCACAATTTAACATTAGAATAATATGCAAATTAAGAGTAACACAAAAACTAACAGGAATTTCTTCTGATTCTCGATGAACTGCTTTTTTGTCTCTATTTTAGCTGTTATTCACCTTATAATAAAATATTTTGAGGTAATGGAGTAATACATATGAAATACTGCAACAACCAAAAGAAGTGTTCGACATCTCAAAATTTTCTTAAGGATTTAAAATTAAGATTAAGACTTCAAGAACCTCAAGAAAAACAGATGATTTTTAAACGTTAGGCTTGTTTGTACTTTGAGTGAAAATTCTATCAACAGCATGCATGCCACTGGAAGCAGGACAGGAGACAAGACATTCAAAAGGAAACCTGTCAATATGGGCACCAAGGACCGCTCTTGGTGATATTAAAATAAGGTGGACATGTGGTTCATGATGCGTCATGGGATGCTTATAACCTGCTTCAATCTCTGACTGGCACCACTGAACATTTCCACCTGTTTACTATACTTGGTAAATTAATGCATAATTAATTACCTAGCTGCAGTGGCTTGATGACACCTCAGGTGTGGTTCTGATAAATCTACAAAGTGGAGATATTCAGGCCAGGAGTTGTGGGAGGGAGGGTGCAGGCTAATGACATCCCTCTGCAGTCTAACCCCTGGGAGATGTCCTCCAATTATCCCCTGCTTATCAGGTCATTGGAGAAACTGGGACAGAGTACCAAACCTGATGATACCACTAGGAGCTCAAACCCCATAGAGCTGCAGGGATTGGTCCAAACTGGACGCGGTTTCTAAAAAGGGGGGATCAGACCACGGACAGTTTTAGAGAAACACTCTGTCTGTGAAAGCAGAGCGTGTTCCGGGCGGGCGAGGTGGAAGAAACCAGCAGTGATGGGTTCTGAGACACCCACCACAGCATTGTGCTCCACCCGGGCTCGGACCCGGTCCACTTTCCCCGAGATGACCCTGGGGAAGATGGATGAGTCGGCTCCTTTGCAGAACAAGTAGAGGCGTCCTGTGTGGGGCAGGAAGAGCAGTATAAGGTGTGATGCTGTCGGCCTGCTCGCCCACGTATGCAGACGCAGGCTTCTGTGTATCCCTCCAGTACAGCTTCAGCATCTCGCTGTAGATGAAGAGCGTAAAAGCCAAGCCAGAGAAGTCGTAACGGTCAGGATGACCCTGAGCAGCCCACCTGAGCTGGAACGAACAATCACACTCATCCTCCTTCGGACAGAGTCAAAGTTGAGCACCTCCAATAGCTCGAACCTGCAGCCGAAGACAAAAGCACCCATGACTAGCTGGGAACCACAAAATGTTGGTCAGCGGTCAATACTTCAGATAGCCCATGTGTTTTTTCTTAGTGATGTCCCACACAAAGGCCAATGAGCGACGTGGAGATCCCCGGCCAATGAGAGCAGGCTCATGTAATCGGGCTCTCCCTCCCCCACACCCCTCCCGCTTTGGGCTTTCCTTCCACCCTTCAACCCCTGCGATCCAAGAGGAGAAGAAGGTGGGATGGGTACTCAACTCGTGGGAAGTATGTGTGTTGTAGGCATTCATGGGCTGGCAGGCCCATTCTGGCCAGTGGGATCTAATTGCTCTGCAGTGGGCCAGACGTGATTTAGCATGTTTGCTGTACTTGTAGATCTGTGCCGTAGCATGAAAGCATGTGATTGTCTCATGTTTGTTGTTTTTTAAAATGACTTTCAATTGACGCTCCAGATTCTTCTACTAAAAGTTTTGCATAAAAATATATGACAAGTACAAGCCGTCCTTCCATCTTCTAACTACATGAGCCCGCTATGCCAGCGTTTCCCAACCAGGAGCAAAAATGCAGACTTCTGGGGGGGGTTGCGGGTACCTGAGGACTGGATTGGGAAACACTGCATTATACAGCCACAAGGAGTTTATGCCCAGAAGCACGGGGCACCTATTAGAGGAACAGCCTTGTCAGGATGCCAGTCCACCGCAGAAGACTAGTGCTAGGCTGATTCACATTATGACACAGACTGAAAATCTGAGGGAAAAAAGCACTTCAGAGATGGCCCACCTCTCTACCTCATCTTCCCTATTCAGGATTTCCATGTGATTGTCCTTCAGCCGTAGATAGGTGAACCCCAGCCTGGAAGAGAGAAAAGCAGTTAACACAGCGAGAGCTGGAGAACACGCAGAAATATAGTACTAAATATAGTATGTATTTATGTTCCAACTGCAGAAATGACATCCAGGACAAATTTAATGGACAATGTAAGTTCCTCTCTTCGTGCACGTTTTGAGCGACGGCTGTCACTCGCCTTTTCATGCCCTCCACTAATGCCACTTCGTCTGGAGAGGAGGAGATGTAGAATGAGGTGGCCTTGCCCTGGTGGATGCCCCTCTTGATGCCGTCGACCGTTTCCTCCTCCTTCACTTGCACAGTGTGGCACAGGCAGAGAGCGCGGAAGAACAATTCCTCGTGCTCCTGGCCACAAGGAGGCAGCAAAACACACAGGGCAGCAGTGTCAATGACAGTAGGCAGTGACTGTGATAACGCATCATAACGTTCACCAGAAGATTTTGATGGCTTGACCCAGTAAATCCAGGTCTCTGACCTTGCCATCAGGACCGGGTGAGGAGTCGATCATGTCAATGCCAGAGGATCCAGAGAGAATCTGGCCGTTGCAGATTGCATGTGGGACGTAGACATGGCCATCAACGCAACACTCTATAAACTCCATGTTGTTCTCTGTCAGAGTACCCGTCTTATCGGTGAAGACATATTCCACCTAGAAGATAATGGGTAGGAACTTCATCGGGTAGGTAGACAAGGCCACCTTACACTAGCCTTAATAAACTAGATAATACAAGTTGGATTCCTACAGGGAATCATACAACATCTGGTTTCCCTTCTTTTCTTGAGATCAGGATCCCATAGGAAGAACCACAAATGAAAATGTGTGGGAAGTTCTGTGTGGACTGGGTCTATCCCAGATCAGAAAGTCCTCCACACAGAGGGGTGGGTGTAATCGATTAATTCACAGCCCACATACCTGGCCCAGTTCTTCGTTGAGGTCAGAGGTATTAACCAGAGCTCCCTCGCCGAGCTCCTCGTCAAACATCTCATCATCCCAAGTGATGAAGTAAGAACCCAGGAACTTCTGCATCTCCACGGTGACATACATGGACACAGGGATGATGTAGTTGAACAGGACCATGAAAGCCAGGAAGTCTGTGAAAGCTCTGATCATCTGTGGGATGACCACAAGCACCATTAGAGGCCAAAGACAGAGGTCCATGGAGGGAATGTGGAAGACGGTGTATCTCGACTTACCACGTGTCGCTGTCTCTCGTGATCAGTCTTTCCGTTATACCAGGGCTCATCTCGGTTAGGGTCAGCTTGCCATACGTACTTCAGCACTGTGTTGATCAGGGCCTTGCTGATCAGAATGCACAGGTAAACAACCAGGAAGGCATTCATGGACCTACGTAGGTAAAAATGCAAGAGATCCAGTGAGAACGGCCAAGGAACACACAAAACTGCTCCGTGTTCTCACATTTTCTATTTGATGAGGGACCTCAGAGAGAATTATACCTTTTGTCGATCGTATTCATGTATTTTACTGAAGTAATGTATGCAACAGCAGAGGCCTGTTTGTTTCTTAGGAATAAACCTCTTTTTATTCACAAATCCTTGTCCAAATCCATTAAAGTGGCTTTTCCGTCACTGGGCTCTTATCTGGACAGGCTTAGAGGGCCAATGCGATACATTAACCATAAACAACGGCTACATCAACAAAACCAGAACAACAGCATCCACGGTAATTACACTGTGATTTACCGAGGTAATTAGCAGGGGGGTCAGGGTGCCCGTGAGAACAACTTAGCAAGAGCTGGCCATTTAAAACTCATTTCTCTTTTAAAAACACAGATCCATTACATGGTAGGGATGGACCTGGCTGAGATGGAAAGGGTTAGTGAAGCCAGGCCGAGCTGAGCAGACTAATTACAGACCCTGATGCAAACAGCTTGTAGGAGTTTTATCTGCTTGCAACAACCAGCTGAGTGTGTTTGAGCAGCAGAATACATGTAATGAACATGGTCAACTTCTGCAGGTCCTGAACAGGCCGCAGAGTATACCCATCCATCCATCCATTTTCCAACCCGCTTATCCGTCCAGGATTCAAACCCCGGTCCCAGAGGTGTGAGGCGACAGTGCTAACCACCGCACCACCGTGCCGCCCTCAGCAGAGTATACCAATTCACCAATCTATAAATGCAATGCAGAAAAACTCTGAATGCGAGATTAGGCGATCATGCAATCCTACTTTTCGACGGCAGAGCGTTTCTGCGACTTGGACTGGTAGTTGAGGGCCATCTTGGTCTCCATGCCGGTATAAATGGCAACAGCTGGTAAAAAGGCAAGTGGCGTTAACTGACCCCAGATCAGCTGGGGTTAGCTTAGCTCATCTTCAGCCCATACAATGTGCAAGCATCTCCCAAGGAGTTAGCCTAATGGCTCAAGAAGACAAGCAGGACTTCCACTCCGAGAACACAACAGCCTTTTTTTTTTTGAAAGATGAGATGTACACATTATTTTGTTGCACAGTCAGTACAGAACAACATGTAACTGCACATAGAAATAGGCTGGTGTCTGAATTAAACTGGGAAGCCCCTGCCCATGAATAACTGCAATCTCAGTCCTCACTGCAATGACCATAAGACGGCGCTCGGAGGAATGAGCTCACGCCGGCCCATCTCGCTGATATCCCATCATTTCTAAAATGGTTTTTTGAAAGATGAGATGTACACATTTTTTGTTGCACAGTCAGTACAGAACAACATGTAACTGCACATAGAAATAGGCTGGTGTCTGAATTAAACTGGGAAGCCCCTGGCTGCTGGAGAATGCCCCCCCCCCCTGTGGAGGCAAACACCTGTTTATTCTGTTTGCCCTGTTATCCATCACAGGCCTGTCTCAGGCAGCTCCGATCCCGCTTTAATGAGATGGAAGTGTGCAGTGACATGAGCAGCAGAATGCACCTGTAATTCAGCGCTGATCATGACAGACTGGGGAGCTGCTGCAGCTTCCCTATGAATAACTGCAATCTCAGTTCTCACTGCAATAACTGCAATCACAGTCCTCACTGCAATAACTGCAATCTCAGTCCTCACTGCAATAACTGCAATCACAGTCCTCACTGCAATAACTGCAATCTCAGTCCTCACCGCAATAACTGCAATCTCAGTCCTCACCGCAATGACTGCAATCTCAGTCCTCACCGCAATAACTGCAATCTCAGTCCTCACCGCAATAACTGCAATCACAGTCCTCACCGCAATGACTGCAATCACAGTCCTCACTGCAATGACCATAAGACGGTGCTCGGAGGAATGAGCTCACGCCGACCCATCTCGCTGATATCCCATCACTGGGCCGCTGCTAAATCAGGGTATGCAGATTCTTACCATAAACAAATTCTGTGTTCTTCAACGTGGCTCCACGCAGAAGCAGGTTCTCAGAACCAAGGGGCCTATAGGGGGGAGAATAGAGCTTAATCGCCGATGGCCTGCATGTTTACTTACACTAAATTACTATGAAGTCATCTCCTCTTCATCTCTTGGTATAACATCACTAAGACCACAATCAGATTAGAATCAATCACAACCAACTGCACAAAACAGAGAAATGCAAACAAATATGTATATAATAACCCAGCCCTAATGTAGCCACAAATTTACTTAAACATCCTTGCTGAAAAGCAGACCATCAGCAGAAACAGATTTCTTTAGTATCGATGAACATTTTGTCCTCGCGTGGTTACCATCTCCATCCCCTCTGCGTAAGACGGGACACGTGCTTCCCACGTTTGAATGTCAGATTAAATTCTCAGCTATTCAACCAAACCGGTTAACATACACGGTCATCCCCACATATTCCATCCATCCATTTTCCAACCCGCTTATCCCGTTCAGGGTCGCGGGGGGTCCGGAGCCTATCCCGGAAGCAACGGGCAC
>JAODKL010000079.1:289935-301548 GCA_026780765.1 Petrocephalus schoutedeni
AGGGCACACTCACACACCATTCTCTCACACATACACACCTACAGGCAATTTAGGAACGCCAATTAACCTCAGCATGTCTTTGGACTGTGGGGGGAAACCGGAGTTCCCCACATATTGTGACAGAGAATTCTCATATAAGAAATTCCTATTACAGCAGGCAGTGAGTGATTTGCATATGTTTTAGGAAGTTTTAGGAAAAGCCAAACATCCATAAATCATCAGCATAATATATCAGCCATGCATGCAAGTTATTGATATATAAAAATGGACCCAATATAGCAAAGCTCATGTTTCCATGAGGTCTGTGACATAGCAAATGGCCGTTTTAATGTGCAATCAATTTCTTACCCGGCAGGGAAAGCAGGAAATATAATAGACTTACCTTGCGATGGGTTCATCTCGCTCTTGATAAATATTGATGCGTCCGACGAATCTGAAAGCAGAGGAGTGGCTCGTGCTCAATTGTTTATGCAGCACAGTAACACGCACACGCACACACGCATACACACACACGCACATGCACACACACACGCACACACACGCATACACACACACACGCACATGCACACGCACACACACACACGCACACACACATACGCACACACACACACACACACACACACGCACACGCACATGCACTCACTCACGCACACACACACACACGCACACGCACACAAACGCTACGTTTGTTGGCACCGCCGGGTTCCCTGAGGTCACTCACTTGTAAAGGTCCGGTTGTGGCTGCTCACATTCAATGGTGGCCCTCAGCATGTCCACCTCCTTCTCAGTGTTAAATGACTTTGTGTCCTGCACAGCATAGTACGTCTTTTTTGGGGAAAGAGGAAAGAGAGGAAATGGTAAATGTGACACCAGGGGTCATGGGGGTCAGACATGGCCGTGCCTCAGAATGACCTGATCACACGCGTGACGCATCACACGCGTGACGCATCACACGCGTGGGCCCTTGCACTTCTCCATTCCTCCATCTCTCAGCTTTACCCTGCGCTTTTCCCTGCCCTGACACCCCGCTATTCTGTCTGAATGCCGCAGACCAGAACACACCCCCTTCATTTCCAGAGGACAATAAGTCATTTGTCGTACGCCCGTCAGCATTTAGCTCAAAGTCGTTACACGGAATCCTCTACTCAAAGGTAAGTAATGGGAGTGTTACTGACTATGACAACCTAAACAATAATTATGTTCTGCTGGTGCAAAATTCCAGAATTACAGTAATTTATGAGGTATCTGTAGAGCAGGAAAATTAAGTATGCCGCAGGGGGTGCGAATGTAGGGTGGTCACGACACTCCCCCAGCGGTATAAGACCATTCCCTGTAATTACATGGACCTCCACCCAGAGCTGTAAGCATTTCAGCTAGAGGCTTCTCTGCTAACTTAGCAACAGCTGCAGCGTTAACTAGAGGATGCCCTGTCAACACCTAGTGAGCCCTAACCTACAAGCGATCGGCCCTAAGCTGCAGAAGATCCTCGCCTTATGACTGGACTCCCCGTCCAAACTGGCCGTCGTCACGAAGCAGGTGCCATCGTCCCGGCTCGTGGAGAGGAGGATGAGGTCGCAGGGGAAGGTCTCATCCTCCTTAACCAACACGACGTCCCCAACCTGAGAGGGAAAGAAAAGCCCAAGCAGTGTCTGCATTGAGAGAAGCTCTGGCCCCATTTCTCTCTGACGGCGCCTAGTGGCATTGTAGTCTGTCACGCTCTTTGGGAAAAAACAAGCAATATCTGTACTGCCAACATTTAACTTCTGAGGTGCTTGTTACAAGCACTCAGAATGTCAAGGTGATACCTGGGTTTTACACCTTCATTTGAAGTGAGCTGTATTTTTTTTCCTTTCCCAATTCTGACATACTACACGGTCCATGTAATTTATTCTAATATGAACTAGTATAAATTCCAGCAGGCCGGTGCATCTCGGGTGACCATGTGATTCACAATAACAAATAAATAAGCACTCATATAGACTTCATTACCGTTCGCATTCATTTTCCAGGGGATCATGTGTTACGCAATAGGAAGCTGGATGGCTCAGAAGCAGCTAAATCCTCCATCAGTGCGGCTGTTTGTCGCTGCACAGTTCATTTCCGTTGAGAGGCACAGGGAAAACACTGAATGTTTTCCCGTGTTTCTGCTGTGGCAAGTTCACCAAGGAAAATTCACCATCTCAGATGCTCACTTCGTGTATGACATGTCCCCAGAGCTAAAAGACCCGGCTCATTAGCAGAACATTCTGGAAAGTGCCACCAAATATGGAAAAATCTGCCGTTGTTTCTATCATTACTACGTAATGTTTTCAAAGCTCTGGACCTACTGAGCCGAGTGTTCAGAACTGGACTTGAAAAGGGGTAAGGTGACCAGATAATCCATGTCATCCTGGAAACTACTTTAAACCTGAAAGACTCCTGTGCTTGGCTGAATAGTTCAGTTCTTGCGCTTTGACTGGTTTATTTTCTTGATTGAAAGACTCATCCAGCTGTCACATTAATATTAGTGACACACGCATGATTATAGGAGACTGACCAATCAGCACACAGCAGGAACTTAACTGAAATCCAGGTCCTTTTGATTGAAACAGTAGTTTACAAATCCTGTCCTAGCTCAAAGTGTCCTACCTTACATGGATTATCTGGTCATCCAAAAAAGTTGGATGGCAGTATGAGGAGCTGCAGCTGGTCAGTGCCGGTGAAACAGAGAGCCCAGCAATCACCAGCTGAGGGTTATCTGACCACAAGAAAGTGGAACCTGGATTCCAGCAAACCAGGTAGCTAAAATCCCACCCAAGCACGCGCTGCTGCTCAGTCTGCAGCAGGCTTAGGCAGGATCCCGTTCCAGTGCTCAGGTGAGGCTGCCACGTCTTTAACGTAAGAGGATAGGAAAATGCGGATAGCATTAGCGGCTTAGCGGGCACAGCTGCCCCCCCCTTTCCCAAGACAAGATCTCTGCCAATTGCTAAGTGGGCCAGTTAAATCGAGATGGCCACGGAGACTGAGGCAGACAGCCCTGCCTCACACGGGCGTACCAAGGGGAGCAGGGTGGAGCAGAATCCCAGAGTGAACAGACACAGGGAATCAAGCCGTCTAACCACCAGACAGATAAGCAATATTTTATGTTGAAAAGAATCATTTCAGTTTAGGTTTCAAGAGTTGGGGTTAAATGGTACAAAAATGTTGTAAATGTTGTAATTGATAAAGGTCAGTTTTTACAGGGTTCTTGATGTATTGTGAAATCACAGACCAAGCAGACCCCCACCCACAGCTCCACCCACCCCCATCTCCCAGCAGCTCACCCGCAGCTTGCGGCTCTGCTTCCTCACCACCTTGCCATGCTGGATGATGTGAACAGGGCATTGGTTGACAGCATTGTCAGCTTTGTGCCGTAGCCAATCCTCATAGCCCTGGGGCGGGATAACAGGAAGAAAATCAAATGATGTAGTATGTCAGGTTTTATCAGCAAGACAATGACCTAATTCATCTCCATTTACATCTCATTGTTATGATTTAATACAGCCGGCGATTCTACAGTCAAGACGGCATGATATCTGTCGTATTTACAGAAAGACAGCCAGTTCTCCACGATTTAGCCATGTATGCCTGTCTAAGCTATCAGAAGGAAAGGGGAGAGGGATTTTGTTGGGTCAGTGGGCCTGATTTGGTATGTGAAGGCCACACCAGCTGTCCTGTTCCAGCCCTGCCAACTTCAGCACTGGCGTCCGACTCGCTAATCTGAGAGCTCCATCTAGTAGGTGCCTCCAACTCAAAAGTGGTCTTAGAAAACCCTGTGAAATTCAAGGCAGTGAATGCTTAATTTTTTTAGGTTCATAAGCAAAACCTGCTTTTCACCTCTCAACACAGCTATGGTCACAGCACGGTGCGGGAAGCACCAAAACGAGCACCTTGTGTCCTGCCAAGAGCAAACTCTGTTGTACAGAAGTACTGACTTGGCCACCATAGCATAGCCGCCTTGGGGGTAGAGGAGTCCAAGCATAGACTGACCATTCCGGGGCACCCCCGACTGCATCCCGTGACAATAAAATCTCACCTGTTTGATGGCAGTGACGGTGATGACAAAGAAGAGTGGCAGGCCGCTGGTGACTGGGCTGGTGGGCGTGTCGATGATCAGCTGAAATGGCAAGGGGGCAATGGAGGTGAAGGACCCGAGTCACTGCAGTCACAACTGGCAGTGCAGACCGCGGGAGCGCATTCGGGGCCAAAGTCCTCACCTGCACTAGGAATATGATGAGAAAGTAAAAATTCGCGACCCTTCTGAACTGCTCGAATAAGTTCTTCGGCACAAAATTCCAGAAGGTGTACTGTGAGGGAAAACGGAAGCCAGTTAGTCAGAAAATTTTAATGCGATCAGTCAGACACGTTTGCTGATATGCCGGAGCATTTCTAAAGCTTCTAGGGCTGGTTCTTAAAACAACTAGATGTGACAAAGTCTTTCACAATGAAGGCGGGCCTAATCTAAGCTGCCGGTGACTCAGTGTGTGGCGTTGTCAGGCCTTGCCTGGGCGGGCGGTACAGCTGAATGGGAGGTGGCGTTTTGACGCTGGGCTGGCCAGCGCTTCAGGAAACATGCTTGGCAGGAAAACAAGATGAGGGGCTCTTGATAATGATTTGCACAATAGGTGCACCTACATTGTAACGCATCTTTTCACACAACCCATCATGCTCTCCTTTGAGACACATACATACACAAGTAAGTGCGAAGACCAAGTATATGGTCTGGCTATTTATCTGGAACCCCTGGAGCATTTTGGGGGGTTAAAGGCCATGCTCAGGGGCCCAGTGGGGAGTCTGCTGTGGCCAGCGCTCAAGCCAGCAACCTCCCATCCCCAGACGCAGGGGTCTAACCCTCTGAACCACATGGTGCCCCAAAATTTTTAGTGCGCAGCATTCCCTGACCGGGGATCAAACCCAAGCTCTGGCGATGAGACCACCAAATCCCAACCGCTAGACCGGCAGGGAAATGCTCAGGTTTTATTCTCACCAGCTATGTCTGGAGGACCAGCAGCAGGACTTTGAAGCTGAGGGTGTGGCTCTTATCTGTACAGCAGTGTTTCCCAATCCCGTCGCCATGGACTCATTTTTCCTCCCGCCTAGAAACCTGCCAGACAGTCCACATTTTCCTCCCTCCCAGTTCCCCAAAGACAGGGACTGTCTGCGGGTCCCCGAGGACCGGATTGGGGAACACTGTTCTACAACATCAACATCCATCTAGGACATGGGTCTCAAACTCCAGTCCTGGGGGGCCGAGGCCCTGCACATTTTCGGGTTTACCCTCGTTTAACACACCTGATTCAACTCCTCGCAGCTCCCTGTGCTAATTACCACACAGCTCTTCAGCTTAATCGTTTGTGGTGGAACAGGGAAGGAACTAAACTACACAGGGCACCGGCCCTCCAGGACTGGGGTTTGACACCCATGGTCTAGGAGGAGCATGTTTCATCCACTCCTGCAGCCGCACTCCTGTCCATGGACTACCTTGGAAGACACGATCCGGTTATCGGGGAACCGCTGGGGGATGTAGGCCTCTGTCCCTGGCGGGGGTTCCCGGTGGCCAATGTAGACGGTCCGGCTGTCTACCCAGTTCTCCTCTCCAGTACACTGTGGGACAAGAGAGATACGGTCATAATGTGGTCCTTAACCGTCTGGCGGCTGGTTTAATCCCATCACCCATTACTGTACACTAAGCACTAGTCCATTTTAATTAGCATCTGATTGACAGCTCAAACATGGGCGATTTCACTATACAAATGACTGTGTCAACAAAGGAAGGCCAGCGGTGGGGCAACACACCGGTCTGAGGTTAGGAGAGCCAGAGAGGAGGCAATTCCACAGCTCCACACCTACATTGTAATCATTTGTTGCCATGAGTATCCAGAACCAATTGGCAACAAAGGAACGCAAACAAAACATTGCTGTATCACACACACATCAGTACCAAGACCCAGCCTTGGCTAAATTAATGTGAACTAATGTCACCACGCTGACGCTGTGTAACCTGGAAGGGAGGTTACGGAAGGCAAAATATTTCCCACAAAACACAAAGCAAACTAATTGTGTTTTTTTTTTCATATAAATAATTTAAGTCAGCTGGCATTTCCTGTGGCAGACATTCTGATTGCATTAAATATGCATGTTTAATTATCATCACTTAACTTATAGGAGAGAAAAAGAGCATCTAAATCACCCCCTATTGGTCAGTTCGGTTTCTAGAACCTCATAAGCCTGATGACATCAGTACCAGTTCTGGGAAAGTCATACACACTTCAGTTTTCCCTCAGCTGCTTTCTCAGGACCAGCCGGGTCCCGAACCCAGGCCTCCACTGCCAGCCACACAAGATTATATCTACATTTTCACATCATCTATGCCAGCAGATATAGACCCTCAAATGGTTGTTTTTCCAGAGTGACACGGTACATTTACGCAGCGGAGCATCCATAAAGGCTTACGTGCCTAGACACATCTGACGGTGTGTTACGGGGGTGAGCATCTCTGGCTTAGCGCAACAGGGGAGTGACTGGTGAGGTTGAGCGCCAAACCACTGCTCCTTACTTTGACACACAACAGACCTTGATCCTGCCCACCCGGTCCACAGGCTCACTCAATTTCCGAGCCACCTCCCCCCCCCCATACACAAACACAAACAAAGATTCCTCGCTGGAACTTGCCCCGACGGCAGTCTGAGTAACTCCATTCCAGAGGGAGATGACTAACGCTGGACAATGTGGCTTTGTTCTGCTCTTCCTGGGACAATCACTTCAGGCTCTAACACTGATTTCGCAATAGTTAGCCTTATATTAGCTAGATTTACATTTAACTCCCCTAAATATTAACTGACTTTTGTACATTAGCTACCCTTCTACCTTAACTAGATTTTATATTTTACATTACATTAGCTATCTAACTATATATGTTTATCTCTATATCCATAAACCACTGCTTGCTTCACTCTCTGAGGGACTTTCTCCACCTCCATTTCCGTGCACTGTAGATCTGAAAAGCTGGCAAGCAGACCCCGCCCACTCGGCACTCGTGACTGATCCCATCCAATCAGCTGAGGGGGGGCGGGGCAAGCATGGAGTGGCTTGTCCACTGTTTCTGTCGCTACCAGTGCAAGGGCTGATGACACGAGTCACGGCGGAAAGCGGCTGTTTTACTGTGCCCTACTTCTCCCAGTACCTGTGACTTCGGAACTGCTGCACAGAGGCTACATGACACCGCCTGCCGTGCGACGATCAGCACTGACAGTCGTGTTTGTTGTCGCTGCGTCGCAGTCACGCTCCTCCGGTCCACACAGATAAGACTGGTTAAGGAGGAATCTCATTAAAAACCATCCAGCTAGAGAAGAGCTAAGACGGGCTGGATGCCTGGAATCAGGAACATGTATCAAATACGACACTGGAAACAAAAGATAAATGACCTTACAGGCAGGTTAAGTGGGCATGCAGAGTGTGTCAGGTGGGGGGAGGTTTGCAGACATGCATGCAGTCTGTGTTCTGCATGGTGTGCAAACTACAGTCAACTGAGATACGCTCGCCTTCATATTCCTGCATGTGTCCAATAAGCCATTACCACTGGCTCCGAGTCGCATTTTATGTATGGTTACAAGAATGACCAAACTGAGGTCCCTTGTGTTTAAACCTTATAGGAGCGAGCAGATGTGTGTTACATCTGTTCCTGGTGGCTTGTGGTCACCGGCCCACGAGTGCGGTACCTGTGCTGTTCCTACAGTATGAGCCCAGCAATTAATCCACTCGTTTTTAAGAATGGAGACCGTTTACAGCAGACTGCGGTGTTTCGCTTCGTATCGCAGTGACGTTTAAAGATGCGCGCTGCTGCCATTTCCTCGCAGATACGTTATCGGACTCTAAAGGGTATCGCAGCTGTGTTCTACCGCAGACTCATCTGTCTCTGATCTCAGAATAGTATTGCCCCAACAATATAATCAATTAACGGATATATATAACACTTTATAATCCGAAGACTGCAGATGGAAAATCAGGGGGATATCCTTTTCCAGTGAATGACCCCTCTGTGTGCTCCTGAACCAGAGCAGAGTGTACTACAGCACTGCATCCTGGACTACAGCACTGCATCCTGGACTACAGCACTGCATTCTGGACATTCAGCCAAGCAGCCAATCGGGATGTAGCGTGAGGAATGAGGGCTCTTGCTGCATGCGCTGTGACTGTCACCTGCCAGGAACACCGTCTCAATGCTAGCAGAACTGCTTCCAGATGCTCCCCGCACAGAGGGATTTGTATCAGAGGGATCTGCCTTAAACGCTGTCAACAAACATCTATATATAAACGTGGCACAGCAGTAGCGTCCATCGCTGACATCAGTGGCAGCAAAATGGAAGGGTAGAGGCTGTCACTCACGGGACAGATGCTAACCCAGACAGTGCTCGGGCTGAAGCGTCTGAGCTAAAATCCTCAGGCTGGGAACTAATTCCTTGCCAGAAGAGTCCGCCGACTGCCAGCTTGCCAGTTTCTAGGCCAGATTCATATGGCGAGCGGTAGCAGGTCTGCCCAAGGCTCTGTCGGTCGCAGAAGCCGGCTCAGAAATCCTGGCCTTGTACCGTCTCAGAAGCCTGTCCGCCTCTTGAGGTTGTGCATCTCCTGCCGATGAGTTTGACTATTGCTCTGTGCGGTTTTCAGAGCTGAGTATTAATAGTTCACGCTTCATAGGGAGAATTTTCCACCAGAAGCTATAGCTCATTGTATATTCATTATTTAGGGGATCTTTCATCAATTATGGACATCCTAAATCCTACTGAGCCATTCTGTCAGGGTCAAACCTCATGCCCTGGTTGGTGCCTTTGGAAGGGTCAGGTTGTCGTCATAGCGATTAAGTTAATTTGCAATTCTACCCTGCCGCCAGAGTAAACACAGGTCTTCAGATGAAGTCCCCCTATCATGTTAGCTTCTTTCTCCCGAGTCACACCACCTGACCAATTAGGAGTGAAGCCTCTCTGTACTCATTAATAATAACTCATACGAATCTCACAGGTCTTTCCTATCCTTCCTTGAGCTGAATCAATATGCTCAAAGAAAACACAGCCGTGGGCCGAATTTGAGAAGACAACAGGATTAGGCATTAATGCTTTGCCTCTGGCTACGTTTGACATGTGGCACGGCTTTCTGCGAGGAACTCAGAGGAAGACTAATTTGAATGCTCTGTGACACGAGGTGCATGTGTCTCTGCAGGCAGTGCAATGGGCAGAGCTTAGGGTCCTGACCTAAGGACCCCAGACCCCTTACCTTTTGTTGGTGGACCCTGGTTGACCCATTATAAATGCCCCATCATGATGAGCTGGCCACATTTAGGAGCAGAGCAGGGCTTGTTTCGGAGATTGCTCTGTTAATTTCAGAACAAATATCATTCTGCTTATGCAAAAGACATTTAACGGCTGTGGGAAAAAATGCAGATGGAAATGCAAAGGTGCTGCTGTCCATCTCAGCTGTGTCTCCTAATAAAGGCAAACCAGACTCATCACAACTCTGTGAACATTCCTCAAGATTCCATAACAGTCTGACGAAGGCGGGGGGGGGGGGGCATATCCCATGAGGTAATGCTACAATTACAGCCTCAAGGATAAATCCATCCATTGGCACTTGCCAGGCCAAATAAAGTGCCCCTCCTTCCTGTGTCTGAAGAGTTTATCTGACGTTACAAACTGAACTCCTCTCAAAATAACTCTGCCTCTGAGCACGGATAAGTTATCCAGGAATAGGACAGGCCGATAAGCCCCTGAATCTGGGGTGGGACTATGAGGCCAGCTCTACCCGTCCCTGATTGACAAGCCCCTTCCGTACATTTTAGCTGAATGTGGACGGAAGCCACTGGCAGGTGGGGCTCTCCGAGCAAAACTCGAGCACAAGTAACGGACCCAGAAATAGCAGGTCACCGGGCGAGACCTTTATCACATCGGTGCCATAAAGGAGGCCCACCCCGAGAGACCCGTAGCCAAGGCCTCGAAACGCATCGCCCCTCAAAGTGATTCTGACCTCTTGGACTGATGCGGTTTTAGTTTTACCGAGCATCTGTGACGCGGGCGACTCCGGTTCCTGCTTTGTTTTTTTCTTTATTTTATCCCGGTCAGAATCCATAATCAGAGTATTTTTAGACCCGGGCGAGGTGGGATCAATACTACATTTCACATCTGACCGGAGCGGCTATTTCTCACCGTAGCGCTTATTTATAGAAACATCGCCACCATGTTTCCTTATTCGGCTCCTAATTCACCCCCCACCCCCACCCCCCGGGCCCTTACAGATAACGGGGGCTTGCTCTCCAGCCAGCCAGGTGCCAGACTGTCGTCACCCGTGGTCGAAGGGGAGTTCTTTCTCATGCTCGGTCTCATTCCCAAAAATGAATGCGAGAGAGCGGATAGGACAGTAAGTCAAAAACTGGGAGGAGGTAAGAAAAAAAACATGATCCATTGTCTTGGGTTCCAAGATTAATGGCCGCGCTGATGTACCCTGATCACCATCCCCGCTAGGGCTGCACTGGTTCACGTACTCATCGTGCGCCGTTATGTTAAATCATTTCCGTTCAGTACACACAATGAAACCAGCAAATACATTTCTTGATACGGGCGGATGTGAAATTCAGATAGATTCAGGTAGATACTGGATACGGGAAACATCAGGCTAATTGCGCCTGTGAGCTGGTCACAGCTAACACTGGTTTCAGTCAGTCATAATCAGCAGTTTGGCGATATTTCGGTTTACCAGTAATTTACAGTAATCCCAAGAGATTAGTTGGTAAGACCAAGACTGTCTGTTGGCTCTGTCATAGCCAGCTTGGATATGTTGCTGTAAGCACATCCAACATGCTAACTCATTTGAGACAACATTATCCATATCGGTGTACAGGCTCTGTGTATAGTCTCGGCGAGTTAGGGTATTTAAGGTACTTTTACCAGGAAATTCAGACCGGCTGTTGCTGGGTTTATCATCATAGATGATAAAACTCTGAAGTAAAGACCACGGGATTTAGTTCATTGTGATTATTATGAGGTAGTCTTACGCTTCAGTTTCTGTTTATTTAACATATTTATTGTCACAATGTGCAAATAAATGCCTTTTAGGGTTTGATATTGTGACACATTCCTAACTGTGTTTGTGTTTGCAGTTCTAATAATAAATAGTTTCAAAGGAAAATCTGTTTTCGCAGCTGTACCGAAATTGCACCAAACCGTGAACTCAGATCTGAGGTTTTTACCACGAATTTGGCACACCGTCACAGCCCCGATCCCCGGACTTCGAAAGCAGAAGAGATCGTCTACTAGTCATGGCCACAAGAGCAACAAAACGCTTTGTATGGTGCCTGTCATGTGCCTTACGGCACAGTGAGCGAGGACCAGACCGCATGACGTGCAGACGGTAGGTGCTGGAAGGTCTTCTGCATCTCCAGCTCTCAGAGACGCGGCTAAGGGGCCCGAGAGAAGGCGCCGGCGAGCCCGATGTGAGCAGACCGCGCCAGCATGGGGATTACATTTCACCTGCTCTCTGGGACTCCTCCACCCCAAACAAGGCAGAAGGCGGGGGGGGGGGGGGGGGGGGGGGGGGGGGGGGGGCGGAAGA
>JAODKL010000079.1:313298-324691 GCA_026780765.1 Petrocephalus schoutedeni
TCCTAGTAAATTACATCCTGTTTTCAGGGAAGGACTGCGTCAGAAGGTCCGGAGGGAGCTAGGTACTGTAGCCCTGCATGGCGGGATAGCCGTGGCGGGATAGCCGTGGCCAGCGCCGGACGGCAGGCGACGCAGTACAGAGCAGCCGGGCTGACGAGGGAAAGCGTGCATTAAGTATGAGCCCTTCAGGATATGAGGTCTCAGACATCCACTCCGTCTTCCCCAGTTAAGCCACACACGCAGTCGCCTTCTATACTCCGACACAGGACCCAAAGAAAGATGGATTAGGGTATCAGATTCTGCTGTAGCTGTTTAGAGGGACTAATGCGTTGTTTTCTGCATGTAAGATGAAATTGCGAAAGAAAAGTGCAGGCAGGTCTCTCATCCGGTCGACATTCTGAAGAAAATGCCTGGTAACATCTGGTTGACACAGAGGTGCCTTTGGCTATGGAATAATAACACATTTCTAAACATTGGTTGTACCTAGAGGGAGGAGAATGAGAGAAGGACTCTAATAAACAATATATTGAAGACTAAATAAAGATCTTCATTTTTCAGCTTCATTTTGTTTTGGTTTAAATATTCTTGAACGGTGTCCTTTGAGCTGGAAAATCAGTATATATGAGTGAGGCTCCCCGTCAGTAAGACGCCTGTGTCGCGTAGCATCTGTGACTGTGCTGCGTGACTGTGCAAAGCGCCACACTACACCACACATATTCATACGCTTTACTCCGCCACAGCTGGCCGGCGGCAGAAACAGCTGCACGCAGTGGAGTGCGGAGTCCATGTATCCTTGGAAGCATAAAGTTTACTTTCGAAAGATCTTTTTAATTGGCTATAGACAATATCAGAGCTGGGAAACGTTCCCCGAAGCAATTAGGTTAAATTGTTAATTTGGAACATGGTAACTTAGTCGTGTCACGTGCACCGCAGTTCAGTACCGTTTAAGGTGCGATGGCTTAAGGCAGGGAGGCGTCACAGGATTAACCCCTATCCCGTGTTTGGGGTCAGTCTGACCCCAGAGCATCATTAAACGGTAGGCAAATTTCACATGGGGAAATGATCACGGGAAAAGGGTTAAAGGCCTTGGCCACCGACAATGGAGGACCGACCCAGCAGTGATGCTCAACAATCTCGGCTCTGCTTTGAAATGCCCCGGATGACTTTTGGTAATATGAACCAGCCAAGAAACCGAAAGGAAAGAAAAAAATAAAAAGGGGAAATGAAACTGAAGCCTAATCCTCAGCTCTCTCCCGCCTCGCGGCAGCCCGCCGCGCAGAGGTCTCCCACGGCCCCGCACGCTGAGCTGCAGTCTCCTTCCTCAGCCCGCCACTGCCGCCGTCCCAGCGCGGACCCTCCTGCCGCGTCCCCTGTCCCCTTTCTGCTGGGGGGCGTCGGTCCTGCCGACACGCCGGGATCCCCGGCATCCGCGCCGTTTATCCCCTGCCCTCCGCTGCGATCAGCAGACAGCAGCCCAAGCTCAGTATCTGCTCTATTCTACACTAAATGCTGGGCGAATACAGCCTCCTGGGATTTTTAGGTATATAAGAATGTGCTTTTACTTGGAATCTTTAAACTTTCTGCTGATGAGTAATCAGAAGAGTGATATAACAGCATGATTTCATTTATATTTGAATTTCACTTCAGATAACTACAAACTGGGGGGGGGGGGGGGGGGGGGCCACGTTGGTGCACTATCATCTCACACCTCTGAGACCAGGGTTCCATGTGAGAGGTTTGCATGTTCTCCCCGTGTCATCATGTGGTTTCCTCTGACTTCTCCAGTCCCCTAGTTACCAAATTGCCTGTAGGTCTGCATATATCATCACTGGCCATCTCTGGCCCCCCATCCTGGGTTGTTCGCTTCCTTTCACCCGTAGCCTCTGGGAAAGGCTCCAGACCCCCCACAACCCAGAACAGGACAAGTAGAAACAGAAGATGGCTAAACAGAAATGTTTTTCTGCAAACACGATTCTAGTTCATCATCACTTTGTGGGCTGATAAACTTTTTTGTAATTTTTGTAAGGAGCATCTGTTCATCCAATAGCTTTTGCCAAACACACTTTATGCATGAATGATGCAAACTATTCAAGTCACAGAGTAAACTTCACCTAGAGGCTTTTCTGAGTATTTTCCTTGCCACCTCGGCTTATGAGCAGGTAATCTCCCTACCATGTTCACTCATCAACAGTTATTGTCACGCTGACTGCAAAACAACCTTGCTTTCGGGCCGTCTGCCAACATATCATTGTGAAGAAAAACGCAGGTACTGTACCAACACGGGAAGCCCCGGCCTTCGGCGGCGCTGCCCTCTGCGCCCTCGCCTACCTCCGCTTGCGGAAGGGGGCAGCTCACGGGTAACGCAATTCTACCCCTTTACCAGCGCGATCATTTGCTTTTTAATCTCTCTTCACGCAGTAACATATTTCACGGTAAGTGTATTTCACCAACGCAAAACCGATATATTTCAACACTGTTTTATCCGTCATTGTATATATATATTTTTATTTTTCAAAGAAAATATTACGCTTTTGAAATGCCAGATTTGATTGCAGTAATGGAAATGTGAACTACCACAATGGCTGGGAAAGAACAGAGCGTCTGTTTCATCCACCCATTCATCCATTCAGGTTTTAATGCGTGGACGAGATGGGCAATCATTATTGCACCATATTGATTGCACAAAACGAACGTTCAAAGTAATGGGATGGCTTAAGGATGAGTGTACAGCAGCCCAGCAGTACAGCACTTTGAGGAAATGCATAACGACAGCATTTTTGCTTATTGTGAATTCAATCAACATGTGTCAACGATGGCGCCACACTTGCACCATTATTACCCCTATCGTACGTTTTATTTCGGCTGTTGCGGTTTGAATCCCTTCTGTTTCGATTCCGTCTTTGTGATGAGTTTGAAACGTCTTATCAATGTCGCTCGCTACAGTTAAAGTTGTCGTTAAGCTAAATTCACATACTGGGTTTATTTGTCAGGATAAAAATAACTGTTTTCTAATCGTTAAATCAGATTCTCATATACGTAAGATTCCAGCATAGTGCCCGTAGTACAGCCGGTAACAATCATCTACACCTGAACCAGACTGAGATATACATACATTAACTTTTTTCTGTTTGTTCTGATTCAAGGTTATTACTTGCCCAGAAAACCCAGTAAAGAATTCACACACTTGCCAATGTTCAAGCCCCCCTCAAAAAACATTCAGAAACAGAAGGACATCTTTAATTTTGTTATGGTAAATGGGTGCAAGTCTAACATTAATGCCTATGTTTTTAAAAAAATGTATGTTTTAACACTAGTGTGTTATCGCGGTTTATATATAAGTAACCGGTACAAATTACGCGACTGTCTGGAAAACAACACACTGAACTCCCTGCCTGATATACCCGATATGCTGTCATTTGCGGCCACTTGTTCGCGATACTTGACTGGGCTGAAGTTTCACTGGAGATGACGTATATTTTCTTAAACTCGCGCAGGATGTGATAAGGATCACCAGCATAAGTACCCGTTATTGTTTTATTCCCCCCCGGGTCGATTGAGGACTTTCTGTATTCATGAGAACAAAGTAACCTCTCCGTCTTTTGAAAATCCTACCCAAAAAAAATCAGACGAAATGATTTAACCCAGAAGTGGACGTGTTATACAAATCGTAGCCCCCAGTCCCACAATATTATAGGTGCGATCAGTCAGTGGGGGGGGGGGGGCAGCCTGCTTTAAAGCGTTCGGACCAACAAGTTGGAATAGAAACACCGGCTGAATGAAACAACACAGCCGCTCCTTTACTCACATATCTGCTGATGAGGTTCCGAAGTGCGCTAAAATCCATTCTTCCCGGCGGTCTTTATTTCTGGTCTCTTTCCTTATCAAACCTCGGTTGATTTACCGAAGCTCTAGCCGGTTTTCTTTTCTGATCCGCGATCCATGACATTTGCACTCGGAGTGTGCAACAAAGTAGCAGCTCTGGCCGGCAATGGCAAACTGTAACATCTAACTGTCACCTCTCACAATCGAACAGGTAACGCCGCTGCGCGCTGGGGACTCATACTTTTGGGGGGGGTCCTCCGTATATAATTCTGCAATATTTAATCTGGAAATAAGTCTTCTCGCTGGCGTTAGTTTTCGTGGGGCCAACAATCGTCTCTCTTGACAAGTCCCCCCTGTTTGCTTTTTATTTTTTCCTCGCCTCCCTTCTCCTCATCCTCGCCTCGCCTGTAATCCGCCTGGAACCCCGGTCGTAGGAGAGCTGGAGCTTTTCTTTCGTAACGCGTCAGGGGAGCCGCGGGCGCATGCGCAGTGCGTAGTCACACCCACTCCCCGAAGGACAGCGACGGCGTCGCTCGCCGAGAAGCATCGCATCAATCTGCTGGAAACCCAGACAGCGAGTGGCAAGGTTGACGCGAATAGCAATTAATACCATCCACCCATTTTCTATACGCGATTGTCCTGTGCAGGGTCCCGGGGCGTTAAATTTGATTCCATCCTTCATTCCATTTTCTGGAACCGCTTGTCCTATGCTGGGTCCCGGGGCGTTAAAATTAATTCCGAATAGCGCATTACGCCGCACGACACACAAATCACCGTATACAGCTTTTTCTTCCTGGTACAAAAGAATAAATCCCATGTATTTTTGAACATAAAAAAAACTTCATAAGTCAAGCACTTAAACATTAAATAATAACACGGAACAATAAAAGGACTCTGTAGCTGATCAATGAAATCACAAACAATTGCTCTAAATCAAAGCGAAAATTGTATTGTTTCTTGCAACTATCCGGCATAATTCAAAGTTAGAATCTAATATACTTAAAATTAGATAGTGTGAATTATAGTTCTTGTGTATTTTGTGCTGCAAGGAACATTCAGTTATCTTCAACTAATTCTACTTCTGTGTTATTAATTCAGTGGAGAATGAAAGGGGATACCCATTGGCATAAAACTCATTAAACTCATAGTTTTTATTGAATGTAATATTTGAACCGTCAGAAATAAATCACAGTTTAAGAAACGTTATTAATTCAATGAAGACTGCAAAGAAATTCTAGTTGACATCAAGACGCACATTGAACTCGCAGCTACTATAAAAGCGGACTGTCGTTTAAATCCATAGTTTAAGGTCTATAAAGTCAAATTAATATAGTTATCACGTATAGTTCGTGTCTTTATTTCTGATTGACAGTAATTAGCGAAATTGCAAATTGAGAACTTTGAGAATGAAGAAGACAGTGGATGCGATGGCATAACAGGCCAGTCCGAAATGATGGGATTTAAAAAAATATATATAAAATTTACAGATGTTTAATCGAACAGTGGAGAGGGCTGTTATGGAAGGAAAACCTTGAATAAAAGCTACAGTTGATTTATCAGAGTGGGATGCAAGGCACGGGAAGGCAGAGGTACGATAGTAATATATGGGTTTCCGGGGTTAATTAAATTAAATTGTATTTAGAAAACATATCTCGCGAACAATTATATGCGTGGTTATTTGCTGTCAGCATGGAAGTCATTACATGCCATAGGAAGTTCTCTGAGCCAGGCCTATTACGCAAGAAGAGAAATCATATACACTAAACCAAAATAATAAGTGTTATAATGAATATTGTGTGTAAGGCATGAAAACACAACACACACAAAAAAATGAAAAATAGCACAGATCTCAATAACACAAGAGTAAGAATAAAAACACAGCTTACTAGGGGAAATAAATTCAAAGCGATTACATTAAAGTATCACATTTACATCTGGAGTTATATATAATATATTGTCCAAATATTAGTATTATTATTTAGTACATTATAGGAATATAAGAGATTATACGAGACTTCGGTAGTAAATTGCGGCCTAGGAACTAATATTTGGGGTGCCTTCGGCGGAGTCCGTGTTCCCAGCCGGACCGTGTTTGCGCGCGGCCCGCACATCACAGCGGATGCGACGCTTTCAGAATCCAGCGCCGCTCGTAGCCGCGCAAAGCGCTTTCGGCGGGTTCGCTTAAAATGGCGCTGCGGCTGCCGCGAGCGGAACGGTGCGGCGCGACCGACGGCGGCAGGTAGACGGCCACTCCGGCTCGGCGCTCGCTTGCAGAGGAGACCCCCCCCCCTTCGGCGCCATGGCGGCTTTGGACCAGAAGTCGCCCAACGTCCTTCTGCAGAGCCTTTGTTGCAGGATCACTGGGAAGAGCGAAGGTAACCGCGGCCGGCGGCCGGGCGCCTGTCCGGCCGGATAACCGCTGGGGAATAACCAGAGGAGCACCGGGCTTGGGGACGGGGACGGTGCCGGTGGCGGGGGGCGGTGGGACCCGAAAGGCCCACGCAGCGTAATTAAGCACGACGCTGGCGTGCAGGTGTATCCCGCCTGCCAGACGCGCTTTGGCCCCACACGTCGCCGTTAGCTACGGCCTTGACGCTTAGGCGCCTTTAATCTTATACAGAGCCGCCGCGGTCGATGCCGCGTTGTGAAAGAAAGGTGGCGCTGTCCGGAACTTTACATGTGTCCCGGGGCTGAGGTTAAGTGGCATGTGGCTGTAAGGAACCGGTAACTTAATTACTGCTGCGGGGCGCTAATGTGGGAATCTGATTGGCTGGCGTCACAGCGAGGGCACGCCCCCGCAGCCCTCCGGCCGGCCCGATGGCCAGGAGTCTGGTAAATGTCAGCTCGCCCGATCCCAGTCACAGCCTGACATGGAGACACAACTCCGTAGATCATGGCTTGTTTGTGCCCCCAAATGATTGATTATTGCTTTACTCTTCTGTGTGTGCATTAGACCAGATGCCATGAGAATATGGGGAATTAGGATTTCGTTATTGAAACTAATATTGCTGGAGGAGAGCATCGATTCAGTGGCTGAGAAATTATACAGTTAACAGTAATGTCTAATGTGTCTTTATATATATAATGCAGGTACATTGGCAAAAGTGCTTCTTAATACAGTGAATTGTAATGTAATGCACACCTATGCTACACCGAATTAGGGCTAACTCTGTTGATCTTCATGATATTCGGAAGTACATAGGTGTAAGTCCAAAGTTAGTCTAGTGTTGGAGAGAATGCATGGGGAATAGACAAATGGTTCTGTTCTAAAAGAGCTTCACTGAAAATGAGTGAGTGTTTTGTGGTTCGGGATTATTTTGCTTCAGCGCAGCCCTGACTGGGAAGTCTTTGTTTCAGCGGAAGTGGCCCACCAGTTCCAGTACGCCGTCAGAGTGATCGGGAGCAACTACGCCCCCACCATTGAGCGGGACGAGTTTTTGGTCTCGGAGAAGATCAAAAAAGAATGTGAGTCTGAGCTCGGATTGTTGGGCATCGGTCGGGGAAAACCGCGTTGACTCCGGGGACCGTTCTTAGTAAATGATTTTCTATGGAGTCTACACACCCTTGCTACTTCCAATTTGTGGGTTTTGAACCTGTGACCTCCTGGACAGGGTCTGAGCTCATGTGGTCCACAAGGTCAAGCTTTTCGGGCGCTTTTGACGGTCAGCTCTGAGTGATACGTGACTATTCTAGGACATCCATTACCTTCCTACTGACAGGAATTTTCTGTATTTATGTGCCATCACTCTGCTTGGTCAAGGGCCAGATAAATCTTTATTTGCCAAGAATAGTCGAAGAACAGCAGTGCGGTGGGTGTTTTTAGTGCTGAGCATTTTAATTATTAAGCCTGTTTAATGGCCCCTTATTGATCCATGTTGAAGCCATGAAGATAAATTTGCTAAATTCCTCACTTTATTCCAGGGCTGTGCGGATTACCTATTTCTGACAGATTGATAAAGCATTTACCTGTAACCGGGCTTTTGTTTCCTGGCTCTCCTTGGCAGTGCTGAAGCAGAGGCGAGAGCCGGATGCGGCCCTCTTTTCGGAACTGCACCGGAAGCTCCAGACGCAGGTCAGTTGGGACACTACTGCCTGCGACATACTGGGAAATTTCGCGGCTTCGGCCCACCGGTGGAGCATATAAAACGTAAACGAGCACCGCTGTGTTGGGTCAAGAAGACGCCTATAGTTTCTGTCCAGCTCTTTAATCACTGTGCCACCTGCTGGATGAGATGGATAAATGCCGGGGGATGTTTTTTGTTTATGCCGTTAAACCTGTCATCTTGGAATTAGCTGATGTTCTGCTTCTCCACACAGGGGGTGCTGAAGCACAGGTGGTCCATTCTGTACCTGCTTCTCAGCCTGTGTGAGGACCCACGGAAGCCATGTGGCCGGGTCAGCATGCTAACCAGCCCCGTTCAGAGCAGGGCATTGCACTGACAGTTTGCGGTAACAGCTGTAACTGTAGCTCGACAACAACATAAGAACATAAATGTAGTGCGTTCAAATCCCAGGGTGCGCACACAAATTGTACTACACCCAGTTCCCATTTCCAAGTTGTCTATGGTTTCCAAAGAGACACAAGCTGTAGAACTTTAGTATTATGTGTATATATAATTGCCAAGACACTGGTGGCACTGATGATGTTTCCTGCCTTGCAACTGCATAAGACAAGCAGCTTATAAAATTAAGGGCTGGATGGATGGATAATTCCCAAAAATAACATTTATCAGTCTAAAAAGTATTAATTTGATGAAAGGTGTAAATTCCCCCACCCATCCCATTGGGGGAGTCGAACCTGCAGCCAGCGTAACGCGTCATGTGACCTCTTCTTTCCAGGTGGTCGGCTATGGCTCCGTCTTTGCCCAGGCCCTGCCCCGAGATGCTCACTCTACCCCCTTCTTCTGCGCCCGCCCCCAGAGCCTGTCTTTGGGCCATTCAGAGCGCCCTTCCACCCTGGGCACCAGCGGTGTCAGCAGCCTTGGCACGTACACCCTGAATGGGCCCAGCCTCACTCCCCAGGCCCTGCTGTCGGGGTGAGCTCGGTGCCTCGCGCCACAGTCTGACCTCAGATCAGAGTGCCCCTGAACAGCGACATCGCATCTCCCGAGCTGTTCGCAGTGCCATTAAAATCCCTGAATAATGCATGGGGTCTCGTAACTCACTGCTCCTGCCTACACGGCCGCTGGCCCGCCGCGTGAGGATCGTTTAGCCATTCCCCGTATGGATCCCAAGCGCCGTTAAACGTTTAAGGATGTCCTCCACAGTGTTTAATGCTCTCCGATTCTCCTCGGAGAGGCAATTAGTGCCCAGCGCATTCTGGACGGCGCACTTTTAATTGAATCCTAGACTGATGTTGGGGCACCCTGTCTGGCGTTAAATCTTCAGAGCGTAGCGGAGGACTTGAGTGGAGGTCGTCGGCGACCTTGGAAGGCCTACACTTTGTCATTTGTCTTTACTGCTCTTGGTGGACAGGATGTGTCCTTCGCCTTTTGCTTGCTGTACTAGAGGCTCAGGCTCTGTTTGTGTGTGCGCCTCATCCCCAGGGCCCAGGCCCAGGTCTTAGGAGACTCTCTGCGGCAGCCTGGGACTCGCCTGGCCTGGAACCTGGCTCCTGGAACCTCGCCCTCAGCCACAGCACCTACCTCACGAGGCCCGCCTGCCCCACCAGCGCTTACGGCCAGGGCCCCGCAGAGGGCACGGCGAGACGGGGATGAAAATGGTGGGTCCCCCTCCAGCTCGGATTCAGACAATTGCTGGTCTGAATCTGCGAACCTGAAAAAATCAGTAATCAGTGAAATACCAAAAAAAAAGACTACTGAAATTACAAAAAAGAACCCTTACAAAGCAGCACTGATCGGATAAAGCTTAGAAGCGCCCCACTGTTCTGTATTTTTTGTAGGTAGCCCGCCTCTATCATGCGATTGCAGCACCTTTCCGTCTGGGGACACAGTCAGAAATTGGTGCTCCCTCGCCTTAGTACATGATCCAGATTGCGACTTATATAGTCAAATGACTCTGATGACGCTGGAGTTTTGGATGAGCTGCGTCCAATTGAATCCAGGGCCCGTTGTGTCCTACCGGTGCCCAAAGATTGGGTAGTGCCCGTTTTCTGTATAACTGCCAAATCTACACAGCAAATGATTAGTTATGCTCAGTTTGGGGAGTGATTGGTGGTGCTGCCAATGTTGTCAGAGTGGAGGAGGCGTCGGTGGCTGTGTTGGAATAAGATTCTTTCTCACCGTCAAAGTCTGGTCCACTGCATGGTGAAGAAGTCCGTTAAAGGGTGGATCAGTAATGCTTTAATGTAGCTAGATAAGGCATGCTGCATGAGCGCCGTCTGAGAACCAGCTCCCTGTCGGCACCGGCACTGCACCAGTGGAAAAGCGGCATCTGGCTCTCGGTGTCACATCCACACCGAAATCTGCGCAGTTATATGTCTATGGGCAGTTCAGTGTGAATGTGCCTTCATCTGCGGATATCTGGGGCTCGATGGATGTATGATTCTGCTCAAGTGCCGTAGAAACCAGGGAAGTTATCACAATTTCAGTCGCCTAATTGACGGTGTCTGCGTTGGGGGCCCAATATCTCAAGCCAGGTCCCTGAGTCCAGCGTTACCTCAAATGAATTTAACTTTAAGCCCTCTGTGCCCCCATCCTCGCTCAGGTGAGTTTGGCGAATCCGCCCTGGTCCGGGACATCCTTTACGTCTTCCAGGGGATCGACGGCAAGTTCATCAAAATGTGCGCCCCTGAGAACTGTTACAAAATCGACGCTAAGGTACGTCCACATGCCTTCACTCGCATGGGCTGCCTGCTCTCTCCTGTGCTGTGCCCAGTTCCAGCCAGATCACGGTCACCCCTGTTTCCTCATTGGTCTTGCCCTGTGAGCCTGGGTGCCTAGACCCAGGGCAGTGTCAGCTGGAGTGAGCTGGCCTGCTCTAATGCCCGCAGATGGCATGCTCACCACGCTGGTTCAGCATTCCCGTGTCTTGTACAGTTGGTTGATAATCGCCCTGAAAGCAAAAACAAATCAATAACTGCTTTGATTGCCCTTGAAGCCACCAGATATATAAAGAAGGTGGACTCCAAAATAAAATCCATACCCTTTTCCGTACCTGGCGTTTGTCTGCTGCTAAATGCAGCTTGTGTGCAGAAGTGTGGCCTGCCACCTCTTCTCTCTGTATTATGGAAGCGCAGGGACCTTTAACCCTAGGCTGCTATAAATTTTTTAACACAAGGATAGCCAGTTGCTAGACCGTGGATATGAACTGTATTGCTATTAGCCTAAAAGTCACCTTCCTTCGTGACATTAGCATTGCCATTGTTTGTCCTTCAATGACGTTTCCTTTGGCCCCAATGTTAGCGTGATTAGCCCTAGCCTGTGTTCTTTTTTAGTGCTAATATTAGCATGATTAGCCCAGGCCTGTGTTCCTTTTTTGATGCTAATATTAGCGTGATTAGCCCTATCCCCGTGTTCTTTTTTGGCCCCAATGTTAGCATGATTAGCCCTAGCCTGTGATCTTTTAGCGCTAAGGTTAGCATGATTAGCCCTAGCCTGTGATCTTTTAGC
>JAODKL010000079.1:339776-359869 GCA_026780765.1 Petrocephalus schoutedeni
CAACCCCTGCAGGCACTGTATTCCTCTGGGGCCTTGATACGTCTTCTTAAATACTATATAAGCATATAAGTATATTCTTGCAGACGCTTTGGCAATGTACTCAGCAAGTAAGCTGACACTCTACTGTAACAGGACGCCTTGTTTGTTTCCATGGCATTGCCGGAGTTAAAGGGTAATAGTGGAGATTTGTCTTAGTGTTATAACCGTAACTTTGTATTTACCTCTTGATTAGCTGTGGTAATCATCCACCATTCCATTTTCTGTACCCGCTTGGGGAATGCGGGGTTCCTGCATGAGGCAGGGAACAACCCAGGATGGGGCACCAACCTGTCGCAGGGCACACTCACACACCATTCCTGTGGTAATTAACCAGTAATATACTATAATTTACCGTATATTTACAGGGTAATTACTTAGTAATCAGGGGACGGCAAAAGGAAGGCTCGTCGACTTTCGTGGCTGCTGCATCTAAGCACTGGGCTCCTCCCACAGCAGAGTGATGACCAGCCGCCGTCAGACTGAAGCTTGCAGGAGCATCAGTGTGACCCAGCGCCCCGTTTCGCGCTCTGTCTGCCTGGAGCCTCTTCGTGACGGACGTCATGATGGACCAGCGTGGCCTTATGCTGTTAGAATGGCTTCCCTTGTTGTTGTCACGTTCCTGCCCTCGACACTGATTTTCTCCAGCTCGTGGCCGAATGCCGACTCGCAGGCCGAGGGCGTGGCCGTCGTCACGGACTTAGGGAAATAAAAATGGGCGGATCGGGTCACCGGGCTCTCTAACAAGTGCAAATAGTTGGTAGTGACAGTGACAGACGGTTGCTGAGGCGAAACGGGCACTTTATGCAGGGCCAGGGTGTGTGTTAACATGCCCAGGTACATCGGAAACCTGCTGTATTATTAAACATTAAATATTTTCTGGTGTGTCTCTGGGATTAACAACCTGTTCGAAGTGGACGATGGCTGAGGTCATGTAACGTGACTGCTGACTTCTGATTGGACAGTGGGTGGGACAGCATGTCTGGTTTGGTATGTGGATTCTTCAGAGGTGGCGTGAGCCCTTAAGTTGGTGCATTTTTGTCACCCCACACCTGTGATTCTACCTGCACCAGCGTGTTAGAGGCCGAAAAGGCAGTGCAGTCACCAGCATCTCTGAAGTGATGGAGTCCTTCCTGTCATCCACCGCCTTTTGGCTCAAGTCCACTCTTGTTGGCGAAGTGTTCAGTAGAGTAGCCATGGAAACACATTTCTGCTTTCTGCTTATCCTGCTTTGTAAGTTCCATGTCTTCATTTTGATGCATTTCATGTTGAGGTGCTGTTTTTGCTTTTGGCCTCCTTCACATGGCCTTGACATCGTCTCTGGGAGAGAGTACACCTGCATTTGTCTTTCCAAAGCCTCACCTCTTCTCTCACCTCCCTCTGTTGACTTCCAGGCCCGTGACTCTGCCCATTTCAATATCCTTCTGCCAGACACGGAGCCCCACCCTCTCCACGTGTTTCCACCTGATTGGATGCCTCATTCCACAGACCTGCCTCATGTTTCGATACTGGCCGTCTGATAAAATGACAAAGCTTCTGCAGTCCCTGGCCCTTGAGTGCCAAAGTCCTTAAACTTCTCTTAGGGTTTTTGCATAGCAAAAGGACCGGCAGGGCAGGCAATGGCCCGGTGCCCCAGGCTGGGAGGGGGCCCCTGAGGGCAGACGGTTACATAGCACAGTGCAGTGACAGGGCAGGCAATGGCCCCGGGCCCCAAGCTGGGAGGGGGCCCCTGAGGGCAGACGGTTACATAGCACAGTGCAGGCAATGGCCCGGGGCCCCAAGCTGGGAGGGGGCCCCTGAGAGCATCCAGTTACATAGTACATTGCAACAGCAAATCTGTCTTATTTGTCAATTCTGTTTTTCACAGAAGTGAAAATAACGGCCTTGTGTATGGGGTCGTGGGGGGGCCCATGGAGGTTTTTGCCTCAGTCCCAAAGATCGCCTCCCTTTCTGCAACCTGGATTTGTTGAGGCACACCCCAAGATTGTAGATTTATAGGTTGAGCGATTCCTGGCTTTCTCGTGTAATAATCCTTCGGCGTTTTAGATGTTTTAATAGCACAGTGGAGATCATTTATGCATGTGTATATACCTACTTCATAGTCTCTGTAACCCCTCCATATGTGTCCGTGTTTAAATGTCCACATCTCTCGGGGTCGTATACATTATTCTGAGATGCTGCTCTGGTGCTGATGTCTGCAAGCACAAAAGGGGGCCAAAGAGGCAAAGCAGGAAGGCCTTGGGGAAATTGGGGAAAGGTTTTTCAGAATCCCGCCTCGCTCTTCTCTGCCCAGTCTGTTCCCTTTTCTGTCCTCTGTCCCATAACAGGCGAGATGAGGGCCGGGGACCAGCTCAAGAAATGGCTTTTCGCACCGAAACAGGAGCGGTGAAATAATGGGAGGTGTTTCTACAGGAAAATGCTTTGAGAGGGCGAGAGGGCAGGATGGGGTCAGCGAGGTGCAGAGCTTGCAGCTTTTTAGCTGTGGTTTTGAATCTGAACCTGCCCACCCTGCTTTGGGGGGAATCTGACATTTCAAAGTACAGTTTTTATTCCCACTGCTGCACAAGTCTAAAATGGCACTCCCGCGGAGATCAGTCTCGCACGGCCAGAGAGCTGCCGGGCGCCACACACACGGCAAGCCCGCTGTTTTCCTGCCGTGCGCGGGTGCCTCCGTGTGTGTGCGCGCAGCTGCGTGCTCGCATGCGTGTGACTCGGTCAGTGACACGGTCATAAGTTGTTCAGTCCCATGATTTCCTGTGTGGCCTGGGCACCGGTGCCATTTCTCACTTGGTCCTCTTCCCCATTCCTTTCTATAAATCGCTCGTCTCGCCTCCCGGCTCGCTTCTCCTTCGCCCCGCTATAAGAGGGCACTTACGGGAGGGGAGGGGGCTTTCAGTCTGTCTTGTCCCTTCCGCTGTATCTGGGCCTCATCCATCCGTCGTGAGGTGAGTCGGGGGCCGCGGGCAAAGGGCCGGGATCATCGGTACGGTCAGTGTCACATCCTCGCTGTGCGATGAGCGTTAGTCGAATGTGTCGGAATCTTAATGGGGGGAGGGGGGTGTCTTTTTTTTCCACCTCTTTTTTTTTTTTTTTGGCGTGGCAGAAAGCCCGTCAGCAGCCCAAGGAGCTGTTGTCCGGGGCCCTTTTTCCGCTGTTTTTCCGGAGTTTGTCCGTGTGCCAGCACTGCCCCTCTGCTCTGCCACTTCTGTGAGAACCATCCCCAGCAGACCCCGTCGCCATGGCGGGAGGCCGTGCGAGCTGATTGGCCCTGGGCTGAATGTCACCTCCCCCTTTTGGCTCCTCCGGCCAATCACGCTGTGTGTGTCTGTGTCTGTGTGTGCCTGTGTTTCTGTGTCCGTGTGTTTGTGTGTGTGCCAAAAGTCTTGTATTTCGTTTGGTTACTTATAGTTAAGGTTAGGCCTTGGTAGGGGTTAAAGGTGTCATTGTTGGGATTAGGGTTATGTCCATAGAAACGAATTGACGGTCCCCACAAAGATATAGATACCTAATTGGTAAGGCTGGAGGCTTCAAATTAAATCAGAAAAACATTGAGGAAAACTTTTTTGACAGTTTGATTTGCTTTGTTTGGCTTTTGTGATGATTTAGGACTGGGGATTGTGAGTTACAGCCGGACTCAGTGGGAAAACCCAATAAATACGATGTTATTAAAGCGCGCGTGTGTGTGTGTGCGCGGGCGTGCGTGTCCCTCTGACCCCCATCTATTACATCTGCGGGGGCATTTCCTCAGGCGGGGGGGAGGGGGGGGGGCTTCTGAAGCGGTGCCTCTTCCTCTAGGCTCTCCCCTTGCTGGGGGTGTGGTCATGGCACGGGGGGTAGGGGGGTGGCGCAGACGGGCTCCTCGGAGCTGCGCACACACTGGCCGGCTCCGCAGACGCAGCCGGCTGCCGCTCCTGTCTGCGCGCGACGGGAGCCCCGATGCTGAGGAGGACGCGGAGGCGGTGCGACAGGAGGCCCGGCGGCGCGGTTCTGCTGCCCCTGCTGACGCTGAGGCGCCGTGAGTCCGTGCCTGGGCCCCCCAGTGCGTGGCTGTTTGTTACCCTCCGTCTGTGTGTGTGTGTGTGTGTGCGCGCGCGTGTGTCCTGTTCTTTTGTCCACCCTTTAGAAAGACTCCAGCGTGTAGCTACTCTAAAACATTTTAAACTCGTGCTGCTGCTTCGTTTAAGTTGTGTAAGCTGGACAAACCGGGGGCTGTCGTCTGCGGTTTGGCACGTCTGCGCGGGGACCTTTCTGAGGTTTCACAGCAGTCCGCCCATCTCTGCCGGCAGCCCCCCCCTCCACACCCACCCCACAGACTCCTGTTTGCCTCTTCAGATGCTGGGAAACTCATTAGTTCAGAATGAGAAATCAAGGGTAGAGATGTTCCCCTTCTGCAGAGCACCCCCCCTCGCCTTTGAGATTTCGTACTCCGCCGTGTAACAAGCGCTCGTCGGGGTGCTTTATTTTTCCGAAACCCCGGGACGGGTCCTTGACAGACGACAGGAGAGCTTCTGAGTGGCTTTTTTGTGTCTTTCGGGGGGCGTCTCGATAGGCTGGCGGGATGCTGGCAGGCTGTCTCTCATCCTGCGTTTTTTTCTTTACATGTACAAAGTCAGCATGTGCTTTCTGTGCTGACAGCATTATCGGGGCTTGCTGCGTTCGGGTGAGGACGTACCAGCGGACCCCGAGCCTCAAGCATGATAGTTTTGGAGTGCGTCCACGAGGCTGGCTTGTCGAGAGCCGCTCTGAATGGCTCTGGATGGTCCCGCCTCTGTGATTCTTATTCTGCCGCGTCAAGTTGTGAATGAACGCGGAGCGCGGCGTTATCACCTGAGCGGGAGAGGCGGGTAAATGAGCCAGGAGAAATGCGCAGGGTAGCAGGGGAGTGGTCAGGCAGGGAGGGGGCTGTGTAGGCTCCACCTCTCCTCACCTTTTGTTTGGGAAGGAGCCACCTGGTGCAGGAGCAGGAAGAGGTGAAAGTCACAGTGTGGACAGGCTGCGGCGGCTGGGAGCTGCGACTGCCGTCTGCCGCCGGGCTCGGAATGGGGGCGAGAGGGGACAGGGCCGCCGGGAGGGAGGACGTGCGCGGCCTGAGCCCGGATCCCGGGGAGATGTCTGCGGAGGCGGGGCCCCGGGTGCTGGATGTCCACCTGCAGCCCATGCAGGACGGCGGAGGCGTAGTCCGCATTTGTCTGGAAGAAGTGAAGACTTACTACAGGTTCTCACAATCCTGCCACTGGCTGCTGAGTGAGTGAGAGTCGGGCCCATCTCTGCTGGGCGTGGGCAGGGACCTCGGTCTGGTTATAAACACCCCGCTCAGCCAGTAGGGACGTGAGGAGCGAGGCTCACTGACCTTGGATGCTGTAAATCTCTTTCTTTGAATCTTTATTCTTTATTTCCACGTATGTCGTTTTGTGTCGTGGTGTTATTGTGCTATGTCAGGGTTCCACTTTGTGCATAAATAGTTCAGGTTGAGTGTTGAGTGGCCCAAATTGGCAGGTGACAGATCATGAAACCAATATGTGTCACTAAACCTGTACAGTGAAACATTGTTGGGTGGTTTTGTGTGGATATGAAAACATTGTGCATGGAGGTGTGCCAGTGGTCTGTGTGTTAGAGGCCAGCGGTGTGGTGGGTTACGGGCTTGGCCTTGCACTGCAGTGAGAGCATCTTGCTGGTATCAGCTTCTAAGTGAATAACACCGGCCTGCGAGTTGTTTATCCTGCTGTTAGAACTGCTGTCTCATTCCACAGGGGAACAGACATGGTAAAAACACTCAGACTCATGTTCACCTGCTGTCCGTGCTATTTCTGCTATATGATTCTCTCAGAAAGGCACAGAGACAGCCGTGGGTTTCACCAGCTTAGTATCTACCAAAGCTCTATGAATTATTTGACTGTAGGCTTATTTTTGGGAGTATTTTAATGGAGCCTGTCACGTCCTCATGTACTCTCTGTCCTCCTGCTTTCCGAATGGCAAAATCCCCTTGGCTGTTTGTCCTTCCCTTCGGAGCTGATGAAGGCTCCTTTGTTGGTAAGCCGTCTCTTCTGGCTGCGGCCTATCCTCTGGGATCTCGTCGCCATCTCCCAACCTGGTGGCCCCTTCCTGAACTTCTCCAGTTGTCAGCGGTAATCCGTCAGTGCTTCCTGTTAGCCGCCGTGCAGAATGGTTTGTGGCCGCGGTTAAAATTGCCGGTTTCTTCCTCTTTCGGTGATTGCTGTGGAAAAGCCGAGCTGGTGAAATGTACCTACTCCGAGCGGCCGCTTTGACATCACGCCGAAAGCCTGGTCTACTGAGGCGGGGAAAATAGCATGTTGCTATTGATCTCAATGGGTTTCTGTTCTGATTCGGAGGCATTGTGCTGTTTCAAGCTTTCTATCATAAAATCTAGACCTATTTAGTTTCCCTGCTTATTATTGAAGGAAATGCAGATAATTAGTCCCCATACATATCACACGAGGGGCGGTTTAGGGCACGCTTGACTTCTTTGTAAACAATGCAGCTTCGTCTTACATTTTGCTGTTTTTAAATGCCCAGTTGTGTGTGTTTCTGCAGGTCACTCCTAGCTATTGGGGCTGCGTCTTTGTCCTTTGGTCTTATCTGATGTAGACAGTTCTGTCTGTCCTCTTTCACGTATTTCAGCCCCTGAGCGGCTGTGACCCCGTGACTAAGACCTGGCAGCGATTCTAACACAAACACATGTGTAATTTGACTATTAGAAACAAGGCCAGGCTAATTGCAGATATTAGAGGAACCCGGGAACAAACGTTATGTTTCTTTTTCTAAAAAAACAAAAGGGACTTTGATTACTCGTCAGGCCCCTCCAGTCAGTTCCTCTTTCAGTTTGATCATTAAACTGACAGTTACTGCCCATAACTTCACTCTTGCTGCTATGGGGAAAACCGAAGATGTCAGATTCTTTTAAGATGTTCATTTGAACTCTCTGTTCATATGTTGAGCTGCATCTAATTAACGACTGCCTTCTCTGATCGGCTTCACGTACAGTTGAGGGAAGTGATCGCTTGCAGGGCAGAAGTTTGCAAGTCTTCAGAGCCACTGAAGTACAGTTACCTTCCTTGGCAGTAAATATAAAGACCATGATCGGGCCGTGATCAGGTGCCATTGTTGGTGGCTGGCTGCGTGTTTATGCAGATAAGGAAGATAAGTGTTCATGCTCGTTCCCGAGAAGTCCACCCCATTCCCATAAAAGGTCCCCTTAGAAGCTGACGTGACTAAGGCACAGGAGTAATTGGAAAATCATGACGCGGGCTGGGAGTGAGCGCGGACACTCCTTTGGGGTAAACAAAAGCTGCAGAACATTAACAGACACATAAAGGCCTTTGGGAGCTTTTTTGGTTGTTTTTTTTTTGGAGGGGGGGGTATTATTTTGGATAATAAGAATTATTTGAGTTTCTGGTACCGCAAACAAGGTAATATTGTGTCTCCGGCAGACGTCTGGATCACTTCCTGACGTAATGTGCTTTCAGTGCGTGTCCAGGCACCAGCTGGAGCTGGAGCTTGTGCGCCTAAAATGTCTCAGAGGAGGATGCAAACAACAGGCCTCCATCTGGATGGTTATTTTTAATTTGTATAGGTGGAGGGATATTGTTGTGGGTTCTCTGCTGCTGCAGACTGCTGACCTGCTGCATGGCCTCTTCCTGTGTCATGTCAGGGGAAGGAAGGTAAATATAGAAAAACAAAATTATAACGACCAGCCAGAGTCAGTCTCCAGCATGTCTGACACCTGGTGCTCTGTCCCGGCCGCCCGAGAGGTGTCACTCGCTGGGTCACACCTGGCACTGAGGTGCCTGCTAGCTTTTGCCCTCAGAGCCACAGGTGGGGGCAAAGTCCTGCTGTGTTGAGTCCGTTCTGCCGCTGGGACTCCGCTGGGACACCGCTGGGACACCGCTGGGACACCTCCAAAGTCAGAGATCCAGCAAATGATTTGTTAAATATATTGTGTGCCGGCAGGGTGGACAAGTGCTAATTTCCTTCCAGAGCATGCACAAAGACTGACCGTGGATCGTTTCCTGAATGTAATCCTTTAAAAATCTAATAAACTTAGGAAGGATGCCAGATTTGTCAAGAGGAATGGGTGATTTGATTTCCTCATGCGCTTGGCTGGTGAAAATCGAAAGAGGGCTTGGATTTTCCTATCCAAGTATTATCCTTTTACAGTGCAAAAGTTTTTACTAGCCAGTGCTTCCTCTCAAAGGATGGACGACGGTGTCCCATTCTTCTAAAATGGACACATTTAAAAAGAAGAAAGCTGTTACTCATTGGAAACATTATTGCCGGATGACACCATTATGCCGAAACTGATATGTGACACCGGCATCGCTGAAAGGTAAGCGCGGACGAGAGAGTGGGAAACTTTTTTGGGAAGACGAGAATCCCCTTGATTTTCCCACCCATTGTTGCAGTGGCTGTAGGTCCGTATTAGAAGCACAATGGTGGTCCTGTTCATTGTGACTGGGGGGGGTTCAGGTGATGGGGGTTTCGTTCATGGCTGTAGGAACACTGGCTCTCAGTTTCAGCTCAGTGTATCAGAAGCTGGCTCATTATCTCTTTGGCCCAGCAGTGTTGACTCCGCCTTCCCCTGCCCAATGAGCCAAATTCATGCAAATTCTAGAGCAGCTCTATAATCAGGTGATCCTGCTTTCATGCAGAATCTATAAAGGGAAGCATCGACCAGCTATCAGTGGGGCCATTCTGGCCGTCCTGTAATCTCCTCAGCATGGTGACCGTGACCCTGGCCCAACTGAAACCCAAGAGTGTAGCAGTTCTGAATGCTGTCAATGGGTAATTCAAGGAGTAATCTACACCAGACCGCAACAGCCTGAACCGCAGAAGCAAGCCTGTGGTGGTTCTGGGGCCTGGTGGGCGAGACGGGTGCCTCTGTGAACTTCCATGAGATCTCTGAATGGGAAGGAGCACTGAATATAACCACTTGGGGTCATTCATCCGTCTCAGATTCCAGGAGCTGGATCAAAGGGGTTTCGATCCCCAGACGTTTTGAAGTTTCTATCCCAAACCGTTTCCCCCGGGGATGACAGAGGCGTCCGCCGAGCAATCTGACAGCGTCAGGAAGCTGACAATTACAGACCTCACCCATTTCCTGTTTGGGAGCCGCGTGGCCAACACCATGAAGAAAGTGCAACGCCGACCCAACGATGCGAGAGCCAGAGGTTTCGCTGAAGAAAAGTCCCTGCTTACAGACCACGCTATTGGGGACGTCTGAGTGCTAGGAATCGTGGCATGAGCGCTTTGCAGATGTCGGTTTGCTGTTTCACTGCGTGACATGGCTGCACTCTATCTGAATATGATCACCCTGTATGGGGGGGGGGGGGGGTTCCCAGAGAAGAACATCTGCGTCAGGCAGGAGTGAAAGATCAAGCAGAGTTCTTTTTTTAGCTGTCCACATGCCCTGCTAGCGGGAGTGCTAAGGGCGGCCATTGTGAGATATTTAAAATGAGCAGTGTGGGTTTAATGCTCAATTTGGTAACTGGAGCACATGGGACTGAGAAGGTCCTGAGAAAAGGAGCAAGACCTGGGTCACCTGGCCTTGGAACCCTCCTTGTTTGGAGCACAGACCAGTCTTCAGTCCATCTCGATCATCACGAGACGCCTTATCGATCATCACGAAACACCTGGGACCTTTATTAATTAGGTTTGATTGAGCTGTTGGTTTGTCCCCTGTTGGGTGAAGTATTATCAGACCATCACTAGAGATGAGGTAGAATCTAGCCATGGATATTCTGCAACTGTCTCCACATGATCTGTCCAGGCAATTCCATGGAGAATCCAGGGGTGTTTCTTACGTGACCGAGGAATGGTCCACTTCTCTTTCGTAAACACACTGTGCTTCCCCCACCCTGACTCTGTCCCGTTTGACGAGATAAAGACCCAGTTGGCCAACACAGCCTGTCAGCCTCTATTCTTGGTGGTGCATGGATGATGTCATTCTCCATGGATGACGGGGCACTTATCCCCGGTGAGCATGTGAAGGGGTCGCACTGCCTTTGGAGGTATTAACCCAGCCAATAAAAGGGCTTCTTAAAGTATGATTCAGCAGAATCGCCAGGGTAATGTGTGCAGCTACTCTGCTTTGCTAATGCAGTTAGGTCATCTTCCCCAGTGAGGCTCCTGCTGGCAGTATGTCTACGCGGGAGCCCTGTCGACAGCCTTAAATCAGATGCGCTTGGTGGTGACGCACCATTTGGCTTTAACTGAAGTGATGCTTCACTGCGGTTATACTGTATAAAAACTGCCTTCATACAGTTACATGTGCAGCATTGTACATGAGCCAAACTACTGGTTGTTATGCATATGTACACGGGAGACTACTTCCCATAAAATGTTCATGCGCGAAAGGAGGTGACATCAGAAAACGACGTATGTCACCTCCAGCTAGGAGAAGCCAGCAGGTTCCTGATTCTTGCGTGTATTTTTTTTGTTTTTTACTCAAGGGGGTAATATCCTGAGGTGCTGAGGGACTGTCTCCCTAGTTATCTAATGCCAGCGACATGCAGTAAAGAGGCAGTCAAACAGCTTAGGACACCTTTCCTGCTCTAACCTGCAGTGTCACCCTGAAGGGAACATCAGCTGTCAGCCCTAATCCCAGTAAGCGCCTTTACTGTCTCCCGGTTTATCTCACGTTGTAAACAGAAGTGGAATCCACTCTCACACGATGCCTGAGCACCTTTTTGTCGCTAGGATCTTTATTTTCACAGCATGGGAGCGAGGTCATGTTTCCATGCAAATTCCATCTCTATATGCATATTTTAGACGCCAACTGTTGCGCCGTTGAAGGGCCTTAAAGAGAACCAGGCGGCTTGACTAGAGTCGGTTCTGTCACAGTAGACAGTAGATGCTATCTTTCTTGCAGGCACCTGCCAAGACACCTAAAATGTTTAAAGGAAAAAATGCAAATACAAAGTGGTTAGACAGCTTTTAGTGATTAGCATAAGGTTAGCACGCCGTGGGGGGCATTGGCAGCCACTTTGTCTTTGATATATCCCCTGGCAATTTTTCTCAAGGCATTTGTGACATTTAAGTGTGTGTGATGTGTAATGCAAGTGATGCTGTGATTAATTAAACAGTTTGGGGGTTATTTCTCTACACTGCGGTTGCTGAATCTTCAGTGCTGGGCATTATATAAAAATTAATTGAACTGAATTAAAAATGTGAGAATGTGTAAACAAATCAACCAAATAACATGGTTAGTTTCCCAACCCAGTCCTCGGGGGGGGGGGGGTATACAATCCACATTTTTGCTCCTTCCTGGCCCCCAGTAGGGAGCAAAAATGTAGACCATCTGGCAGTGCCAGAGGACCAGATTGGGAAGCACTCATTTATAAGATGATATACCATATGAGCGAGTCTTGTTACTGCAATGTATTTGTTGGGGATATACTTGCGTATTTGATTGGTTGAAACCGTCAGCAACAGGACTGTATTTGTTTGACTTGGGACGTCTGGACTGGGATTTTCCCTGGGATGCACAGGCACACAGGCATCATGTGACATCATCGGGCATCATGTGACATCATCGGGCATCATGTGACATCATCGTGTCTATGTTCATGCTGTGCCCTTAATGTCACTCAGCAGACTTACCTGAGTATTGGTTGCAGTTGTGTTGTACCTTGGCTTCCCACTTTATCTCTATGGCAACCTTTGCCAATCTACCTCAGACCACACTCAGTACAGTACATTTGTGACTGTCATGCTCTTCTGCATACTCTCCAAAATAATCCCAGAACGTCCTTCCCTTTGAAGCGATATCCTAGGAATATGTGGCATCTGTCATCTCCCTTTGCAGGACTGAATACTTCCAGAACGTACACAAAGCGATCTAAGCCACGCCTCCTCGGTGCATGTTCACTGCTCATTGGCTGCTTTTCATTCTATTGAAGCTCTGCCTCTTTTTAATCCCTTGTTCCCACTGGTCTGTCTTTGGAGCAGATGGGTATTCTGGGCTCATGTTGCAGCAATAGAAAGTGTTTGTGTGTGTGTGTGTATGTCTGTGTGTGTCTGTGTGTGAGACGGAGAGGGAGAGAGAGACAGCATTTATGAATACAGAAAAGAGGGGTCTCCACAGTAGTCAAGTGGAATTCCTCTATAGTTCTCCGGGAAACACAAAGTTGCTCCCACCCCCCACCCCCCAGCCCGGAAAAGAGGCTCTTTCTTTGTGGAGTATAATAAACCCCTCCCCGAAACACTGCCCCTCCCCACACAGTCACCTGTGTGAGCGGCTACTTGAGAAGCCAGATCGGAAGCTGGTGGTCGTAGGTGCTGTGGCCTCGCTGCGGGAGGCCCCCCAATACAGCAGTTCCCCCCCCAGGGCCGGGCCTGTTACCCGATCGGCCGCCTATTATTAAACAGGGGGGCCCCCGGTGGGGAGGCGTGTGACGGACGGCGGCACTGGGACTCACATGGCCAGTCCTCCCTTTATCCTAGCTTGATCCTTTCAGGCTGCTCCTCAGTGCGAGCGATTAGCTCCAGGAGCCTCTCTCCCCGAGCACCGAGCTCGGGCTTCATTACGCCCCGGTACACTGCCGGCACCGGAGCTCATTTCTCTCCCCGAATGAGGGTCCCTGTGCATGGGGGCAGACAGGACTCGAGAGCGGCAGGCTGTGTGGGCGAGTGGACTGGGAGATGGTGTCCTATTTCCCCCCGTGCACTTCTCAAGTCGAACGTGAACGGCACGGGAACATGGATCTCTTGGACTTCTCGCGCCCTGCCGGAGCCGAGTGGCTCGGGCTGACCGAACTGAGCCTGAGTGTGCGGGGATCTGTGTAAGGGAATGTGACGGGCGATCACCATGGCCCTGAACCGCGTCTCACAGCTATGCCAGGACATCACCAGGCTGTGGATGCAGCTCAGTCGCGGTACAGGTATGCACGCCCTGTCCCTCTCTCCCCGCGATAGCCAAGGACTGATATTAAGAGAGGTTCCACCTGCAAATCAAACCAAGGCTACATAACATTACCGAAGCTTGTTTTGCTAGTTATCAGGGTATGGGTTATTAATTTCATTGCCGTTCATCAATAGTGCGTCTTCTTCACGAGTGTTCTTGTCTTGGTTGTAGGAAAAACACGCTGTTTTTGTGGTTTCGATGTAACCGCAGTAATGACTGGTTCAAACGCATACCATTCAAACCTTAATTGGTACTTGTTATTTGTTAGAAACAGTCCCACGGGTCAGTGCTTACCTGCTCTCGTTCTTCGCTCAGTCTCACGCAAGGCCTTCCTGGTAGTTATCAGAGTTGCTTGTCATCTCCCCGGCCGCTTGACACTAATTTGCCGATAACCGTTGGCTTGTCAAACAGTCCCTCTGTTCGATGTTTGCCAAGCAAACCATGCCATCGAAATGGAGACGGGAAGTATATGACCGTGTTTGTAAAGTAAACTATATTCTCTCCGTTTCTCTCTGTGACCTGCTTGGGAATTTTCTTCTGTAGCTGGCAAGGAGCTGCCCCCCCCTCCCCCACTGTCGCCAGTCTGATACCGGTGGAGACACGTGTGCTGCTGTTGTGCACCTTGGTGCGTGCGTCTTTTTCTGGGAGGGTGAAGTCTTCGAGGCCTGAGTGTCTCCGAGACTCTGGTGTGGAGTGTGTAATAGATCATGTCATCGTATCCATACCGTCTGACTGTGGCCATGCAGAAATGGCCCCTGTGGGCCGGCCGGGGATGTTTGAAGCCGGACGCCACCCGTGTTGTAAGCCCCCAAGTGGCCGGCCTCGGGGATCGCTGAGACCGCAGCCGGTTCTCGTTTCCAGGCCGGGGGACAGCTTTCCAGGGACGTGTCCCATCCCGCCTGAGCGGAGTGGCGGGCCGTGATGAAGGGCGCCGTTGTCTGCCTCTGCTGGGACAGTGCCTTCATTCAGGCCACAGGGTCACTTGCCAGCAGGACTGCGACCACTCGGCTGTGAAATGACACGGGGACGGGACAGACGCTGAGTGCTCCCGCTGTGGACCACCCTGGCTTGCAGCAGGACTGGCCAACTTCACATCCTTTCCTCTGATGTCATTTCCTCTGCCCCCATCCCATTTATGCACAAGGGCGCCCCACTGCCCTTCCCTTCCCTTCCCGGGTCCCATAAGCGCACTGCTGTGAGGCCAGTGCCCCAAAACATCTCATTCTAAGAAAGTTTGGCCCGGCACGGTGGTACAGTGGTTAGCACTGGATCACGCCACTGGGACCCAGGTTCGAGTTTCCGCCAGGGTTCCATGCATGTGGAGTTTGCATGTTCTCCCCATATCGTCGTGGTGTTTCCTCTGGGTGCTCCAGTTTCCCCCAACATTCCAAAGACAGAGACGGGCAGGTACCGAAAATGGATGGACGGTTATCAAGAATCCCCAACTTTCAATATGGTTCACAGTAGGATCATCCTCTTTTGTTCGTTGCGAGTTCGTGCCACACATGGTTTTGAAACATGCATAAAGCCATGACTACGGTAATCACCGGGCTGACGTAACTGCCAGTGGCCAGCATGAGTTGAGGCATCTCTTAGGACATCCTGTTGTTCCATGGATACATTAGCATCTCTGTCTGCCGAGATGTGGTTCAGATAGAAATATATGCAAAGCTGTTGAGCTGTGCTTTCTTTGTTGGTGAACCTTGCGAGGCCAAACGGCAGGAGGAATAGATGCTTGTTTGTCATTCACTGCTATGTGGAAAATGCAAATAATGCACAGTTGCCTTGGGTTGGAGATGCCAGCTGCCAGCGTGCTCCCAGATGCTCCTCAGAACGTTGGAGTGGCTGCTCGCAATCTGCTGTGGCAGCCCGCTGCCTTTCGAGTGCATCCCACGTTTTCCAGGCTGTTGTTCTGTCTCTAAATCGTGAAGTCTCGCCAAGTGGTCTCTTTTAAGTCGACTCGACTTTAGTTGAGAGTCTGTTGTGAAGTCTTTCGAGATGGTGTCATTTATCTAATCTAATGTTGGACTGCTACCTGTCCCCGCAGGGTGTGTTCTTCTGTTACAAAAGAAAAATACTTGTGCTCTTGCTCAGACACGTTTTGAAATGGTCGTTCTCTGCACGTGTGGGACCGTAAGAGGGGGCTTTCTGCGGTGAGCCCATTGGACAGGACGAAACGCCGCATGCCGTGGCTCTCAGCCTGCGCTTCCACCTCCATTTTCTTACTTCCTCTAGAAGCTCGATGTCCCTTTATGGCTCAGGATGCAGCAAACCCTTCAGTCCACTTTTTTTTACCTCAGTCATTGTTAGTCTGCTTTTGTCCTGACACAGGCGTGCAGAGCAATCACGGGACTGTGATGCTGAGATGGATGGGGGCCCTGGGGGGCCCTTCACCAGCCTTGCCTCGGACCCGGGGATGCTTTTATGCATGGGTTGACCCGGGCTGAAGCCCAGGGGCCAGTGCTATAAAATTTTAGACCTGGAGTTGGCACCCATCCTGTATTTTACAGGATCGTCCCATGTGATTTATTGTTTTTTTATTCCCCCTCTCAACCCCCTTTTTCCAGTCGTCAGCTGCACCATTGTAGAGTACAAGTTTTTAGCCCCATGTTAGTGTGCTTTGACGCGGACCATAGCCCCTCCCATATACGTCATGGCCTTGCCCCTAGTTCTTAGTCCCCTTTGCTTCCCTGCTGACTGCCGGACATTCCGGAGGTGCTGAGATCCTGCTGGACGGTGTTAGTCCATATCCCACAAAGGACGGGCCTTGGGACCAATCTGAGCTTGCCGCACCGAAACACTGGGATGCATGTGCTCCCTATGAAGAGTGGCCTATTTTCAGTAAGCTCGGCCTGCATTGGCGGCCGTGTGGAGCCGGACTTGGAGAGCAATCCGTCTTCAGTGTTTCCATAAGCTGTTACATTTTCCGCACAGCGTTGCCAGAAGCCTTAAGGTCAATCGGTTGCACCTCTCTGCCGTGACATTGAGCTGTGGAAAGCCATGGAAAGCTTTTCATAAAGGAGATAAAGATTGATTATTCTCAGTATGAAACTTCAGTACAGGAATGGTTTGTGGGATAGATCTTCAATCGATAAAGAGGAAAGCGTCAGAAGAAAAGCTCTTAATTCTGATGGTGCTGTAATCTGGTGGAGTCCTTTCTCTAGAGGTCCTAACAAGGTGATTTGTTTACTGACCGCTGATTACATTGCCTCTAACGACAGGAAGCAGGTAACTGTGTCTTGATCTTGCCTCCAGTCTGTTAGTATGTATTTTGGGTCTATTTTCCCAACACTATTGGTGGACAAAATGATGCCTCATGAACCATCTGCTGTATTTTTTTACCCCACTAGATGGTGCTCTTGGTTTGCTTTGGGGCATGCTTCGTGCCCTTTTTGGAACAGCAAGCACTATGTACTGGGGTCAAAAAATATACAGCAGATGATTCATGAGTCATTTTGCAATGTTAGTAAGGTTGTGTTTTGTCGCATGGGGTGTAACTCATGTCTCTGGGAGCTCACCACAGATGTGGGTGCACAGGAACTTGGGTGCATGTTTGTATATGTGTACGTCTGTAATTGTATATATGAGTGCATGCAGACGTATGGACAATCTGCTCTCGATAGACCCTCTGGCAGCTGTTTCCTTGGGGTGGGGCTGTTTCCCCAGGGCTGTCACTGTCCATCTCACAGCTGTTCCCCTTGTATTTTGTCATTGCATGAGCCTTTTTGTGAAAGCCCAAGCTTGTGGTTGCTGGGGTCCCGTCCCCAGCTCTGATGGATCAGGCTGCTGTCGGTCGGCTATCGAGGGGAGACCCTCTCTACATTCCCCATCTATTAAAGTCAAACGCACCCTGCATGCCTATTTCCTGTATCTATGCAGCAAGAGTGTGTGTGTATGTGTGCACGTGTGTGTGTGTGTGGGTTTGCATAGATTGCATTTGAGGACCAAAATGTCCCCAATGTGTGGTAAAACCTGAAATTTCCCTACTTTTGGGGACATCTTTTCAGGTCCCCATTTGGATAACCTCAATTTTATAAAAAATCTGTGAATGCAATCAAAAATGCCGACCGCTTCTGCGTCTCCCCCCCACAGACGAGATCATGCAGGCGGAGAGCCGTCCCTTCTGTGCCGCTGGAATCGCCTTCCAGCTGCAGAAGCAGTTTGCCTTCCTTCCAGGTGAGCCTCTCCGCGCCGCTCTCTGTCCATCTGACTCGCGCGGCTCAGGAGCCCAAAGCGTCTCTCACAGAACATTCAAGTCTTAAAATGACTCCTTTAATAGCCCTGCCAAGGAGACCATGACATAGCTTTACACTCAGACTCTCCAGCTGTTTCTTGATAAGCTTACATCACTGTCTAAAGCCAATGATGTCTGTGGTCTGGAACTTTTGAACTGGGGGGGGGGCAGGATGGGTGACGTGCTTCACAGCGATCTGCAGAATAAGGCCTCCGTTTAAGTGCCGTCAGCCGGCGTTTATTTTTAAAAGTGCTGTTTTGCTGCCCAGATGCTTGCCTTAGACTTAAGGGCCCAGTCCGGTTAGCAGCAGTGGAAAGTGTGACTGGCATAAGGAGATGTGGCTGCCTCCCGGCATGGGTCAAGTTACTCCGGACAATGGGGGCAGAGAGATGCGGCATCCATAATTCATCAGGGCCGCGTCACTCATTGGCCTCTCGGGTGCCTCCGCGAGGTCGTCTGTCAGTCCTGATTGGCCGCCAGGTCCAGACGCTTTTCTGAAGCCATTGCCGGCCTTCAAAATGAATGTTTTTTTCCCCAGACAGAGGCCTTGGAGAGGCTCTGTGTCTCGTGCTGCTGCTCGCAGATAAAGGCCCTCGTTGGTCGCCCTGAGTGATTCGGCTTTGTGGGCCTCATAACACCGTGACGGGCTGAAGGAAGCGTGCAGTTCTGACGTCTGCCCATTAGCGGCAGCACCGTTTACACGCAGTGGAATGCGTCCTCACTACCCCCAGGCCCCCCCCCCCCCCCCCCCCCACCCCCCGATGCTTGAAAACACGCAGAAATGGTCGAAAATAAGTCACGGGAAGGCATCTTGGCCGTGTTATGAATTTTCCCCGTAATTGTTTGTGTCATCATGCAGGTTTCTCAAGGCGGCCCGACCAGGCCCGCCCCGCCCCCCTCCTCCAGCACTTTAAAGGGCTCACTTTGGGCCCTGACTTTTAAAATGGATATCCCCACTTCCACATACAGGCTTGTCCTGGAAGGTAGCTTCTGCTTCTTCGGCCTCTAGTCTGCGTTCATCGTCCATTCAAATGACATGAAAGAGATAAGATTCATAGGCGTGTCTTGGCATTCGAACCCACAACCTTTGCGTTGCCTGCACAATGTCACACTTGTAGAACTACGTTAGGGTCCCAGTCAGCGTGAGTTGGGTCCCAGTCATCTTGTCCTTTGTGTTGCTTTTCTTCATAGCATGCAAATGGCCCCCATAGCCCCCCCCCCCCCAATCATCTTGTGCTCCACCAATAAAGATAAGGTCCTGTGCATGGAATGCAGTGAAGGTGGCTCCCAAAGGCCCCTGTTTTTCAGTGGATTACTCTGCTTGTTTACAGCAGCAATGAAACCATGAAAATCACCCCCCCCCCAACAAGACCCTGCCCGCTCCCCCCGAATTGATTTATCTGCTGTGTTGCTGGAAAGCACTGGTCTGGACAGCAGCCCACCTAGCAGGCTGCTGGCTCTGCAAATCCCTCTCATTTCACCGTTTGGACTCCAGGGCCACCTGGAACAGTGGGGGCCACCATTCTGCAGGAGACCCCATGAGTCCCTGGAGCTGGAGATACCAGGCAGGGCGTGTGCGTACCCACCATCGCCACCAATGTCAGAAAGCCGGACTGGGTAAAAAGTAGTTTGGAGGGTGTGTGTGTGTGTGTGGATCCATCTAGGCAGCCGCAGGATTCTTAACTAGAACATGAAGGGGGGGGGGGAAGAAAAGGTTTTCCTCAACAGCAAATGAGGACAAGACCTTGGGTCTCATCAACCAATTATATTTAGTTCTTTTATCCATTGCGGCCCATTAAGGCATTGCTTTTGAAGTGCAATTTAGGCTAATTACCCTGTTCATCAACGCGCTTAATGAGACACGATCCAGCAGCACTTAACCTGCCTAGTCTACATCTTTATTCCTTTATTATATTATATTCATCAGACGGTTTCATACCCAGCTTGTCATACATTTTTCCATTTACAGTAACCATTCATGCTTCCAGATCCGTCTTTTGCCTCATGTGCCCTGCCCCAGAATAACTGATGACACAGCAGGATTTTGCCCATGAGCCAGCTGCCTGCTCGCTGGGGTGGGGTCTATACTGTCCCCATGCAGGGGAAGGCTGTCCTGTGATTTCCCGGGGGGGTGGCATACGCTGGGCAGATGGGAAAGGCACCAGCGGGTCTTAAAGACGAGTCTCCGTGCTGCCAAAATCGCAGCGGCACCCCACCTTCCGAGGTCCCTTTGACATTTTTATTCCGATGCATCGCTCTTGCATCATAGCAAATGCGCGGTAAGGACGGCGGGCGCTGTTCTCGCAGTTAGCAGTCAAGGCGCCCCTGGTGGGAGGCTAATGGTTGGAGTTGTCAGAGGAACGAGGGAGCGCTCTCCTGGCCTGTATAATGAGATGACCGAGGATTCTGATTGGTCGTAAGATTGCATGTGATTTGTCATGTGATCAAATCATTGTTGCATGAGAGCTCATTTATGTACAAGGCAAGACGTCTTTTAAGAGCAATCCTACTGAGGACAGTGACTGGGTGGGGGGGGGGGGGGGGGCTCTGTATGAATGCCCTTTACGCCCCTCTAATTTTTCATGAAATTTTTTTGATTGGTCTCCATCCACCTGGCTCCCAGAACATTTACTTGTTTACGGAATGCTGAGGAACTTGGGCCGATCCACGTCGGGTCACCTCGACCATCACAGCACTTCCTGTCCACGGTGACCCCCGGCTAGCACCCCCCCCCCCCCGAACCCGGGGCCAGCTCGCCACCCCTGAGGCAGAGTCCCCTGTCGCTCTGCTCCCCTATTCCCTGGCTTTTCCACGTCGGCTCCGCTCGCCCAGCAAGCCCCTGAAAGAAAGCAGACCCCTGCACCCCCCCCCCCCCCCCCCCCCCCCCCCCCCCCCCCCTTCTTT
>JAODKL010000079.1:359879-379071 GCA_026780765.1 Petrocephalus schoutedeni
TCAAATGTCCAGTGGATGATGCCCCCAGCCAGCTCCACCCCCCTACAGTTTTCTTTCCCCCCTCTGCAGTCCCGCTGAAGCACGACCTCGGAGCTGCGTGAGACACTGTGTATTTTATCATACGTGAAGCTGACACATAGCATGTTTGAGCGTATAAATACTCGCTCCACTTCATGGCTCTGCTGTTACTATTTCAGTAGTAATAACACACTCCATTTACACCTCTTTTACAACTAAGCACTTACATCTCATCAGGCTATACTTAGCAGGCTTGCTAATTCACATACGAAGCCTTCGGCCGTTTTCTTACACCGCATCGCTGCAATTTCCCTTTTACTGGAAGTATCTTAAAATAAAGGCGCTCTCTTTAGGAGAACTCAGACACAGTCGATTAAATCATCAACCATCCAGACATGAAACCCAACACGGGTGACACGTCTCGGCACCTCAAACATGTGGATACTGCTGTCCATAACACTGCTTAAATGGATAAACGCTAAATGAATTTATTGCATATTAAATAAATTGAAACTTTGTATGTGATGGATGTTTGTATGGGGTGCAGTGGAAGCGTGCTGGGCCCTTAACCCCGAGGTCGATAGATCGAAACCATCCTCTGCTACGTCTGGCGGTGTTCCCCCTTCCTTGGGGGCCATGTGTGGCCCTAGCAGGTTTGGATGCTCTGCCTGTGATCAGACGTTTGCTGCTTTAGATGCCTGACTAGGCAGAGTGATTTCAGGATTGGGTCCCTGAAGGGCCTTATCCCCCAATTGCTCAGGGACTGTCCCTTTGGGTTAAAGCATCTGTGCTGGTGTGCTTGCATGGTGTCTGCAAAGCACTGCGATGGGTTGCTGTTCCCTGCCTTGCAAATCAAGCTTCCAGGATAGGCTCCAGTGACCCTGAACAGGACAAGTGGGTGCTGGGAATGGGTGGGGGGTGGATGGGTGTAAACGCGCTGATTCGGGCGTCGCTGAACATCAGTCACTAGCTGGCATTAGCAATGCGGCGCTTGCATTTTCCGATACAGTTTCAGAAATCATGCTTTTCCGCTCTCCGCTAGGTCAGGGGTTCAGCTCTGACTCCGTCAACATTAATCCTCCTAACGATTACACGCTCGGAGGAGAACAGCTCCTTGTTTTTTCATTACAGACAACGTCTTCGTCATCAGAGGGGTTTCTAGTCATGGTTTGACGTAGGTGTACGACCTCCCAAGTTTCAACCACTCATCTCCCAGAGTTTGCCAGCCTTGCCCATTTTTATGATGAAGAAGACGTGGTTCTATGTGGCAGCAGGCGTCACGCAAAGACAGAAATGTCCAGCGATTTCATCCCCGGCCAATCCCCGATCTTACTGCGTCATCATGAATCATCAAGGACCACATCCCTATTAGCTGTAACTGCTACAAAGCATCACCTGAAATCCTACCTTGAAGTCTTCATTGTGTCTTTTGCTTTTACTAAGACACTTCCTTCAGTGCCATACGTTACACGTAGTTTATTTGAAAAAGAGATTTAAACTGTCCTGGCCAAATAATCCATTTGCATCTTTAAACATGCCCCCTTCAAATCTATGGTCTGTCATTTTGTTGAACTGTGAACCCCACATCCACCCAATGAACGTCCAGAGATACCGCCTGCTTGCCGCCGTGGGGCTGGACGCATTGTTTTATGGCGCGATCTGTCTTACGTGCCTCAGCCCAAATCCTATTTTTATGGCTTGCTTATACATTCCTGTGGCAAATGGTTTACATACCAGCGTTAGGAACCCTCCTAAATCAGCTGGCAGGTTAAAGCAGCTGGCAGGGTGGAAATCCTGTCATCGAGCCGCTCTGAGCTCGATTAATGAGCCTAGAACTGAGATAATAACATCTCTGTCTGACCCGGAGCATGGGATTACATCACTTTTGCGGAAATTCAATTTTGTGATTTGCCATACCCAATCATTGGTCACTTCTGCCCCTGGGGGCAATCATGAGTCACGGGAGGTATCTTGAGCCTTCAGACCATGTCAAAATTGCCACAGGGAGCCACAAGGCGTCAAGGTCGCCTCCAGGCAATGTAACAATCTTAGCCTATGATCATGGCCATGCTAATCTTCATTAGCTACTTGAGTGTAGCATTCCTGTTTACCGCACATTAATGTTCACCTTGCTCCTTTAACGGCGCAAATCAGCGGCTTCTAGATGTATTTGGAGTAATGTCACTTCGATCTGCTGGTTTTTGAAAACCACAGCTTGGCATTTTGAAGCCAGCTTTACGCTTCAGTCTTAATTAGCCATAGTCGGCACAGACATATTCTAGCTACTCGCGAGAAATCCGCCCGAGCATTTTTCAAAATCGGCTCCCCTGAAATTCAAGACATTTCTGTCCAATTCTTTCTCCCGAACTACTGTTTCCTGTTTCTTCACATGTGGTAGAAAAATGTTCTTAAAAGTCCATGAGTGAAAAGGATGTTACCTCATTAAAGAAACGGCCGTAAATCTGTCTTTTTCTTCAATGGCACCCGGCCACATCTGGCTCACTGGCTTTAACTAGCCATTGTTCTACATTTTTCGGTCTTCCATCCTAGATTTACACCCAATCCTCTTGCTTCTAGAAGCTCTCTCCAGTCACTGGTTCACCCAGAGGCATTATGTAACATTTATATGAGCAGTTTTCACAAATGACCGTTATCCTGGTGATTTATCAGTGGCCAAACTGGAGAAAGGCAGGAGATCAGTTGCACAACTAACTTTAATGTCTCGAATAAGAGCCAAAGTTGTAATGTCTTTGTGTGGCATGTGACATTGAGAGATCAAAGAATTTATTCGGTGATCCCACTTCATTTCTGGGATGTTTTGCATCTGTACCTGGTTTGGCGTGGATGCTCCAGCGACGCTCTGACAACTTTAAGCGGATCAGAAATTGAGTGGAAGAATCCCTGACAAACAAGCCGGAATTATTGTTTGCCGCTTGAGGTCGGCGTCGTTACAGCGCTGAACACTGGCCCAAATACAACGGCAGACTCCCTCGGCTGGCGCCGAGGCGTGACGGGAAATAAATAAGCAAAAATCTAGCGTCTAGCGCAGAATAGCTGCGATATGACATCACTAGGTATTCAGCGTGAGCACAAATTACCCTGTACCTGAAGACAGAGGCAGTAACGCCGCAGTCTTCACACACAATTCCAGGTGCTTCTAATTAGCCGCTCATATTGGCCCATGGAGCTGAAAACATTTTCTTTGTGAGGGCAGAGAACTTTCCCTACTGCGAACCACTTATTAGAGCAAGACAGAGAAAATAGACACAAACAGACCTATTCCACGTGCGAAAACACAAATCGACATCCTACATGTGTATTCAAATTCTTAAAACGGCCTATTTCAAGCTACTTTTTAAACCTCCTTAATTTGTGCATATGAGTCAACAAATTTATAAATAATAGAAAAAGGAGGTTATGAAAACAAGGCATCTAAGATCAATTTCTGCAAATCAAGTAAAGACTACATTATACAAATTTCAGTCCGACAATGGGAATATTCTGCTTAGTATTCTGTTAGCTGGACTATTAACTGCAATTACATTCTGCACTGATTTAGAAGACACAAGGTTTGTGGTACCAGACATGTCAGAAAATAGGTTTCTCTAACGATTCGGCTGGCCTTCAAAGGCCTGGCAGTCTGTTTTCTGCCAGCTGGAATTTAAAAGGCACATAACAGACGGAGACCACAAAAAGGAAGATTTTCTTTAATGTTATCAAAATCGGATCTTCGCCGGCCCCATAATGGCATTTCGCCGTCCCCTGCCGGCTGCTCTTTTTTTGCAGTATTTTAGATTTTATTAATTTGTTGACTGAAGTAACATTGCTCATCTAGCAAACGAGATTTCCCCGAGAGAAATTGCATCTGTTTTTTCCAATTCCTTCTCATGCTGTTTTTGTGTGCCAAGATTATCAGCCATCCCTTTAAGGCAGACGGTACACTTTAATTGCATTTGTTACTACAGTGTTTTTTCAGATAGTCCTTTTAGGTGTGCATTCAGATCCTCTGGCTCTGCACCTTTGTGTGGCGTCCTGATGCATAGATGGTGATGAGGTCAACACATTAATAAACATTACAGATGTATTATAAAAAGTTGTTAACTGTATTGTGATTCTATGTGTCTTTGACACACTCATGTTTGTTTTATGCTCAGCTTTGCTGCGGGCTAGTCGTCGAAATTCATATCTCCAGCGGTCAGACTTCGTTCTGTGTTTGTTTTGTCGCTAATTCCGTCATTAACTCCAGTTTCTTCTTCTTTCTTATCGTTACATCCGTAAGACGTCATCTTTATCCCGGCCGATCCGTGGGGTCTGTGATATAACGGTCATAGTCGTCCTCTCCACTGCCTGCTAGGTTGAAATGGCGTCCTTTGAAGTCCAGGGTGAGGGCGGTTGTTTTTGTTTGTATCGGGCCTTATCACGGTAATGCCCCGCTCGGTGTCTGCCGGACCCCGAGCGCTGCTCTCAGCGGGCCCTAATGTCGGTGCAGGCCCCGCAGCCTGGGACTCCAGTGCCGCCAGACTCCGCTGATAAGGATGATGGATGGGCAGAACTTTGGCTCCACCGAGGCCCACCAGCTTCCTGGGCGCTGTAGATAGGCTTGCTATGGCCAAGTGGGGGGGGGGACCAAAAGACTTAATCACCCCCCCCCCCCAACAACTCAGCAATCACAGTGAAATTGTGAAAGGCCTTTCTTAACATAAATATTCAGCAGTGTTTTTTTTTTAATATACAGTTGAAATATATGTTGAAATTATCTCATTAATCTTATGTTATATTGTCTTAAAACCTTTATACATATATAATGTCAGCCTTTTTCTCTGAGGGTAGGGCTAAATATTATGCTATTTATAAACGATGTACTTTTTTTAATTTCTCAAATTTTAGTTTTCTCCCCCAAGATTTACAGCTGCTAGACTTAAACCAACAGTTATTTTGCCAACAGTTAAATGCCACTGAAAGGGACACAAAGCCCCCTGTACAGGACTCTGCATTACGGGGAAATTCTACATTCATTCTGGTCTTATTTCATCCCCGGCCTGTGGCACGCGTCGGTCATAATATTCCCCCATAATATACAAACATGCAATATACTATATATATATAAACCAATAACATAGTTATTGTCATTATCAAGTAATATGTACTGTACATAGGTATAAGTGGCAGCACATTCTTTATAGCAGAATCACCACAAACACGTATGTAATGCATTGTGGTATGTTGTTAGGGTGGCTTTCGGTTCCATTACAATCTTATTGGACCACCATCATACATGCGGTCCGTTGTTGACCGAAATGTTGTTATGCAGTGCACGACTGTACACCAAACACAATATCATGCATGAAACACAGGGGTATAAAAAAAACAAAAACAAAAAAAAACCAAACCCGACAGTATACAAATAACAGGATGGTGTACACCAAAACCCATGGTATACAAGTAACAGGATGGCGTACACCAAACATGACGGTAAACATAAAACAGGATGGTGTACACCAAAACCCATGGTATACAAATAACAGGATGGTGTACACCAAACATGACGGTAAACATAAAACAGGATGGTGTACACCAAACATGACGGTAAACATAAAACAGGATGGTGTACACCAAACATGACGGTAAAGAAAAAACAGGATGGCGTACACCAAACATGACGGTAAACATAAAACAGGATGGTGTACACCAAACATGACGGTAAACTAAAAGCAAGGTGCTATATATATGCGTCTTATGTCAGAGCTGGGGTACAGGGAGGACGTGATGTGAGTTCTTTCCCACACATTCTCACTGTCTCTTTACAACCGCCACCCCCCCCCCATGCCAATAGTCTCTCCGTTAAGCCTTGATAATATGCTGCACCTTGAGCTTTAAGAGGTGCAACTTAAGAGGAGTATTAGCTGAGAATGACAAGCTGGGCTACTCTCTGCCTCGGCGTCTGCCCGGCCTCTGGGGGCACAGGAGAGGCCCCTCAGGCCTAATGGATTCTGCTTGACAGCATCAATGGCCGCAGTAAAGCACTAGTGCTGCCTCTAACGATGAGCTTAGTAGCAGCCTGTTTTTTTTTTAGGTATTTTCTTGTGCTTGTGTGCAGCTCTGTATCACTGCTGTGTGTTTTGTATCACCTTATACTGTGTGTGGTTTGAATATCCCCGTGCGTGATGGGTAACTGTATCGGTATGTGTAATTATGTGTGTCAGTGTGTGTGGGTCAAGACACGGGTCAGGCCGCTGTGCACTGTGGGTAATGGCTTCTGATCGTGACCCGTGTGCTGCCGTCACGTGACCGTAGTTTCCTGTTACATCACTCCCAAGGCTGCTGTCACCTTGGGCACCACATACCAATTTAAGTTCACCCCAAATTCAAATACCCATTAAAACAACATATCACTTATATATTTTATATAGCTCACTGCAGCTCAACACATCCACATATTAAAGAAGTGATTTGTTTCTCCCTAAACGATAAACTTACAAGAGCTTCTTGTGTTGGTTGATTAACCCATTACCTCCCAGCCACCCCCCCCCCCCCTTCTATATTTCCAGGGGAAACACACTGTTGTTTGGCTTCTTCAAACACATCATAAATATTTCATTCCTTGTGACTGGCTGTGCTGTTCCTCTGAACCCTCCAGACAGGGTTGAAGCAGGCTAAAGGGTTAACCCCGATCATAAATACCCTGGACACTGGGGGCCGCACGTGTTAAACAAAATCTTACCCTCATGTTCTGCCTGAAAAGGTGCAAAACTGGAAGCTGACTGCCTATAGCGGTTCCATACATTATTTAGTATTGGCATGAAGGCCCCGCCCCCCACGCAGTCTATTAGCGATCCCTACTCCCCCAGAGAGCGCCGCAAGATAAGAGAAATTAAAACGGGGGGTTTAAAAAAATCCCCATCAACTGCCCTCTTTCTCTCTACTATCTCCTCCCTCTTGATTAATGTCGAGATTCAAGGGCCCCGTTATCAGGCTTGGAAGACAGAAGTTCAGCAGGATTCGGCGCCCACTGCCGCTACATCGGCACGGAGAAAACGCCCCGAAAATTAAAAAAAAATATAATAGTAATAATAATAACAACAGCAAACAACTTTACTATGACTATTTCTAATATTAGTGGTACTACTACTACTACTACTAATAATAATAATAGACTTAATAATACTTCATATAATCATCATCATCATCAACATTTAAAAATAAGGCTGAACAGTCGCCCGTTCTGTATTTTGATGTCGCATTGAATTAAAAATCCCAAAGCTATCTTAAATCAGACCGGTGTCCTCTTTTTTAACGACTGGCCGTGTTTGCCGGGATCTGGTGAATATTCGCCCTGTTTAGTCTACAAATCAGCCCGGTGACGCGGAGTCTGTGCTCCGGGACAGGAGCAGCCGGCGGGGCGCTTTGTATCGCCGCGGCACCGCAAGTTTATCCTCAGCACTGACATTACCAAAACACAATTAAAGCGTTTCAAACGCGGCCCTGCTTTATTTAATGCGCCGCCGTACGAATGGGCATCACACGTGTGCGCTCACTGAAAGCTTATATATAGACAGGGCGAATATTCTGCTTTATTTTTGTATGTATTTTACCCTGTAGACATATAATTCTGATGCATCGGGAATATGTAAAGTTAATAAGAGATGCTTGTTTTAATTACTGCGCTGTTCCGTATCGGCGAAGAGCTACAATTAAGCGACTTATCGTTTCCAACCCTGAATTTCTGCTCGGTCTGGAAAGTTGGCTTATGTCGCTCCGATGAAAAAAGGCGTCTTGACTCGAGGTGACAGTCCTAAATTTAATAGGTCAGTACTTACCATTCCCGCTTTTGGGGATTAAATGCAGGTTTTAAGTGTACCTGAGACGATTAGCCTGTATATTTAGTAGCAGGGGTGTCGTTAGAGATTTTGGGCCCCATGAAAGAATACCGTGTTGGCCCCCCAATCCAAACAAATCTCGCTCACTGTTTAGTTGGGCCAAAATAGCCTATTTCACTTAGTATTGATTATGATGTCAATTTAAAAGCTATTATATAAATTAACCTACATACACTAATACCTACTTCAGCCAAGCTGGGGGCTGCTAGGGGCGCGCCCACAGCTGATTGCGAGTTAGACAGGCCCAAGCAAACTTAGATACCCCAAGGACTTAAAAAGGCCCGTCCCTGCATATGTAGCAGTAAATCTGCTTATACATCTAACCAGTGCCATCTAGTGGAAAACTTTAAAATTTAAATATGTTATTTTAATAGCGCTGCAGATTTGACTGAGCGTTTGTAACGCTATGGATAAGTGACGGAAGTAATTGATGGAAAGTAATTGGCAGCCATCTAATGAAAAAAGTTTATCTGCAGTTAATGTATATTAAATAATACTAATAAAAGTGATGCGGGTTCTGTTACTATTCGCCAAGCAGTTTTACCGAGTTTATAACATAAATTAGGGTGACCAGATAATCCATGTCACTTTGAGCTAGGACAGGATTTGCAAACTACCATTTCAATCAAAAGGACCTGGATTTCACTTAAGCGCCGAGTTCTCGCTGTGTGCTGATTGGTCAGTCGCCTATAATCACACGTGCCGCTAATGTTAATGTGAAACAGCTGGGTGAGTCTTTCAAACATGGAAACAAACCAGTAAACCAGCGCAAGAAGAACTGAACTGTTTAGCGGAGCACGGGAGCCTTTCGGGTTTAAAGCAGTTTGCAAAGTGTAGTGACTGGTCACACGCGCACCAAACACCATTATGTATATTTTAGCTCTCTCAGTTTCTATCGTTTTTCCAGTCCATGCATTAAGCTTTGAAACTTATAGGGTTTGCCCAAAAAGTATGGTAACGGGTGAGGGGACAAGCTTATCTGCCCCCACACCCATTCTGCACGGAGGCGCGCCGGGTGTCAGCTGAGAGCAGCTTTTGCTCCGTCAATCGGACCCGAGTTTATGTGGCAGGTATTTCGAAATGGAAGGGGTGGAGTTTGTTTTGCTGCCGTCCCATTGGCTGAAAGGCTGTGGCATACTTGGCACCTCTCGGCTAAATGTTTGGCTATCTGAATGACAGGGCTCAGTAATCAAAGACTGTGATGTTCAGGGTGAGGTCAGGTTACCCCTGTACACATCCACTCAGCCCCCCCCCACCCAGCGCAACCACCCGGACACACACACACCGCACTCAGCAGAAATGAACTATGAAGGTCCAAAGTAGTAGCTCCCCAGGCCTGAGCTGAGGATATAGCCCACCCCAGGCCGCCACATGACGGGCTCGAGGTTAAGGCCGTTTGTTTGCTTAGCTGTAGCTACACGCGATAGGCCGCCTGTCAGGTCACAGCCCGCCATCCATCTTACGCTGCTTTGGCTGTTCGCACTCTTCACCGGGCCTCTGATTCAAAGGGCGTCTCCAACTACAACTGAGCTGGTGCAGTTAAATAGAAAATAAGTTACAAATAGGTCTGTAGCGTATAATATAGTATAGTGTAGTATATAGCATAGCATTAAAATTAGTGTTATTGATCCCAGGCGAAAATTCTGGTGCACACAGCAGCAAGAGCATAGTGCTTGGGTGCAGGTACACAAATAAATAAAATTTTCTGAAATACAGAATGTGTCAGTAAAAATGAATATTTAAGGAATTATAATTATGTGGTATGGTATAGTAGTATAGTATAGTATAATGTTTAGTCACAAATTGCATATTTAGTTAAACCTAGTACAATGTATAGGTATATAGCAGCATTTTACCACTTCATATTTGAACTCTGTGTCTGAATCTTCTGTATAACTTGATTGAGAATGCAGGCCTTGTGCTCACGGGACTTCTGCACCCACAGAATCGTCCGTCCCTCTGACTTCTGTTTTTCCATCTTCTCTGTGCAATATGACTTTGCAAATCCAGGGTTCTGGGATTCCGGGGCTTTATTTTGCAAACTCCCGGCGCCTTCTATTCCAGTCACATGTTCTGCTCTGCAATATTCCACGCGTCACACGGAGGGGGAAAAGCCACTCCTGGTAAAATAACCGGGGGCCAATTCTGCTGCTGTAGATGGAATCAGATCTACCCTGGGTGGCTCATGTGGGAAATAAGCCGGGTATATGCACATGCTGTGTGCTGTGTGTGTGTGTGTGCTGTGTGTGTGTGCTGTGTATGTGTGTGCTGTGTATGTGTGGTGTGTGTGTGTGTGTGCTGTGCATGTGTGCTGTGTGTGTGTGCTGTGCATGTGTGCTGTGTGTGTGTGTGCTGTGTATGTGTGCTGTGTGTGTGTGCTGTGTATGTGTGCTGTGTGGCTACTGCCATGTCAGGCTGCCCCGTAAGACCTCACAGGACCACTAGAGGGCATCGACTCGGAACGGCAACAGGACGCGCTTCTGGGCCCAGATACTCAGGTCTGGTATGGCCAGGACTCGCTACCTACCATCTATAATCTTCCCGCTTCTTAACCTCATGAGCCAGAGGAGGAGCTACATCCCAACAAACGTTCTGCTGTTTTAATGATTAATCGTGTGGTAGGAAGGTGTGAAGTGTAAAGCTGTAAACTGCTCTACCCGCTTTGATTAAAACGCCACCCCGACCACAAGCAGCAATGCAGTAATAATAAACAATCCCCATGATCCTGAATGGCTTAGTGACGTGTTTCATAACTCAGACCTCGGGGACACCCAGACAGCACCAAGCCAGTCAAAGAACCCCAAATACCTGGCTGGGAAGACCTCTCTAGGGGTCCCGGAGGACTGGCTTGAGAAACACTGGTAGACCTGCAGAGATATGGGGAAAATGATAGCAATCCTCAGAAAAAATGAGTCAGCCCTGAGAATAAAATAACTGGCAGATTAAGATCTTCAGGTCATGCCCCCCCCCACAATACCTAGTGACACCCAACAAGCACGACCCCCCCATCATCACAGATCTAAGTCTGTGTGAGCTATTGGTACACCTGTATTTGTGAATCTGTGAAAGATCCTCAGGTCACAAACCGTCGCCAAAGCTCTTGCTGACAGGGCTTCAGCTCGGATGAGATCTGACTGTTTTGCAGAGGGTGGCTAGATACCTTTAAAAAGAAAAAAAGAAAAAAGAAAACTAGAGGACAGCCATGGGCCCTACAGACCTGACATTGAAATAGAAACCTGCAATTTTATTACAAAAATATAGACCAAATGTATATTTTAAAACCTGCCCAAAATATATTTCCAACTACATGTCTGCATTGGCAAAAGACTAGCTTGACCAAAATACATTTGGTTTAAGGAAAAGCAAAGCTTAAAAACCCAAAACCTACTGACACTAGAAAGCACTATCCGGTTGCTGCGTCTAATTGGCTAGTCCCAGAATAGGCTCATCGGTACATGGGATCTGTGCGTGACCCCTCTGAGTCAGCCGGCAGCTAGGGGGAAAAGCAGCAGCCTAGTTAACGGGCCTGGGTGAAGCCTGTGGTTTTTAAATCAGTTCCCATCATGCACTGGACCTCAAGCAGCACAACGGAAGCCCAGAGTGAGAGGCCAGAACAAAGGGTCGATGTGGGCGGGGCCTGACCAGGCCACAGCTTCGACCAATTAACATTCCTGTCGGCTTTACGGGCCGGGACAAGGCCCGCCCCTTCACCAGCACCTCATAAAAGTCACGGACATCAATTCTCGTGAACCATAACTGTCATTATAATCCCATTAAAAACAACCTGCAGAACAATTTACAGTGCTGGCCCAAGTTAGCTTGCCAGCCGCGTAAAAAATCTCAGACACACCGGCCCACTGAGTGAAAAAGTTTATTAAGCATAATTTGCCAAAAATTGCACCAGAATGCCACAACCTTTTTTCCCTACTTGTTTTGCCTTCCAAATTTGACCATTCAGTCATTATCCTGGGTGCCTCTGAAGGCCACATTTTCCTCCAGGAAGTACTGAGTGTTTCTTTCGCACCGTGGGTCACATGGTGCTTTAGGGGACAAGCTGATTGGATGACTGGCAAACCTTGGCTGGCAACCTCTGGGCACCTCATTGGTCTGTAGGGGATGCTCACGAAATCTTGCTTTTTTGTCAGGATATCTTATCAAGCATGAGTTAAAATATACCAGATGTCTAATTAAAAAGTAAATAATTAATTAGTGAATTTTCCATCTCTTTCATTGGTTCCCTGCTCATTCCCAGCACACTCCCATGTGGACTTTAAATGTTCTTTCTCCATTTCTGGACATACTTATGTGTATGTATGTGACTCATTTCTCTGCAAGAGGATACGCTAACTGGAAAAGTGTCCATTAAGAGGGAAGAGACTCCAGTCTACTGGGGTTAAAGGTCACAACACTGCATGACACTGCTGTCATTATAAAGGACTGGAGTAGTCCTGGTAGTAGTAATCCAGGAGGCTGACACATGGCTCCACAACACCACCTAGTGGAATTTCCCAGTTATCTACAAACTGGGAGGACCCTATTTATTCCCATTTACTTTATCTGAAGCACTATTTTCGAGACTCCACAGTCAGCCAGTCCCTGGCTCAATTGAGGGGGCTTAAGGCCCTTTCTCATCCAGAGACACAATGATGGAACCACTATACCAGTTCTTGGATTTGAACAGGTCCCAAATACAGCATCACAACCCACCGAAATACACAGCACCCCCAGACCATCACATTTATTATTTTTTTTATTGAGCAGATTTTTGTTCAGAGTGACATACTAGTGGGGCAAAAAGCACATTTCAAAATTTAAAATTCAAGCCTTCATGGAGGCTGGGCTTCCAATGAATGCCCAGGGAGCAGGAGGTACACAACATTATCGAGATCAGTAGACAAAGTACAGCACGAGTGAGCATCATGCGAGAGGCTGGAAGAGGCAATGATTCTGCTGCCATTGAGGCCTGAATTAATCTCAGCATGACCTCATTCATACAGCTATTCAAGTACCACAGGGTCTGAAGCAAAAGCCACTGGGTCAATGAAGGATGGCTCAGGTGTTCAGAGATCTCGGCCCACCACGTCAGAGCTCAGCACCACAACCCTCCTGGGCCAGTGCATGCGTGTCCCAGAGGAACTCCAAACAATCAGACAAAACAGCAAATCCATACATTCTGTAATTTAAAACTGCACAATGTAGAGCCTTCCTCAATGCGCATTAAATGACAATTTGTGACTGTTACTGATTATACTCAGATGCAGAGGGAAAATTGCTGGTGTACTTGTTCTATCCAAAAAATGGTGCAAATGACTGGTTCAGGGAGATAAATGAGACTGTAGGGGAGGTGGAACCAAGACATCTGATTGGTAGGTCTGACATCTGACAAGATCTGATTCGTTATCTCTGAACCAACCATTTTTCATTCTGCCCTCAGAACCTGTTTGTGTAAATAAGGCTTTGTCCACATGTACACAGGTATTTATAAAAATGATAATTCTCCCTCCACATGAGAAAAAAAAAACTATGCGTTGACAAGGCCTAAAACTCCCATGAGCAAAAAGCATCTTTAATTACTCAACTAGATATTGGGTAATAGGTGGGTAATTCAGATCCAAAGAGTAAAAATCCAGACCAGGATTTTGTTTCAACCAACCAGAGTGCTCAACTAGTTGGTTGAAACAAAATCCTGGACTAGATTTTCACTTGTTGGACCTGGATTACCCATCTCTGTAGACAAGAGAAAACTGAAAGACTGATGGTCATGTGATCCCAGGTACCCCCAGCAGCAGCGGTTGATGGCACCTCATTTATTTTGTGAGACTGGTAAAATCATCATTGGTCTTGGGTAACAGTGCATCCATCGTTCCTTGCTTGGTCACCATGAGCGCTGACCCGTTCTTACTCTCGTCCATTACCAGTTGCAGAAATGCTTCAGCGACCACAGAAACGCTGGAAAATAAAGCGGGGAAATGCTGTTAACTCCCGACTCTCTGGTAACACCCTTAAAACGCTCAACAGTATTTTTATGGGTGCTGTGGACAGGGGGACCATTTGCTGAAGTTTCAAAAACCTTAGCAGAGTCAGATGATCGTCGCTGTCATGCCCTGCATTCCTGCCCCCTCGTTCTCTCCCTAGTTGCTTATTTGTCTGGCTTCTCCTTTCAGCCCTCCTGTGGATCACTCCAGCTGGCCCTCATTTGCTCCCTTGTTAGTCTAGTACAACAGTGCTTCCCAGTGCTGTGCTCCCTCGTCCAGTCACCGATGTCACCCTAGTGCCCTTTCGCTAGTTGTGCCTTTTGTTTGACCCCATGCGGTCTGCTTGTTTCCTTTACATAAATCCCTTATGGCTCCGCCCTATTGCCTGCTCCTGTTCCCTTCATGCTTGGTACATGACAATAACTAGCTGGGGCCTGTATCATGAAAGCTGGTTCGGCAAAGTCGGGCTTTGAAGACAAATTCTAGCTCAACTGCACCAAATAAATGCAATCCTGGACAAACGGTATGGTGACGCTATCAGCAATCTATGTCAAGCCCCTGCTCCTGAAACATAACCTGCTCCGGAGAGGATTAGCAGTGTGGCATGAACTACCGTGGTAATGTATCCCACTTAAAAGGAAACCAGCGTGGTGACATAGAAAAGCCTCGGTTGCCACTGCTTATCCTCAAAGTTAACCTAAGCAAGGAATCCAGCTTTGGGATACAGGTCCCTGGTTAACAGAACGTGCCGCTTCAGAATATCCTAAATAAGGAGCGTTTATTTAATATTTAGTGTAGCGACAGCCAACAGGGGCCCCCAAACTTCAGCAGTCCCATGCAAATTTATGTTTTGGGTGGTGGTAAAAAAAAAAAAAAAAAAAAAAAACACTGCTGTTTTGTGGAAGAAGCTAAAGCGGTCTAAAGAGGCAGAAAGGTCAGTGGGACTGCATCACACTCACTCCAGAATTCCTGCGGAATCTAATATCTTCTGGTTGATGTCCAAAAAGTTGGTAAAGGGAATATATTCGAGGGCGGTCTCGGAACTCAGGGACGAGAGGAGGGCCGTTTGGGCGAAAGCCGGACACAGAACATTGATTCTCACACCAAAGCTGCACGCCTTGGACATGTCCTGGAAGGCACAGAAAAACACTTGTCAAAGTTTTTATATTATTATTTTTTTTTTTTTTTTTTTTTTTCACACCATGAACTTAGGTAGGCAACCCTAACCCAGGAGTACCAGAATCCAGTTTCCTATCCTACCTGATACACCTGAAATCAGCTTTGGTCCATCAGAGACCAGGTAGGATAAAAAAAACAGATGGATACCAGCACTCCAGGATCAGGGTTGCCTACCCCTGGTTCAGTGTGTTCCCTGTGATTCCACTGGCATCTCCACAGTGCCCCCTGCCCCATCCCCTACCCCCAGACAGACGACATTTTATATGATGATATACAGGTAGTGCCCCATTTACAGCTGTTTGTTTTTACTGACCCAGAATGCAATTTTATTTATATAGCGCATTTTCAGAACTTTACACGCTTTACACTATCTCTGCCACATAAACCCCCAGTGAGCAAGCCAGAGGCGACAGTGGCAAGGAAAAACTCCCTAGAAGGAAGAAACCTTGGGAGGAACCAGACCCAAAGGGGGAGCCCATCCTCCAGGGGCAGAAGGAACTTGACCCCACCCCCTAAGATCTGATTGGATAAAATACTTACAGCAATAGCCCGGCTGAAGCCCAGCACTCCATGCTTGGTGGCTGTGTAGATCGGAGTAGTGAACAGGGGAACGATCCCTGAAAAAAACATCCATGGTCTTTCTTCAGCTTTTAGCCACTTCAGCTACCCATCATCAGCTTCATCTGATGGCTCACCAGATGACACTATAGCTAACGACGTGTTTATAAAAACAGCAGCCAAACCTAATGGGATAAACTACATCCTGGGTATGTACTGTGCATCACCTGTGCAACTCATTACAAATCCAGGCTAAATTTTAAACAGCTAATACAATATAATTGGGCCACTTGCCCAATAGCTGGTATACATAAACTCTATCGACGCCCTGCAATCCGCAGTGCAGACACTAATCACATGAGTCCAAGCAGCGCCTCCTATTGGTCGGCTGTTAAGCACATACCCGCCATTGAAGCCACGTTGACGATGACCCCTCCGTTTTGCTTCTGCATGTGCGAAAGGGCCAAGTATGTGCCTCTCACAACGCCACCCTGCAAAGATACACACGGCACTCCCACTTATGGACTAAACGCGGGCTCTTTATCACACGGAATAAGTCAGCTCACATCATATCAGCCCCTGATGGACGCCCTTTACTATAATGCATATGCTTGCAAATTTTGTTAATGTTTTACCAAACTACTGTCAATAAATATGGTGCACAAAGGTCCAAAAAAAAAAAAAAAAAACACATGCAGTTATAGGCAAAAGTTTAACAGTCTCTGTGCTGTAGTCCATTAATGGGTGGTTAACATACTGGTTTGGCACACTGACCCTCCCAGTTTCAGTGCACTGGGAACAGGCAAAGTACAACCATAAGCACATTTTCTTGATGGATGGTTAACACCAGGTACACCGTGTGACCAAGACGTTTCGGTTGAGGACAGAAAAAGATCATTAAGCTTGTGGAAGCGAGACATTCTAAACAATAATCAGCGTGAGTTACATATTTGTAAAAACTGTGAAACATGACTGCAATGCTTTGCATAAATAATTTAGCGGTTTTTGAAATTGGCTTTTGCTTCATAATGCTGTCAGTCTAGTGTAAGTAATACTTGGAGGAGATTAAAGTCAAAGGCACATGGCCCATCTAACCAGGTCTGGCCCGAGTCTTTATAGGGCCCCTAAACAGAATTTGGCTTGGGGTCCCTCCACCTCCTAAACCTAGAGATCTTGACATTTCAAGTACTCTTGGGGGGCCCCCTGGTGGCAGAGGTGCCCCAAGTGGCCACTTAGTTAGTTTGTGCCTTGGCTGGCTCTGCCTCTAACAGAACAACTGGCTAAAGTCTGCCCCACACCCCCCACCCCCTACAACTATCACCGATGTCTTAATCTGCATTCTGTCCATTCCAGACATTCTACACATGCAGAAACCTGCCTCCCGCAGAAAAGTTGCCCACATGCCCCGTACCCAGCGCACCACCTCACCAGGTTTATGGCCACTGCCCGCTCCCAGTTCTTCTCGTCCACAATGCCAGCGTTGTTGCACATGATGTCGATCCTGTGGAACTTCTCCACGGCCTTCTCGAATGCTTCTGTTGGAAATACACAGTGCAAATTTTACTACAATTTTACTACAGCAGGGATATGTCCGGTGTGGGAGCCCCAGGGCAGGTTAGATGGGCAGTGCAGTTGTGTAACTGCGATGTGATCTTTCACTGCAGCCTGTGTGGACAGTGATGGTGGTTTTGGCTCATGTCCTGCAGACTGATACACCTTCCCTAAATTCTCCAGTCACGCAGACCTGTCTCATTTTACTTCCCTAATCTTTGCTTCTAGAGATAATTTTCACTCATTTGCTCATCCACAATCGTGAAATATATTTCATTACTTTCTTCAACTCAAATAATACAACAAAAATATGCATGACATCTTGATTAAATTTTATTTTCCCCCCCCCAATACATTTTTATGTATGCAGCACAGTTATCGGCTTGTACATACTTTTGGGTTTCCGTGTTGTGTACTAAACAGTCAAATTTCTTTGACATTTCCCCCACCCAACCATCATTGTGCAAAGTTAACTCCACGTTAAGTCATAGTTCAGAATGATTTCTTTGTGGTTGCGTTTCAAAATTACACAAAACCAAAAAGGGAAATAATTTGGATGTAACTACCACTGGAAAATTACACGGTGGAAACGTTCATTCAGGTCACAATATGCTGCACAATTTTTAGATGCGTTTGTATGCCTGTAAGACAGATTAATAATAATAATAATAATAATAATAATAATAATAATAATAATAAGGGACAAAAAGCAACAAATAGCCTAGTTATCCGTTGACTGAGCAATACATACGTTCTTATAAATTATTGTACTATAAATCATACAAATTTTGGGAACGACACAAATTATAGGTCTGTGTTATAGTTACGCGTGCATTGCGCGATTGACATCACTCAGAAGTGAGGAGGGGGGCTCGATTCCACCTCGGCACCGTCGATGCAAGAACTGAGTACTTTGCAACACCCCCCCCCCCATAATAATATTAAACCGGTTAATCAATCAAATACGCCGCGTGCTGTGCACTGAGTATCTCTGTAAGCGCTGGAGTAGGCGCCATAGGCGACAGCACTTCTAAAAGTTTCCTTAATTATTGTACCCTGGCTATTACAGGAAAGAACTTGGAACAAACTCGCCTCGCACGCAACAGCTCCAATTTACACATCGCCGCTGCGTACGAGACGCAGCACCATTTCTAGTGAAATACAGCAAAGCCCCAGCATCCGCTGCAGGAATGAAGCATGCATACCCTTAAAACCGTGTTCGGAGCTGACGTTGCATGTGAAGAACTCGGTGCGGCCGGGGCCGTACTCCTCATCGAAAGCAGCCTTAAGATCCTCCCCGACCGCTTCGTTTATGTCCAGCAGAGCCACCTACAACACAGTAGGCACATCGACTGAGTGTTCAAAAATCACACCAAAACAATAAGTATTCCTAACTTATTACTATTCGTATATCGGCTTTTTTTTTTACCGTTGCACCATTCTTCAGAAGTATCTCCGCAAAGCCTTTCCCCAAGCCCTGCGCTGCGCCGGTAATAAGGGCTACTCTCCCGTGTAGCGACATCGCACTGGAGAAGAAAAGAACATGACAAAATTACAAATGAGAGTGAAAACAAAACATTAACGCGATTACCTCGGAATAGTTAAATAATGAATTGTGATTAATGGATAAATCAAGTGTAATGTTGTTACAAAGAAATCCGCATACTCAGTTATGTTTCCGAGACTCGGCTGAAGCCTTACCTGCCGTTTAGTTCCGAAACGTCTTCGCAAATGGAGCTCGGAAGTCACACGGCAGGCCATAAATAGGCAACGCCTATCCACGTGTTTGGGGGCAGACTTCACGCTAGTCTTGGCATCGGACTCTTTAGGTGAATCCCGTTTGTCCCCTTGGCCCCACCCAATCACAAGGCTGGCCCACCCATATACTTCTCGGGGGACTTTATTCTTTAAATCTCTCTATTGAAATTGCTGCCATTGGACTTTTAACTCTGCAATCATATACACTCACCTAAAGGATTATTAGGAACACCTGTTCAATTTCTCATTAATGCAATTATCTAATCAACCAATCAC
>JAODKL010000079.1:393471-406819 GCA_026780765.1 Petrocephalus schoutedeni
GGCCCGTCTCTCCACCCTTCTCAGGTGGAGGCCAACCTGCAGAACAGCACCACCAGGCACGCCTCGCAGTCTGAGGAGGAGGAGAACCTGGCCGTCCTGAGACGGTGAGGCACTGGTGTTAAAGATTAAGGTTCAAGGGCTTAAAAAATGGCATATAAACAGAGTAACATCAAAAATGCAGTGGGCGTACAGGCATAGTGAAGCAAGCGGTGTCGCTACGAGCGTGTTGACATCTTCTGTGTTTATCTGAAGACACGTGATGAACGAGCTCCTGGAAACCGAGAGAGCCTATGTCGAGGAGCTCCTGTGTGTGCTGCAAGTGAGTCTTGTCGCACTTCCCTTTAATGTCCGCCAGAGGGCGCCATTGCGGAATGTACAGTCTCAACTTACCGAGGTCGTATCAGTGACCGTTTATTGTGATGTCCTTCCAGGGCTATGCGGCAGAGATGGACAATCCTGCCATGCAGCCCCTCATTCCCAGCGCCCTTCAGAACAAGAAAGACGTCCTGTTCGGGAACATGCCTGAGATCTACGAGTTCCATAAGAGGTGCGACACTTTTCTGGATACGGGACAGAAAACCAAAAACCAATTGACAGCAAAACAGATGTTTTACTTTGTCAGTGCACTTTTCTCCATGAGCAAGATAGTGATTAATTATATAATAAAGAAGAAGACGGAGAAGTGTAAGACTAGCACTACGTTTTGGAATGATAAAATGATTAGTACAACCTCAGGCAACACGAGAATGCTCTTATGACCGCACTGAAGGCGCATGCTGTATATAACCTTAATATAACCTTCCCGTCCTCTTCCACCCGTCCCAGGATATTTCTCCGGGAGCTGGAAACATACACGGAGTCTCCCGAGTTGGTGGGGCGCTGTTTCCTAGAGAGGGTCAGTTACGGCACCCCGCAGAAAATCCGCTTCACTGCTGCCCAGCTCCATCGGTCACTGACAGGCGCACAGAATCTGTGTGCGATTAGTCGTGTCTGTGAGCTCGGATAGGCTGCGACTGACGGAGCGCTAGGGGGCAGGGAGCCAAGCCTTCCAGTCAGTTATCTCCTTGATTCCTGGCTGCGAATGATTAAGCGAGACATTTAATCTTGAATTTCATTCGCGTGCATCCAGCTGTATAAATGAGCTGGTTACAGTAGTTGTTTTGAATAAAAGTTATGATGAGCCTTTTTGTAATATGGTGGTCTCTGTGTGTCAGATGACAGACCTGCAGATTTATGAGAAGTACTGCCAGAACAAACCTCGCTCCGAGAGTCTGTGGAGACAGTGCTCAGACTGCGCCTTCTTCCAGGTGAGCCCACCTGCCGTGCTGAGCAGGCCAGTTAGCTGGATGTGGAGAGTCCTCTTCTGATTGGCTGCTGCACTAGACCGGTGTTTCAATACTGCTCTGACTGGTTTAAGCTGTAGTGAAAACACACACTTGCGACTGGTTCAAACAGGAGTGCCAGAAGAATCTGGAACACAAGCTGGGACTGGACTCGTACCTGCTGAAACCCGTCCAGCGTATAACGAAATATCAGCTTCTGCTGAAGGTGAGGATCCTGCGTGCTTTTCTGTCATTTTGAGCCTACGCTCTTGGTTGGATTAAGGCATCCTATACCCTCCTTTAATAGCTTAAGTCCCCAGTGCAAAGAATTCCCACATCCTGCGTCCCGTGCGTCCAATTTTTCCTCGGATTACTTTGAATTTCGATCAGGTGACCAACAGCAATGCTAGCGAGGTGTGAGGTCAAAGGTCGGCTGATGTGAGCTTACATCCTGCCCAATACCGCAGGAGCTGCTGAAATACAGTAAGGGTTGCGAGGGTGCCGACGACCTGCAGGAGGCGCTGACATCCATCCTGGGCATCCTGAAGGCCGTCAATGACTCCATGCACCTCATCGCTATCACTGGATATGAGGTGGGGGGCCTGCAGGTTATACTGTAATGAGCAGATGGACTACATTGACAGCCCAGCATCTAAAAGGGATTACTGTGGGCTTTTTGATAAACCTTGTGTGAAGCGTAACAGCCCCTCCCCCCCCCCCACACACACACAAACACGCGCAGGGTAACCTTAGCGAACTGGGCCGGCTGCTGATGCAAGGCTCGTTCAGCGTGTGGACAGAGCACAAGAAGGGTCACGCCAAGGTGAAGGACCTGGCTCGCTTTAAGCCGATGCAGCGGCACCTGTTCCTGCACGAGAAGGCGCTGCTCTTCTGCAAGCGGCGGGAGGAGAACGGGGAGGGCTACGAGAAGGCGCCGTCCTACAGCTTCAAGCACTCGCTCAACGTGAGTCTGCCTCGTCCGTCTCCATACCTGCCCGCGGTACCTGATGAAAGATCGGGAGATTTGCAACAGGATGTATCACATGCTGACTTACTGCGAAGGTGGCATCCTGTGACAGGACCACGCTGGAAGTGACTGAGTGACCCATTCCCTCACGTTCATGTTTGTAAACCTGTGGCAGTGGGTCTGAAAGAAACCCCTGAATCCAGCGATTGAGAGCTTTACCCCAGTCCTTCTGTCCATGTGACGTTTGATGGTTTTTCCTCCATCCTTCAGATGAAGGCCGTGGGCATCACAGAAACCGTCAAGGGGGATAACAAAAAGTTTGAGGTGTGGTGCAACTCGAGGGAGGAGGTCTACATCGTGCAGGTGCGTAGTCGCGGCCCGCCGACGGCCCGCGGCGCGGCCAGCTCATTGGCTGCCTCGGTGACGGGAGCGGTGTCCCCTCACAGTTTAACCGTGTTCAACCACAGGCATCGACCGCAGAGGTCAAGACGGCGTGGGTCAACGAGATCCGCAAAGTTTTGACGGGACAGCTGAAGGCCTGCAGAGGTGAGGTTTGTCTCAGCTTCCAGTGAATGAGTCGCTCACGTCATAAATCTGAACGTTTTTGCGGGGAGGGGGGGAGGGGGGTATTAAACACATAGGTATTGAGAAAAGGCAGTGTGTGCATGTTGGTCAACTAAGGCGGCCCATTAGCGAGTGGCTTTGCAGGATTTACCACAGATTTTTGTGTCCTGCTTTCTGCCAAAGTCACAAACAAGTATCAGTGAAAAACATGTAACTCCATTTAGTGGCTAAACTGAATTACAGTTTTAGACGGAGATCTCGGTTAGCTGATGGCAGTTATTCTGTTAGATGCATGAACCCGACAGGGTCATGTGTTGGCTTGAGAATGTTATTGTGTTTGTGATGGAGGATCTGCATAAACTGATGTTTTTACCAGAAGCCAGCCAGCAGAGGGCGTCAGACCAAACATTCCAGTTCCCTGTTTCAGACCCGGCCCCTGTCAGCGTAAGGTGAGCTTCCTGCACTGAGGCGGCACACCTGTGCTAGCAAATCCAGCTGTAGGCAATTGATTATAAGAAGTAAGGGCCCTTCCAGTCCACGCGCCGGGAGTTCTGAGAGCTCACCAGGGTGCCTGCTAATTTTCCTACCCCCCAGTCCTTTGAAAACCAGTCAAAAGGGCAGTCTGAAGAAAGGGGAGGAGAAGAAAGCGGAGCCCACCAGCCCCGAGCCCGGCTCCTCATCCTCACCCAAGTACAATGACAAGAGCAAAGGTAAGACCCCCCCGGGAGCCAATCCCGTGCCTCGCCTGTGCAGCCCCGCCTCCCAGACCCAGAGGCTCCTCTCTATGATTCGTTCTTGACACCCGGCTAGATGACAGGAAAGATCCAAGTGGCCTGCAGCCACTGCGGCGAAAATCTTAGGCAGTCAAAGGAAGCTGTTTGCCAGGGTCCTAAGTATATATTTGCTCAGAACAAGAAACACTGCTTAACATTAGAACACACAATAAAAACTATCTAGAATTTCTTCTGCTCTCCAAAAAGTCTCTGGTATCTCGCTGGATGGCTCGACGGACACCGCTTCAGTTCCCAAACCAATGGCAGCCCAATTAATTGATTCATTTAATTTGTTTTAAGAAGTCAATGTATTAACGAGGTGTGCTAATGATCAAGTAAAAAAAAAAGCACTGGTATATTGGGCTAACATACTATGACAGACATAATATCATAGTTTTACTGAGGAAGAGGAAGATCATTTAAATATCAGTTTTTTTGGCTGCCTAAAGGTGATTGGGCAATGTTGCCTGGCAGCCGCCTACCAAGTGAGACTGGACAACTCATCTGGATGTGGATGATCTTGAAAGGTTGCCCACTGCCGATTAAAAGTTTTTCATATTGAACTTTGTTGCCGGATAACAGCGAGAAGGTGCCTGAGTAGCGCTGGGCGACGACATTGCTGGGAGAAGTTAGACAGCCCTGTGCATCGTCACAATTCCGTACTGATAATTATATGTGTCAGTTTAACGGCATGTTCACACATTTCCAGGTTGGCTCTCTAGGTTCACATCTGCGACTGTATTTGAGGCCCGCTGCTGTGTTTTCAGGCTGTTCACTGAACCTTGTACAATGCCAGAAACCCCAAAAACACACAAAACAAGCTGCTCCTCTGTGCTGTCTCTCTAACCCCAGCTTTCCTTTCCTTCCCTACCCTCTTTCTCTGTCCTCTCTCTCCCTCTTCCTCCCTCACTCCCACCCATTCCACTGGCCAATCGGATTCCCCCCTGCTCCCCCGCCAATGGGGTGGCTGCTCTAGATGAGCCAGTCACCAGCCCCACCACAGAGCGGGCAGCTGTGGCCAAAAAGCGCTTTACCTTACAGGGCTTCAGCAACCTCAAGAGCCACAAAGGTAAAACTGGCCCAGCAGGTGGCGCTGTTCATTGAACTCACCCCATCTGCGTTGAAAACCGCAAGAAAGCCCCACAGAAAACAATGATTGATCAGTGTGCCCTAGCTATTTTTCTGAAAAGCTTTTGCACACCTTCAGGTAGAATTACTACACCCTAAGGGGTCCGGCTTGAATGTTAGAAAGTGTCCCCCAAGGACAGGCCACACCCTCTAGTGCTAAACACCTTAGCACCAACCCAGTACTGTCAGGTTAGCGTTAGCCATTAGCGTTAGCCATTAGCGTTAGCCATTAGCGGGGCATGGTGACTTGGCAGTTACGATCCACAGCTTTTGTAGTCAGTCCCCGGGTATCCAGACCAGACCTCTTTCCTGTCTGTTTCACTGTCCTCTCCTTCTTCTCGCTCTCTTCCTGCATCGCTGCCAGGACTCCCCACTAGCCCAGACCACAAAACCAAACGGCATGAAGTTAAGAGCGACCCAACTCCGTTTGGCATTAGAGGTATTCTGTCCTCCTGCCACGTTACCCCCCCCTCCCCCCCCCAAAGGTGGCGGGTGGACGTGGGAGTTTCTCATGTCCCGGGAATGCAGTACTGGACACTCCCTTCACTCACTGTATGTCAGATAGCTGGAGTCCCATCTATGTCCGTCCACCCTGTGATTTTCATCTCAGCATCAATCTCCTTTTCAATCCATTTTGTGTTCTTCCATTCGGTCCTCTAATGGCACTTCTCCACCGCCACCAACAGCCGAGCCATACCGTGAATTGCTGCTTACCAGCAGGGCCGAAACCGTGACCAAACCGAGCTCAGTGCATCAATGCACTATTTCAGTGGTCACAATGCACAGATAGGCGTTCTGCGTACGGATTACCTGAAGGAAAAGCCATATATTCTGTATATTGCTCATTATTGCCAGTATCACGCGTCGTGGTGCATTGATGCATTCCTGATTACTTCCTGACGCGAACATTTCCAACCTCCTACTGAAAAAGTTCTACAGATCAGCTGGACAGAATGGATTCGTAATGCAAATTCACGTAAGTGAATGCTAATTTTTTACGCAAGTTTTATGCTAATATAACACAGCGATTCTCACAGACTCTAGCGGAAATTAGCACATAGTAAATCATGATAAACACTGTACAAACAGTAAATAGGCGTCTCTTAGGTTGCATGTCGCCGTCACTCTCCAAACCCGACAACACCTTTACCGGTTCCTGCTTGCCAGTGGAAAAGCGCCATTAGTGATAGCCATAGGCCTTCTTTATTTGAACGTGGAAGGAGGCTGTATTGTCTGTAGGCCCACTGCAGATCTTTACAGAACTAGAACTCTATCACGGGCCCTGAAGGGGCAGCCCAATCGCGGTTACGGAGGAGCCGGAATGTGAATCGAAGATTCTCAGACTGACAGCTGCTCCCTTCAACATCCCACCCCACAGATACAGGCCCACCCGTCTCCCTGAATCGGGGGAAATGGCTCAGTAGCTCTAGCCTGATGCAGGCCAGGAGGAGAGGTAAATCACCGTTGCCAGGGGTGATCTTGCCTGTGTGGCCTGTCCTGCTCTTTCAGCAGATTCTGTGCACGCGGGAAACCATCTTTCCCGGCTTCCCTTCGGTGTGTTGCTAACAAATGAACTTGTGGTCTTACTTTTGCCAAAAACATCCCAATTTAGAGGCACTGGAATGTTTCCCGGGAACCCAGAGTGTGATTTCTATTTTTTTTAACCTTCTCTGCGTGCATTCTTTGATGAACGTGATTAATAAAGTTGATTAAATGCCCAAATCTGGGCGACCGTATTGCAGTCCTGAAGTTCATGATCCTCCATGAATCCAATCCTCCGATTCGTATCCTGAGATTCCTCCATGAACCAGGAGCAGTAGGCCTGGGTGCTGTCATGGTCTGCAATGGTAATCACTGCTGGAGCTGCATGCATTGCTTGTAGGTCACACTTGACCCAAACTGGTTGTGATGTTGTCACACTTGGGACTGTCATTCTGGGATCTCCCTGTGTCCTGTGGTTCTCTCTTCTGGTTCTGTCCTGTGCTTCGTAGTTCTCTGACTAAGTTCTCGGTCGCAGCTTTATCACCGAAAAGGGCCACAACCCGCCCCCCCCCCCCCAGACCCATGCATCATGTCAGCACACCTGCTTGCAGATACCTGAGCACCAGAAAATCACCATTACCCATATTGCACCCGTGCAGCACTGCTGCACCTTGTTTCCCCATGGTGGTGAATATGTGTGCATATGTGTGCGTGTGTCATGGGACCTGCCAGTCCCTGCAGAGGTATCCAAAGTGCACAGGCGAGTGTGGCCTGCTGTCTCCTAATGTATGTTCTCTTTGTCAGGCTGGGCCAAGGCCTCTCTTTCTCTGGACATCTCAGAGGAAAACGACGGGTACTCCAGCGCCGAGGACCCCCTGAACTCTGACCCTGAGGAAGAAGTGTGCAAAAAGCTGGTCCGTTTCCATTCTGCCTACCTGTCAGTGTGTCAGTCAGGCTTTGCAGCTCCTGATTGGCTGTATCTGTTCATTAGTCAGCCTCTGTCTGCATCTGTTTGTGTCAGTCAGCCTGTGTTTCACTGTGTCAGCCATTGTCTTTCTCGGCTGATCTGAGTTATCTCTGTCTGTCCTTGGGCTTGTATAGAAGTTTCCGGTGTGCGTCCATATTACAGTGCTGATGTGTTCTGGATTTGATTCCACTGGAGACAGGGCCTGCCAGTGTCCCGGTTATCTGCCAGTTTTCTGTTTTGCAAAGGAACAGAAACCACCATGTTATAAACTGAGATACTGGGTCCCACATATCAGATGAAAATTGCATCGGGCTGCCGCTTTATTGCCCCTGTGGCCTTGCAGAACATTCTGGCCTCCGTTTATGAGAAAAACCGCGAGGCTTTAGTGTACAGTCACTGCCCGCCTGGGTGACTCCTGACTCATGCCCTTGTCGTAGTTTTGTGCAGAGGAGAGAACTGCTGGGTGACGACTCCTATGTCCTGTCATTAAGAAATTCCACAGGTTTTATGTATACTCTGTGCCCACAATAAAATTAGAATGTGGTATTTCCTCAAAGACAACAAACACATTTTATTTCTCTTCTGTTGAATGGGTTTCTCTGTTACATGGATCTAAAGATACATATTTATATATCATGTTTAAATGTTGGGCGGCATGGTGGTGCAGTGGTTAGCATTGTTGCCTCACACCACTGGGACCAGGGTTTGAGCCTCCACTATGGCTCCATGTGTGTGGAGTTTCCATGTTCTCCCTGTGTCATTGTGGGGTTTCCTGCTGGGGTCAATTTGAGCTCCTGAACTGCCAGTAGGTGTGAGTGTGCCCTGTGATGGGTTGGCACCTCATCCTAGGTTGCTCCCTGCCACCAGATGAGCTGTTAATAGATGGATGTTTAAAAATAAGTGCATTCGTTATATGTTTATGAGTATATTCTGTGAATGTTAGTTTGGTTGCCTTTTCCATGTCATCTTCATTTTGAAGCTAATTTCCACGGTTTTGATTGAACATGTAGTAGGGATGTCTGCGATCGTGACAGAATATTTACCGGTCAAACCCGTGTCTTTGCTCGGACCTGCAGGTGCCAGGGAAGTACACAGTGGTGGGCGACTATGAAAAGGGGGGCCAGCAGGACCTGGCAGTCAGGAGCGGCGATGTGGTCCAGCTCATAAAGGAAGGCGAGGACGGCCAGTGGTGAGCGTCCCTCAGACACGCACCCGCGGTCCACAGTGGTGAGGGTCCGGGTCCCTCAGACACGCGCCCGTGGTCCGCAGTGGTGAGGCCCTCAGACACGCACCCGCGGTCCACAGTGGTGAGGGTCCGGGTCCCTCAGACACGCGCCCGTGGTCCGCGGTGGTGAGCGTCTGGGTCCCTCAGACACACACCCACGGTCCGCAGTGGTGAGAGTCCACTCACCACAATCAGGCCCTTCAGAAGCATCTCAATTAGAGTCAGCTTTGCTTCAACATAGCTCACTCTAATTGAGATGCTTCTAAAGGGCCTGATTATCAGTATCAGGCGTGTTAAATTAGGGCTGCGCCTAAGCTCTGCAGGGTGGTAGCGCTCCAGGAGCAGGATTTGGCACCCCTGGTCTAGATGAAGTGGGTGTTCTGATCACCTACTGTCCTCAGTAGTCATTGTTTACACTCAACCTCCCCGTGAGAAATTCCGCTGATTCATCCTTTCTCTCGCCATCCAGGCTCGTGCGGAACCTCAACACCAGTAAGGAGGGCTGGGTGACCGCATCCAACCTGCTCTCTCTGATTGGGGAGTCTAAATCCTCCCAGTCCCTCAGCAGTTCAGGTAACATGTCCCCATGTCCAGCTGCATGCTCTAAAAAACATTCAACAAGTGGAGCATTGCACTAGCAACACAAAGGTTGTGGGTTCGAATCCCATATAAATTGTAACCCTTCCCTCTGCTGTAAGTCGTTTTGGGTAACAGTGTCAGATAAGTGCCTCGCACCGCACCACCTCTGACCTTCCCCCCTCCCACCCCTTTATTCAGGCATTTTGTGTAACCACCTAAAATCTTAGACATGCTGGTCTACCCCGGCAACCAGCAGCCTAACGCAGGCTACCTTGTTCCTTTGGGGATGACAGACACCAAATGTTCAGGAGGTGTTAATGCGGGAGACGTTCTGAAAGCCTTATTCTGTGCTTTTGTCTTGTTGCCTCTCCGTGCAGAGGGCAGTGCCTCCGGTCACCTGAGCACCTCCTCAAGCTGCAGTGAGACTTACACCAGCTTCTCCGACATCAAAGCCTGAGGGCCCACCCGGCTCGGCCCGCAGTCACGTTCCCGTCCAGCTTCAGCCTAGGCCAGCGTTTCCCAATCCGGTCCTCGGGGACCCGCAGCCAGTCCGTGTTTTCGCTCCCTCCCTGCTTCCTGCCAGATAGTCCACATTAAAAGGAGCTGGGAGGGAGCAAAAACATGGACTGGCTGCGGGTCCCCGAGGACGGGACTGGGAAACGCTGCTCTAAACCCCCTGTACGTATGTGTATGTGCCAGTCAGCACACCTGGGATTGCCGCATATCTGAGCCCCTGTAGAATCGCGCTGGGTTACATGTGTGTGTTTTCCCTGGGATGTGTTTTCCCTGGGATGTGTTTTCCCTGGGATGTGTTACTTACATTGCCGGCGTCCCACACAGATTCTGTCGTCCCTTCATGCATTTCACAAGAATGTCTTTTCAGTTAAAAATGTTTCAGGGCATTTATTGTACAATTGAAGACCTTTAGAAAAAATGCAAACATACATCACTGATATACCATTTTATAATCATGATTACTGTGCCCATGCACTGCGTAGACGAACTGGGTGTTCTGCTCACTGCATGTGGATTAGTCAGGTATGACCAGGCTCCTCTCTTGCTGTGAACCATACCTGTATGGTGCTGAGGGACCCACATGAGTTACTCAGAAGCATGACGAACTTTTAGCATAAATTATTTCCTGACAAAGGACACGGCCAGGGACTCAGACAACTTTGTTACCTGACTTGATTAACCCTTTTCCCGTGATAATTTCCCCATGTGAAATTTGCCTACCATTTAATGATGCTCTGGGGTCAGACTGACCCCAAACACGGGATAGGGGTTAACATTGGTGTTGTGTAGATGTATCATTGGTACACAATCACATGCAAACGTCACTGAAGTACTGTTTAAGGGTCATTGTTTTCACACTGGATGTCGTCTTTAAAACTTGTCGTTAAGCATGGCGCGATATTTAAAATCACAGAAAGGATGGATTTATAAAAGCATCCAAAGAGGTTGAGGTTATAAGCGATGGCATAGTAAAGCATTGTGTAAACGATTTGTTTTCTATACGTCTTAACCATTTCTGTCTTGTTTAAATCACATTAGACTGATTAGTAAATGATTACTGGTGAGCACTACTTGTAAAACAATAAGCCATCCCGTAGCCTTGCTTAACGCTTTCCAGTTCAGTATTATGCCTGAGATTATTTGTTACAAAATCCCGGACACCCCTCCAACCAGCAATTGTCATCGAGTCTACTGGAATATTTGTCAGAAAATGTGATGTAAAATAATGTACTTTTAATTTTTTCATTTGCACTCTAAGTCAATATGATATTGATGTTATCGTTTATCACACTTTATGCAGCACATTGCCGCAAATGTCTTTTTTCCTATGGTAACTGGGTGAATAATAAATTATGTATATATGTATGTATATATGTATGTAAGAAAGTCTAAGCTGTACTGAGAGAGAAAATAAAGCAACTTGTCTTAATTTCGCTGGTGTGCTCTCTGAAAAGGGGGTTCTGCCGTGGCCAGAACTGTTTTTCATTCACAGCAGTGAAATGAAATGGATGATTTGGTGGAAATGTAACCTCTCTGGTGGGAAAGGAGCCTGAGTTGGTGCAGAAGGTAGAGAGATACCAGCTAGATACAATCAGGCTCACCTCAATGCAGGGCTCTGGATTCAGATGTCTGGAGAGGGGACTCTATTCCATTCTGGAGTCGCCCCTGGTGAGAGGTTCTGGGAAGGGGTGGGTCTGCTTATTGCCCCCCTGGTTCCGTGGCAGTGCGTTGGAGTTTATCCCACTGAAGGAGAGGGTCGCCTCCCTTTGACTTCATGTGGGGGGGTCTGACTGTTATCTCCGGCCTTCTTGGAGGCCTTGGAGGGGGTGCTGGAAGGCGTCCCATCTGGGGACTCTGTTATTCTGCTTGGGGACTTCAATGCTCACGTGGGTAATGACAGTGAGACCTGGAAGGGTGTGGTTGGGAGGAACGGCCGGCCCGATCAGAATCCCAGCGGTAGTCAGTTATTGGACTTCCGTGCTAACCAAGGTTTGTCCATAACAAACACCATGTTCGAACCTCAAGGTGTTCCTAAGTGCACCTGGCAACAGAGCACACTCGGCGGCAATTCCATGGAGTTATTTTGTAATCGTATCATCGGATCTGCGTCCGTATATTTTGGACACTCGGGAGAAGACAGGAGCTGAGTTGTCAGCTGACCACCACCTGGTAGTGAGTTGGACCAGATGGCGTGGGAAGATGCTGGAAAGACCTGGTAGACCCAAAATGCATAGTGAGGGTGTGTGGGGAGTGTCTGGTACAGGCCCCCGTCCTGAACATTTCCAACTTGGACCTCATGCAGGAATTCTCTCGCATCCCAAAGGAGTCAGGGGATTTTGAGGTGGCTCACCTGACAATGCACTTTTCTGTATTAGCTGGCAGAAAAAGGAAATCTAGTCAAGTTTAATGATTTGGGTTTTTCTAGGTTACCAGAACAAATTATCCTCCATGATCGTTCATCAGCATCACTGTGAAGGCCCGTCCTGATTTGAAGTTAATACAAGTCTTCATGATTGTTTTTATCCATCTGGGAAAGGCTGTGTATAAATCAACTGTCCTTGCACAAGAAGATGTCTCTTTTATGTAAAAAAAAAAAAAAGTAAAGTCAAACTAAATCTGCGGGGTCTTTAAAGCTTTGGAAGTGTACGGTTCCGGTTGTGCCCAGCTCCGGCGGAGAAAGACAACACGTTTCACATAAATGCAAACACGAGAAATCGAAATCACTGGCAAGTACAGCAAATTTCATCAGGCGCCTGGCCGTCCTGCGTCTGCGCGATGACTCGTGAGAATCACCCCGGCTCTCTAGCTTAGATACATTCATGCTGGGTATGTGGCGCTTAAAGCAGAATCACTCATCATCATGCACTTTCAAATAGTTAATGTTGTATTAGCAAGGGTGTAACTTTGGTTTGAACATTGGTGGGGTTCATGTCCTCACCCATTTAGGGGGAGACATGACTATAGGGAGGGTTGTATTAGCTGGATCTGATTATTGGGGGGGTCATGACCCCCATAACCCCCCCGGAAATGACGCCCCTGTGTAATAGTAAATATAAAAAACTAGTAAATATTGTCTATTTGCTAGTGTAAGTAATATATTAAGTTTAAGCTTCCTGTCATAATAGCGACAGTTTATTCAGTGGTGGTTATATTATTGGCGGTATAAATTATTATTATTATTATTATTGTTGTTGTTGTTGTTGCATTTGCGTGACATTATTATTATTGCTATTATTATTGCAATCATGTGAAATTATAATAATGATGATGATGATGATGATGATGATGATGATGATGATGATGAGAATAAGCATGCCGGGCCGCGCCGGTGACGCCGGCCGCCGGGTGACGCTGCAGTGCCAGGCGGCGCAGCTACGGGGCGGCAGCGCGGAGCCGCAGTGTCACCGCGGCACCGCCCCCGGAACGCGTCCGCAGCGCCGGGGCTTCATACGCACATTCCCGTGACGTGCAGCCCGAACGCGGACAGGCAGCTCGGGCGCATTGGGAGACGGGCCAGCCAGCGACGGATCCGAGCGACCGAAAGGGGGTAAATATGCGGCGATCGGGCGGCACCGGGCGGCACCGGGGTGGGCCGCGGCCCGGCGGCCGCCTTTGCCGTGACTGATCGCTCTTTGTACGCTCGGGAACTCGCGTCGGAAGGAGCGCATTCTCAGCGCCGCGGAGCCGCGATCCGATTAATCCGCCCGTCTAGTCGGCCGCCTTTATGCGTTTTTCCTTACAGCGGTGAGGCGGCGGGCGGGCGGTTCGCACGTTAGGCGACCGTCCCGTAGCGGGAAACAGCCGTCGGCCGACGCGCCGCCGAGC
>JAODKL010000079.1:438332-448743 GCA_026780765.1 Petrocephalus schoutedeni
CCAAGCGGCAACCGAGCCAGCGACGCTAACCAAGCGGCAACCGAGCCAGCGACGCTAACCAAGCGGCAACCGAGCCAGCGACGCTAACCAAGCGGCAACCGAGCCAACGACGCTAACCAAGCGCCAACGACGCTAACCAAGCGCCAACTGAGCCAGCAACGTTAACCAAGCGCCAACTGAGCCAACAGCGCTAACCATGCAGATAAAGGAACATATGGTAGTGGACAAATGACCCACATACTCAAAAAATAAAAATTTGACAAAGTATAAACAGACAAAAGCACAAAACCACGGTACAAACTGATCACAAGGCTGCTATAGCTCTTACCTTGTTGATCTTCTCTTTGTGGTGCGTGAGCAGGTTGGGGAAGTGGGACAGGACATCACAGTTCAGCACAACCTGCGTCTGCTCGTCTGTCCCAGTCACTATGTTGCCCACCGCCCTCAAGGCAGCAGTCTTAACAGGAAGTGACACGTTAGCCCTGCCACGCCACACCCAACAGTCAGCATTCAAGCAAACAAAAAAACAACTCTCATGCCAACTCACCTGAACTTTGACCTCTTGGTGACTGAGCAGAGGTACCAGGAAGGGGACCACGCCTGAGTCGATGACCATTTGGATCTGTTCGTTTCCTCCATCAGTCAGGTAGGACAAAGCCCACACCGTATCGACCAAGATCTAACACCAGAGGGAGAGACAGGTCCAGTCAGGGCACAAGAATGGTCTGTAGATAATGGCTGGCATATAAAACTGGCTGATATTAAGGTTAGATAAATTTACCGGCTATGGCAGTAAACCAAAAACATCAACAATGTTTATAACGAGAATCTATGCTCGCTGTATTATAAAATTTACCACTTAGCCTTGGATTATTTGTTTGAAAAGATCTTGGGCAACATTAGGAGAGCTCAAATTATAAGGTTTTTTTATAAGATGCGTGTTTTTTTTTTTTTAAGACTGACTTTCTACCATTAAAGGTATACAACTAAACTGACTGTTTTAGCAGAAGAACCAAAAGTGCTGGTGACTTGTTTTTAACCATATAAAATGTCATCGCTGGCAATATCCTGAAAATCAACCTGCACTCGCCACTACGGTAGGCATGAGCTCACAGGATAGGACCTTAGCTTCCCGCAAACCAAACAGGCAGAGAAGGGAGCTTCTCACCACCGCCTCATTCGGCCCTAGACTGGTCCCTTTCACTGCTGAGGGGAAGCCAGACACAGTTTTGTGGCAGGAGGTACGAGCTCAAAACACAGAAGAGGTGGCACTTACGTTAATATCGGTGTGATAGATCAGAACGCAGAGTGCAGGCAGGATCTGACGGGGAGGGACAGAAGGAGGCGAGAAAGGCAGAGTGAGCGACCGATGACTCTTATAGGCAGGCATTTTATCAGAGGCCACCATCAGAAGCGGAGCAGTCACAGGGTCAGTAACCGGGTGGGGGTCGGGGGGCATGCCTCCATATCCACCCCCAGCATTACCGGCATCGAGCGACAAGCTGCCGCTGTCCTGCGGCACCAACTGTGCCCCTTCCCTGGCAAAACTCACACTCCACACTCACCCATCACACAAAGCAGGATGAGCAAAGCCGCGCGCACACACACACACACACGCACATGCGTGCGCACACAAACATACAAACACATGCGCACCCACACGCACACGCATACAGGCAAGCACAAAAAATACGGGATGGCAGCAGTAGGTCTGAACACAGCCAGCACTGTCCCTGTTGTCAAGCATGGCTGGGTCAGCCCTGAGGTGTCCTTATCCGCGTCCCCTGCACACTGGCCAGGACGGTTCCCGCACAGAGAGTCTGTTTATTCAGAAGTGAAGCGAGTTAGTCATCAAGCTAATGGGAGATTAGAAGCACGGCAGGAAAGCTGGGACGTGACAGGATTCAGCGCCGTTCCCAGCGCGGCTTATCAGCACCGCGGGTCCGTAAGCACGCTCACACTCAAATGGGTTCCAAATGGGCCAAACTCAGGCCTATCGCTAGCTGGGTGGGAGCAAAAACCTGGACTGTCCGTGGGTCCCCGAGGACCGGATTGGGAAACACTGTGTGGAGAATACTCATGGGCATGAAGGGGTGCGTGATTCTGCGCATGGCTGCGGACCGCAGAGGGAGGGGGGCGGGGGGTTAACAGGCAGCAAAAGACAAAAACAAAAACAGAGAAACTGCATTCATGCGGACACTCATGAAAATGCACAGAGACGTACGAAGGAGCTTCGGGTGACGCAGCCATGGAGCTGGGGGTTAAGGGCCTTGCTCAAGGGCACACGGTGCCAAAGCAGGGAGCTTCCATCACAGGCAGAGGCTTAGCCGACAGCCACACGGCGCCCCCTATAGGAGACCCACCACTGAAACATGACTAAGTATCCTAAACATCAACCAACACGAGCAAGTAAACGGCACGCGCATGCATGCGCACGCACGCCTCACCTCCTGCACAGTCTCTATGGGCGGAGGTGGATCCTTGTTCCTGCAGAGGTTCACGATGACCCAGGTGACGTTCCGCAGGAAGGTGATGGGAATGGAGGGGTTGATGAAGGACAGCAGCGGTTTGACCACGCCCAACGAGATGACATAATCCCGGCACTGAGGCCCGTCGCCTGTGGGCACGGGGAGGCGGGGTCAGGCTGTGGGCAAGCGGCCCCCAGGCTGTGGGCGGGACTCTCGCAGAAGGGGCCACTCACCGATGATGTTGCCCAGCGCCCAGACGGCCTGCTCGCACACATTCTGGTGGGGGGAGTGCAGGAGCCGCAGGAAGAGCGGGACCGCGTCTGCGGGGGCGTGGCCAGACATGGTCAGGGCAGGGTCAGCCCCCACTGGCACACAGCTTACAGCTGGCAAACACCACGGCTGGGGGACTTACTAGATTTGACCACAGCCTGGGTCTGTGCGGACGTGCCGGATGCAATGTTGGTCAGAGCCCAGGCCGCCTCAAACTGTAGGGACGGGCTGCAGGAGCAGGAAGGACTGTTAGCTCACAGAGGCGGGGCCCCAAAACCGGGCGGGCGGCTGCCGCCTTCCAGGTGACCGCGACCTCGAATCTCTGCAGCTGGGCAGGACAAATCTTTCTCCACAGAAACCCCCCCGAACCCCGTTTCTCCGGTACCAGGACGGTGACGCTGTGACCGGCGCGAAGCACTCAGGTCAGACATCGGAGCCTGGGAACGGCGGCCACCGCTGGCGGGGAACGCAAATCTGTTTCTATTGGCAGGCAGAGGCTGAGCTGTGGGCCCAACCGCCATGCTACATAGTGCAGTTTCTCACACATTCTGTCCCTGTGACCTCTGACCTCTGCAGTCTGCCTAGACCTCTCTGCATAGTGAGATAAAATACCATTGTGCGCAAATCTAAGCATGCGATTACGGCGGGAACCAAAAATCCATCTGTCACTGCCACAACTCCACCCCCCACTGCTGAGGCCCCGCCTCCTTGGCAACCAGGCCCACCAATGGCTGACAGGATGTATGAAGCCTGAGGACAGGCTCACCCTGGCAGGCCGCCCACTGCCCCGCCCACCCCCATATTTCTGCCTGGAGTAACACAGGGAGTGAAAGGCTCCATGCTGGACGACTGGAAACCAGTTAAAGGGCAGAAGGATAGGCACTCGAGACACTGTGACACTCCAGTATACGCACACATCCCCAGACAGTATGACACTCCAGCACGCACACCCAAACACACTGCTGTATTCCTATGTCCATTCATTTCTGCGGGAAAAACCCTAATCCCAATCACAACACCCTTAATCCCTACCCAGCCCTAACCTTAACCGTAAGTAGCCAAACAAAATACAGGGCTATTGGCATTTTCACTTTATGGACTGCATTCAGAGAAATTAAGTCTTAAGTAGCGAGGACCGAAAAATTACCTCACTAATCATGTTTTTTGAGGATCTGCTATACCTGTGAAGTCCTTCGGTCCTCACAAGAATAGCAAAACCTGCACGCGTGTGTACACACACACACACCCCGACAAACAGAACACACACTCACTTGTCATCCCTTTCCAGACATTTGACCAGGATGGGGAGGATTCCTGACTTTATCAAGTCGTCGATGGGGGGGTTTCTGTCACTCGAGAGCAGCTTTCTGTAAGAGAGAGGACGGGGGTGTCAGAGTGAAGGACGAGGCGAAAAACAGCCAAGGGAACACCTGGTGAGGATTCATTTACACTGCAACTGAGAGGCACAATACACGCAGCCTCTGGTCCCAGGCAGCGCCTGGCACATACACACGCACGCACACACACACACACACACAGTCTCACCTGGCCGCCTGCACCGCGCTGAGCTGCACCACGGGGTTGTCGCTAGTCGCGTTCTTCAGAGGCAGACAAAGCGCCAGGTGTGTTAGCACCTCCCACAATCCCACAGGGCGTCATTGCTCAAAAGCGCACACCAATTATCCATGTTTATTAAGCCTTACCTGTAGGATCGCATCTAGTGTTACATTTTGCTAGAAGGAGGGAAAAAAAAAAAAAAAAAAAAGAGACGCATTGAAAACAAATAACATCACATCCCTCTCCCCAGCCGGCAGCTTAAATCTCCTGCCATCAGTCTAGACGGGGAGTGTGAGAGCACGTGTGGGGGGCGGGCTCAAGGCCAAATGAGCCAATCGGCTTCAACACAGAGAAGGAACAATAATAAGGACTAAACCCGACCGGTCGCCCAGGAAATGCGAGGAGGGGGCGGGGACTTACTCCTTTGAAATCCGCATCGATGTCGGAGTCTTCGAGGCCTTCTTCCTGTGGAACATTGCGTTTCTTCAGCAAGTGTTCATCTCTTTTGTTCTGGAGAGAGGGCAAGAGGACAAAGATGGTCATAAATGTGAGCCGCAGCTCACGGGCCCCAGAGCATCCCACATTTCGCATAGAGTGGCTGTCTGCACCATGCACGTGGCTGCCTCACCCTATTTTCTTGTTTACATGTTTATTTATTATTTGCCCATTTCGCTACCTCCATTTGAGCCTATTTTTTGTTTTTTTAATGTCCTGCTTGTATGTTTCATAGACAAGATATGCCAACACACCGGAAAGAAAGAAAAATGATCAATTTACCATCAACCTCCAAAGCACATTAAATGCTCACATTTGGAACACTTAAATCAGTTTGCTGTTGATAACATCCACTGTCAGGTGGACAAACCGAAAAACATGTACAGATATGTGAATCTCAGGCTGTCTGCCAGCATCTCACTCAGTCCCCAAGGTGCACTTTGCCCTTACCTACACTTCCGTACTTTAATCATGGCACTAAAGATTCACAGGTGACAATTAAAAAGGAATTAAATCCAAAATTTGCATGGCGGTCACCCCCCATCCCCGACAGAGGTTACTAAGCACCCTGTAGCCACAGTTACTGTGAAGCAGCCGGGGACACTGAAGCCTAACATCAGCAGGAGCTGGGGCAGTCTCTGTAGGTAGGGGAGACCTTTGGCAATGTTCCAAAGCAGAGTGCTTTCCCCTGAGTGATGTAACGGGGCTGGGATCCAGACTGCCCCCCTCACAGCCAAAAAACAATGCCTAAACGGGCCGATTACATCAGGGAGGAATGCACTGGGTCCTCCGGTGTAATCACCCGAGCTGATCACCCGCCGCTCGACTAACCGGTGGGGGTGAGAGCGACCCACGGCCCAGGGCTCTAAACGGGACTGACTCAGCGTACAGGTCCCCACACCTCCTCTGCGTCGGCTTTAACAAGCAAGATTCGACCGTGACGTCATTTAAAAATGTAATTACAGAAGACAGCTGTGAGCCTAGTAATAACAGCAAAGCCACGGTGCAAAGAAAATATTCCTCCGGGGAGGGAGTGGGGGCTCTGCCAGAACAGAGGCTTCAGAGCCCCCTCCCCCCACGGCCGGTCTACATTGGACAAGAGAAATGCCAATCCTGATTCCTGGTTTGGGTCATGTGACACAGTCCAAGTCATGTGACCAGCATGACCGAGCCTTCGCTGCCTCTTAGGCGGCATCCCTGCCGTCTGAACAGCAAAGTGCCTGACACCGTTAGAATCACACACAGACCACATAGGCTATCGAAGAAAAGAAGACGGCTCACGCCATCACGGACATACCACAGCTGGGGGGGGCATGAGGTAAACAGCCCCTCAAGCCAAAGTGAGCAGTGAGCGCACACCAAACCCCAAACACACACACACACACACACACACACACACACGCACTAAACATCCTCCTATTTCAGTGAAGGAACACAAAGTCCGGCCGGGTAGGAGGACAGGATTTCTGAGCTGAACCCGGTACTGGCAGCACATTTTTACCCCCAGGAGATACGAGTGTGAAGAAATGCATGGGAAAGCAGGACAGGCCATTTCCCAGGGTGAGGACGGCGCCCCCAGCAGGCAGCAGGATGCGAGGCGCCTCACGGGGCCCGGGGCCTGCGAGTCAGCATCACTCAGATCCAGTAAACCCAGCCTACAGATCACTCCACGGAAACACTGATGCCTGAACTACAAGCTTAACAGCCCCCCACCCCCGCCCCCCACCCCCGCCGAACGAAGACGAGCATGTGACAGAGCGTCACTGCCGAGGCCTTCAGGAGGACAGAGTCTCCGCAGCACCGGGGGCCGAGGGGGGGGCTCGCCTTTCTGACTTGGTCCCCATCCGTCTCTCCGACAGATCCTCGGACAGGCTTTGATGACGGACGACGGCTTCAGGACAGACTGACTTTGCCTGGAAGTGGGTGTGAGAACTTCAGCTTACCTTGCGCAGCTCCACCGTCACCTCGTTCCTGTGTCTCCGCATGGTCTGCAAGAGGAGGAGAGAGGGGCACCGTCACTGATCACGCAGCCCATGTGAGGCCAGGCAGGCACAACAATGCCGACGGAGAACACGGCCGGTCAGGCCCCGGCCCCCCCGCTGACCACACCATTCAGGTTCTGCCATTGGCTTTCGGCAGGGTTAATAACCAACCAAAGAAGTGGAAGCTTGGGAACAGGCCAGAGCACCGTAACTATGGTGACACCAAGAATCTCTCAATTCCACCTATCAAAAAGAATGTAACGTCTAAACCACCGCACCACCATGCCACCCCACTTTTATTATTACTATATTATTAACGTCAATATGTACTGTATTTTATTGTTCTGACTCATCTACAGATTCGACTTCAAGACAGACTTAAGGAACGCATCTCAGTCATAACCAGGGGACTGCAGAGTATTATGCAAACCATTGTCCAGGAAAGCACAAACGTTTAGTTTCTCTACTTATGTATGATGCCTTAGGACAGGGGTGTCCAATCTTATCCGCGAAGGGCCGTTGTGTACGCAGGTTTTTTTACGTCAGCTGTTCAAACAAAGGTGTGAGGACTCTTCAGCCAATCAGTCCTCTAATTAGTAATCTAATTAGGGAGTTGCAGCGAAAACACGCATACACACCGGCCCTTTGCAGATAAGATTAGACACCCCTGCCTTAGGACTTGCAAGCTGGTCATAAGTTGAAGCCCCCCCCCCCCCACAAGGTCACATGGTGCAGAAACACCACATATCTAAGGGCACTTCTGGGGACATCGCGGCTGTCTGTCAGCTTCTTTAGCCTGGTCCCCAGGAAGGGTCCCACCAATAGCCACAATACTGAGAGAAACTGCAGATCTATCTGATGTAATAAGTAATCCAAGGGGGATCAGGGAATCTAAGAGTTTGCTCCTGAAAACCAGGGATACAGAAGCACAGCTCTGGGTCACACAGCCGGCCTTGTAAGTCACCGGCCGGCTCTCCAGGGTCTAGTCTTTTACGCTTGGGTTATTTCTGCTTTTAAGAATTTAAAAACTCCAGGACATAAACAACAGCTGAGGCCCGAGACAGCAGAGTACAGGAAAGCAAAGGGCTACCCGGCCTTGGCCACACACAGGGTCCTCGCGACGGGGCTCAGAAATGACTAGCCGTCGACACCCCGTGCCAAAACCCCCACTTGGGGATCACCCTTTAAGCACAGGAGGGGGGGCTGCTCTTAGATCATATTAGACCTTGTGACACAGCTTCCCAGCTAGTGTTACCATCCCAAACAGTCACATGCACAGACTAGGCCAGGCAGGCAAGCACCAAGAGCAGACGGCAGTAATACATTTCCTTTGTGTTCAGGGTTTACTTTCACGCCACGGGGATCAGCTTTGAGTATTCTGCCAACAACAAAAGCACATTTACATTATCTGTTTTAACAGACACTTGTCTAAAACAAGTGAGAAGGATTAACCCCCCGCGCCACATCCATAATCCATGTGAACATTCTACAAATGACCATGTTCAATGACCCCCTAGGTGACGGGACAGTGCCGTGACATACCCTGGGGTTCCCTCTGCGCTCGGCCTGCGACCCACAGCAGGCTTCCCACTTCTACATTCAGACAGTGATACACTTGAACTGACGAACCAGAGAGCATCCCCACTACGCTTAAGAGCCAAAAAACACCGTGTCAGACAGGGGGAAAGTGCACAATTCTGGATTTCAATGCCTTTGCTTCTCCACCTCACTAAACCGCCCCTAGGAATCCCGACTGTTCATTCAGCGCACACGCCGTGGCTTCCGAGGCCCTGACCCGCCTCGTGGGGCTGGGGGGGGACCAGGAATTGTGACGACCTCACAGCATTAGGAAATTGGCGGGCATCACACTCTCTGCCACATCTCCCAGGGAAGCTCACCTCCACAGTGCTATACATGGTTACATTCTGTGGCATGTTTTGGTAAAAGCCTACAACTGGGACTTCACTACTACAAATTAATTTCACACCATTCGCTAATCGATTGCTATAATTCCTGAATTAAAAGTGTCTTTCATATTCAGTTTCAATGGATTCCAGCTTCTTCACAAACCGAGGACTGTACAGCCTTGCCCCAGTGCATGCTGAGAGTTGTTCCAGAACAGCTCTTAGTAATAATTAAATTTGACTTGGGACATAACAGAAAAATACTGCAACAAATTCTTCAAGGATAAATCACTACTATTTATAATCACAAATTACAATTAATGATGCTTACAAGCTATAAAAGCATTGTATAAATATTACTTGAAACCAGGAGTCACAGACTTAACTGAACTAGTGAATGATCTTTCCAATAAACACTAAACTTTCAAAGCACACAAACAGAGCAAACCACAGGATCACATATAAACCCATTCAAACAAATTCACATCCCAAATGCTATTAGGAGCGAGATCCTGATCCTGATCACTGCCACTGCATAAAACCTTAAGGGAGCTGAAGGGAACAGTCACAGCGGCATCTCTGAGCTCCCCATTGAGAATCAGCGCCTCTGGGCAAACATCCACCTGACTTTAGCATTAGCTACATAAACGTCCAGGACACACAATCATTGCTTAAACCACAATCCACAGTGCATCAGCGCAACGCACATGGGCACCAAGGCACTCCAGCCAGGAAAGCAGGCACGCCTCTCACTGGCTGCACCTTATTTTACAAAACAGCATAAAGTCAGCAAACCCCAAATCCTTCGTCACTGACGCACTTTCACCCCCGACCACTAGGGGGCCTGCTACCAGGCGCCAGGGCTGACATTTGGTTGGTGCTACACTGCAGCTCCAGAGCTTCAGTTCATGGCCAAAGAACGGAGACCTACAACGTGAACTTCAGATCAAAGTTAGCTGCTGGCTGAAACATACAAAGGAAAAGAACAGAAGCTTAAAAACACACTTTTCTCTGAACACAACTTTAATTTGATGAAGGTTCAGAGTCCAAGGCGATATATTGACAACCATGTCAGATAAACACAGAACCACCAACATTTAGAAAATAGAAATAAAATAGATTTTCCTTTCACACTAATTTAGTAATAGGAATACAACGTGCTAATGCTGATGCGTCTGTCCATTCACATTGCAGAGAGTGACAGGGGAAAAAAGTGGGTTACATTTTAAAAAGCCTCAAACTTATGAACTCTTCTCACACGGCACTCAGACTACACCAAAGATAACGAGAGGAACGTGTCATACTGAGCTCCTGTTCTGAAGCTGTCAGCTGCGGGGAATTTCCAGATTCCTCAAACAAACACTCGGCGGCACTGAGCCGGAACTCATTCTAACATACGGTGTTAAAGGCCAGTCCTCTGTTATATACACATATATAAAAATGGCATGACTCTCAGACATTGCAGTACCAAAAACACAGTTAGCATAAACCACGGGAGTGGGGGCGCTTTATAAGACCGGCATGGCCCGGGTCCGACCGGGCCGGGACGGGAACTGGCGGCATTACACACGGCGGCCAGGAGCCACAGTGTCACAGGCCGGCCAGTCTAATCATATTCCGTTACGTTACACCTCGGTGCTGCGGCCGACGAAACCGATGGAGATGCCAGGGAACAGTAAGCGGAAAGCAGCCGGCCGTGCCTGTCCGAGGAGGCGGCACACCGCCACAAAGAGGC
>JAODKL010000079.1:458299-472496 GCA_026780765.1 Petrocephalus schoutedeni
CTCTCTGGTTTCTCCAGCAGATACAGGAGTTCGGGGGGGGGGGGGGGTTGGGGGTTAAGGAAACCTCGCCGCAGTCTCGTAGGTCCCACGACGAGCGAAACCCTGACGTCAACAATTGGGACAGTGAGATTCTAACGGCGGCTCGCGTAGGTCTTTGCGCTCGTCCGCGGCGCTGTGGGGACTCGCTGTTGTCATCCGCATCCTTTTATCGGTACTGCGTTTCCCGGAGTCAGCGGTCCTGTCTGTAGCATCGCCGCGGCACATCTCTCCGTAGCCGGCCGCCGCTGCGTGGAGCTCCCTCCCGCTGCCGGAGCCAAGTGGCCAGCCTCTTTATTTTTTTGCTTTCGACGTTTCTTTTCTTAAGTATTGTGTTACGTTTGACTCCAGTCTGGCTAACAACCGCAGATTTTATTTGCCCTTAAAAGCTTCTGGCTTGTGAATGACGTCAGAAAATTTACCTTTGAAATAAATAATGACCCCCTTAGCTTTTTTCCCCTACACCGTTTGCTTTTCATAGATTAATGTAATGAAGTAGCCGTGTTTATCGTTATATGAATTGAAATATCATGCTAGAAATAAAACGACAACCCTTTGATGTGCAACTGAAAGGCAATTAAATGTGTAAAATTAAAAGTTTAATGACCATACTAAATAACACTAAACGTAACTTCTCGGCAGTGTCAAATACATTTTAATGGCAAATATAAAATGGCAGTTACAGCAAAATGAGCATGTATATATATAGTCTGTAGAGTTCGTGGTGGAAAAGCCGAGCAGTAAGTCTTACATTTAGCACTTAGGCTCCGTTCCCCAATAAAGCGGAGTCACGGGGCCCGCTCGGAATTCGGTCTTTGTCGCGCGCCTCCCACCCTCCCTTCCCAGCGTCAGCGGTGACGCTAATTAACGGGCCCGATATTTTGAGCTCGCTTACTACAACCCATCACGTAGCCTTAATGAATATGTAAACTCATTCAGGGGGGTTATTCATTTAATTATTTTGGTAGTCATCAGCGGTAACGTTTTTGAGTCAACACCGGCTGGTGATTCAGCGAACACAATAACAGTTCAAGGAGATATATTGCATAAGTGAGCGAGCTGGGTCCTGGATAACGAGTCGCGCAGAAATTGCAAGCTGTGCTATATTGCGTGTTTGCATAATTATATTTTAAGTAGTAACATTTAATGAAGAATGCGGTCTTTGAAATTAGTGAAAGAAATGCGATTTTGGTACACACTTTGGCCTCCCCAGTTTGTACCTATATGCGCATCCTAGTAATAATTCTTATATTTTAAGTGTAAACCTGATGTACGCATTTCAGTCTGCGCAATTTAGGTTTACCGTAGCGAGATTCCCTGGGGTACAATGTAAATAACGAAAACTTTTATTACGGAGTGCTTTCTGTTATGACACCGATACGGACAGTAGTGTAAATGTCTTAAACAAGAAATCCTTAAATATAATAAGTTTCAGTCCAGGTACCAGGTCCACGAGAGAAGTAACTACATGTTAATAACCACCAGACTCCATATCACCGAATGTATATATAGCCGACTGTTGCCAGGCAAATCACTGATGAAGTAGTAACAGATTTTCTCGCAGTTCATTGTCAAAACAAAATACTGCATTGCTACCAAATGCAGGTACACGCTTATATCTACATTCCACACAGCAATATAAATTAGTACCAACTGCTCATCAATTAATGTAAAAAGGATATGACTCTTCATAAATGATTTGCGTACTATGCTCTCGACCGTGTCGTGCTCTCTTCATTTAAAAAGAAACTTTGATTGAGTTTATAATTTGAAATGTAACAGCCTCTCTTTTAGAAAGCCTAATGGTTAGGTCTGCAAGTTAAAATCAAACTTTTTTTCCCCCTCCATCCGCCCCGAAACGTGCGCATTACATGTTGTATATGAGTTTCAGTTAAAACGAATATCGTTGGCTTTTCAATCATTAACGATTTTCATTCAAATTAATGATTTTTAAATACAACGAGGATATTTGTTGTGCCGTTTCCCTGTCAGCATTGCCCCAGAACACCCGCATAAAGTCAACCATCAAATATCACTAATTATTATTCTTGTTCATGTTCTATGTTAAAGGACCTCGTCGACGCAAAATTGCCGTCGCCTGTGACTCAGATTATTTTTCTTGCTGCATCGTCGCACGGCCGTCTACTTGGGGAGAATCACGCACATTAACTTAATCAAGCCTGAGCACTGCTCGAATACAGCCTAAATGATTGCAAGTAAAAAAAGCAAGTATACCTTTTAAAAAGTAATCATATGCATTTATTTTAATTGAGTTTATCTCCAAATACAATATACTAAATCATTGCAAAATTACAATTCCACCACTCCAATTAAGCCAAAAAGGCTAAACAAAATATTTATCCAAGTCCTGTGAGGCGTTCGATCCAATCACTCGTGAGAACTGCATAAAATAAAAATGCATCACATTCCAAGAATTTAAAATAGATTTATAGCGTCGGTTGTCCACGTTGAAAGGTGACGGGTCCGTTACTCCAGAACAAGGCCGAATCGGTTATTTTTAGGATTAAAAAAAACCAAAGCATCACTGTAAATATCAGTTGGATAAGCTGCTACGAAAGTAGATCAAAATCCTTTACCAGTAATCGTCTAATTTAAACGCTGCCGTTCACATTTTACCTAAAATTATGGTAAAACAAACCATCCGACATAATTAGGCCGATGAATCGATAAACCACTTTTATTTGCAATTATAATGCGCTTCCACAATAGGGTGAAGTCACAAAGTGTTCGATTTAAAACTATTTGGAAAGAACTGTATAAAAAATTGGTGACATTAAATATTTGCATAACGGCTGCATATATTAGAAACGTATGAAATGTATGGGGGGAATAATGCGTTTAGGAATTTTCCTAAGTCCAAGCTCGAGTTATGTTCTGCATAAATGAGGATGTTTCCTATTTAATTCATTTTAACGCGAACATTTTAATTAAGTAGGTATGTGAGGACTGTATACGTGGTGAAATACTGTAAGGTCCGCATACAAAGGTTCTCATTAAATTCACAGCACTTTGACACATTCATATATAACCAGCAAATTATGACGAAAAATATTTTCGTAAATTAAATTTTATGCGTGCTTTAATTACATTCCAGGTAGTTTCACGGGCCTGATGAGTGCGTACTCAAAACGGAAGCTCTGGTAATATACATAGGCGCGCGCGCACACACAAATTATAGACTGATTAAAATATATGCAGCCCACAATTGATAATTAATTATAAATAAAATTGTTAACTTAAGCCAGGGAGCAGTAATTTGTGTAGTTTTCATAGGTAGTTTGCTATTCTGGAGAGAGAATGTACAGGTATTCACGGAGGCATTGCTGTTAAATCCCTGTTAGCGTTCCGTTGCGCTAGAGAATTTCAGTACCTGTAGATTTTTTTGAATTAGCTGGATTGATTTTTCGAAGTTCAGCATTGGCGGGATACCTTGCCAGACAGCTGGTGCCTGAGGATGCACTCTTCAGAATGTTCTGCTCTCATGGCAGCAGCATCCAGACATTGGCTACATCGATGTCCATGTTCACTGGGCCCACTGCCATGAAAATCCACGGCACCAATGCCTCTGCAGAGGCCATGACACCACCACATGACGTTCCAGTGTGGTACTGATTATTCCGCTGAGGATGAATGTGCAAGGTGAGAACAATACATATACACACTAGCCATGAATTTACTTAACCATGTAGCAGAAATGACACTCGCTTCAGGAAATCCAAACTTATGGCCGAACTTCCATGACAGCCAGATGTTTAATATTTTAAATCCAAAGCATGCAAATGGGTCACATAGTGATGACCACAAGCTGACAACAGCATTAAAATGGTCGGGCTGCTTACGAGTGGAGGTTGATGGAAGAAGGGCCCCAGCTTTGCAAGAGTAACCCCACAAAGATAAAGCACTTAAATTAGCCGACATACAAGGATAGAAATCATTTTTAAAATGTATAGAAAAAGAAACACAAAAAACATTTATTCAGAAAGCAAATTACCTTTTCATTTAGTCATTTCAACTAAGTTTTTTTTTTTTTTTTTTGCAGGTGTCCAGCTAATTAAGATGAGTTTCTCGGTTTCACCCAATATGAAATGTCTCCGGAGATGTAATTCACCGTTTATGTAATACAGAAATCTTAATGAAAGTGAAAACCAAAATTTGTGAAAGATTGTTTATTATGACAAAGCACTGATCAATACAAAAATGTACATTAAATACAGGTTACATGAAACACGCATAAATCTCATACGGCCCTGTAGACAGTGTTTAACAATTTAAAACCAAATTACTGAATTGTGAAACTTTTGTGGAGAAACACAAACACCAGCAAGTGTTAATTTTGCTACACTATGCAGGAACAGCAATTAAATTACAGTATCAGAAATGTATTTACCTTAAGCAAACCGATAACGGCACCTTCCTTCCATCACCTCACCCCGTTCTGCCGATCCCTGTAATGTGTAAGACTCCTGATCTCAGCCCACCAGCCCCCAGCGGAGACGACAGTGACGTCGAGACAGCAGCTGATGGATCGGCCGGCTTCACTTCAGCAGCACGATCAATACTGGAGGCATCAGAAGTGGTTTAACTCCAATATTTACGTGCTGCTAGAGCGAGGTGGCCAGTTGTGTGTTTGTGTGGGATGCTGGTAGGGGTGATGGTGGTGGGGGGGTTTGACGAGATCCCCAGCCTCTCTCCCCTGGGCCTGGTTCACTTATGTGCTGCTTGTCAGCGTGCCGTCTTATTTCCTGCAACCTGCTTGCCAGGGCCCGTCTGCCCAGTGTTACTGCTGCAGCACAGAATGGCCTGCATCCCCGTATGACCCACAAACCATTCTGTGCTGCTACAGCACCACCAGGCCTGGCCGGTGCACTTCCCTCTTCTCTCCTGCTCTCCCTTTCGTCGTCTCCTCTTAGTCTTTCTCTTGTCCCCCCCCCCCCCAAGCACGCGCGTGCTCGCTCACGCTCACTCTCTCTCTTGCTCGCTCTGTCGCACACATACGCACACCAGGGGCCAGGGTTTGACGACATCTGAAATACAAGAGCAAGGATGACATGAATGAGCACAACCTCTACATGAAAAGTAAACTTCACATTTGTCCAGTTTGATTAAATAAACTGCTCCTGCTGAGCATTATGTAGCAAAGCAGGCCCATCCAGCAATGCAGTACATTACTTTCTCATTAATTTTAACAGAGGCATTATAATTCCTAAAACTGATTGTAATTCAGTATTAGCTTTACCAAGTCAAAATGAAACATGCTTACATTCAGAGCTACTCCAAAAAATGAAAATCACTGAAGTGCAAATGTGTGAATACCCACTATTTTAAAATATAGGTAAATTCATAAAAGTTTCTAGACAACAGAGAACCACAGAATTCACAAATAAAATGATTAGCGTTATGGTTAAACAGTCTGTAGGGAACACCAATTATGCATTAATAGAAATTAAAGGAAAAAAAACAGGAAGGGAGGTGTAATATTACAGCCATCATTTGACAGAAAATTCTCCAAAAAGACAACTCACATCAATTACAACTTTTAGTGTTGCAAGCATGTACATGCTCTACAGGTTACGCAACAAAGCTTTTGCCTGAGCTGCTGCTTAGTGTCAGCCAACATCCTTGCCTGTGTTAAGGGCTCCAATTCATCCAAAACCCTGCTCCAAAAATATGGAGACACACCCCTTTGTGTGCACACTCCCAGCCAACCCTGCTGCATGCTGGCTAAAGACAATGAGACGGAGGATGGCCAATGCCCTTGTTATAATAAATGGTCACTGTAACATGAGAATCTGCAATTAGTGCCATCCACTAGGCAGCTGCGATGGAAGCTGCTACAGCCCAAACTACCTATCTGGCAAATCTGCTAAGAGGTTAGACGCCCTAGAACATGCTGACAAAGAGAAACCCAATGCATCAGAATCCTCCCGTCTCAATATAATCGCTATTTTAATTTGCCGGAATAAAGTAGAAATTTAAGCAAAAGACCACTGTCAGGAGGCTGCAAGTATTTAGGTTCAAAGTAACCATACATAAGTTGTCCACATTCCACATTTTTCCAATTCACCATAGAATAAGGTATTTTAACATATTCAAAGTCCAAAAAAGACTGTTGTTCATCCCTAAAAGCATAAAAATAAGCAACTAAAACGGGCAGCCACTGAAACCTGGCTTTTGTTAAAAAGACAGTTTCATATCCAAGCTATTAAGGAAAAGCTTACAAGGCTCAAGTAAATTGAGTCTGCCAGGAAATTCTGTATAACCTACTAGTCAAAGGTTTCACTTTGTTTAATCACTGTAGAATTGATTGCCTCAAATTACCAGCTATAACTCTGCAATATCGCTGCAGTTCTCTGATAGGAATGTACAAACCCCAATTACAGGATCTTAAAACTGACTGCATATATAGTCATGCTGAAGACATGCTATATATATGCAGACAAGAACACCTGCTACATGCACAGACATCTGTATTTTATCACAATTTGAAATTATGTTATATGCTAAACATTTTCAATCCTACACAACAATCCTACACAATTAAAAAGAAATTCAAATTTAAAATTTACATAACTAATTTAGGCGAAACACAGCTGACAGGTAAATAAAGCAAGCACCCTAATAGATTCACCAAGGTCAATTTGATCTGTAGAAGATCCATTTGAAATACAAACCATTCAAAGTACTTTGAAAATCGCAAAAGTCTGTTTTTGAGAATAAGAATCTCATTCTCACATAATCAGTAAGAATGCTGCCCCACTCAAGGTTCAAACTGCAGGACAAACACCCAACCACAATAATGAATAATGTATAGGCACAGGTAAAACAGAAGTAACAGAACCCATCTGTATTGTACTGTCATAAGGTGTAAAGCATTTACTATGTTCAGATGTTATTGAAGGACTTAAAAAAAAAAAAAAAAAAACCCAGCAGATCTCACATTCATAAAAATGCATTAGCTAACAAAATTTTGCCAGTTGACAAAAATCAGATGGGTGGAGAAGAGGGGATCCTCCATGACAACTCAATACTTATTTGTCATGAACAATGAACAAGACCTTGTGTTAGACAAAAAGGGGATGGTAGGAAGGCAGAGCTGAATCCACTGTTTCATTGTGCCTAGACTAGATAATGCTTCATCAGGCTTGAAAACAAAGGTGTTTAAACATTACTTCAAGTGTGGAAGTTCGTAATTATAACAGAAGAGTTATACCACACAAAGTCAGTCATCATTTGAGAATGACCAAGAAAACGTCCCCTTAAAATACTGAGGGTCAAGTGAAGTTAATGAAATGAATTATTGAATCTATGGGAAAGAAAAAGGCCACATTACAAAATGTCTGCAGAAGTGCAAACGTATACCATGATCAACCCACAAGGGGACAGGAAGAAAGTTTTTTTTAATGCTTTAGATAAAATAGAAATGCACCGAAAATTTAGCAGAATGCAAATTTAATACCATGTTGAATTACACAAAAAGCTGAATCTAAAAACTTAAATATGAAGGGCACATTTTTTTGTGAAACCTGGCTGCAACTATGAGTTATAAAACACTAAGAGAGCAATTTTGCCTTTGATCCAATACCACAACGAAACATAAGTTGCAGAATTTATGACTATAAGTGATTTGACCTCTGACCTGATTTATTCAAACGGTAGTTACAGAAATCTTGCTATAGATATTAGAATCTGAGCCCCACCATTACAAGCCAGACAACGAAAATGTTATGAGGTAAATTAGACTAAGTTTTGTTCACATGCACCTCTAAATGTCAACCCAATGGATAATTACTAAACCAAACCAAAAATTTGTTAAAACAGTATGCCAATACAGTAAGTGCAACTGTGATATGCTTCAGTGACAGCCAAATGAGCGTGCGTGCGTGCACACACACACAAAACTTAAAACTTTCAAAATTACTACACTGTAAACCATAGTTCCTTTAAAGAAAAGGAGACCAGATGAAGCTTTTTACTTGTAATCATGTTTATAAATGAGGAATACATTTACTAGTACTTCCATTTGATACCCACAGCATTAAACTAAATACAAAACAAAAAAAGGAAACCAAAATAATGTACAAAATAATATAATCTGCAAACAAATATTTTTCATCCCTTACTTAAACCCTTAATTTATACCATGTTGACTATGGCGGCCCAATGTCCATTTTACCTGAAAGAGTGGACACAATGGCCATTTAGACAGAGTTAAGAGGTAGAAGGGTCTTTATTATAATTACCACTGTGCTGTGTTTCTAAAAATATAACACTCCCTCCCCTATAGAAACAAAAAATCTTACCTGTGGGTGTCAAGCCTACATAAGCACACACAGGATGAGATACATTTACATTTGCTCATAAAACTCATGCTCCTGAACTGCAGCCATGTCACACAAATCACAAGCAACTGCTAAAATGATAAAATTACTGCAAATCTGCAAAACTGAAACCAACTCAAAACACTACTTTGCCCCTAGGCCCCTCCCCCACAAAATTTTAATTAGCCATAAAATAACAAATCACAATGACTATTTCTTTAAGCTTATCACACCACAGCTACTACAGTTTTACATACGGCATGCAAAAGACTTAAATGTTAAGCTGCAGAAATCTTAAACTGATATAGATTCTAGACTACATAGCATAAAGAAATCTAATGAAGAAATGTCATGAAAACCAGAAGGGTCCACCTCCTGCAATTTTGACAAATTAAAATCAGAACATATGAAAATATCCTTTACAGAAGTTTTTCCATTGAACTCACTAAATGACTGGTGCTGGTTTTCACATTTATGCTATTTCACTTCATTGTAGCTACAGCTATATTTCACAGATTTAAAACAAAGCAGTTTGATCTACTGTAACAGCAACAAAATACTAAAAATCATTCAGGTGATTTAAAACCACAAAAATACCAAGACCCAATGTTTCAGTGCTAATTTGTATCGCTATCGATAGAACAAACATTGTAAAATTATATCTTAATTCCTTGGTAAGACTGTCATAGTACAATGGACTCATGACAAAATACACTGCTTCAGAACAATTACAAATACTGTTATTACTACAAATCGAAATATAAGAAGAAATGAAACGAGATATAAATACATAAAAGATCACCAACAAGATATGTGGCAAACACATCCAGGAATCAGCCATCTCTATTAAAGCACATAATATATAAATATATTTTTTATTGTATTATTATTATTATTATTATTAAGACGACTGGCAAAATATCCCCAGGAGTCTAACAATTCAAAAAAAAATTCATAACTAAATTTAAAAAAGCATAAGCTTCGAGTCATCCCTACTAACTTGGGAAAATGGGAAAATTACATCCAAGTTTTTGAACAATCTTGGAAATAGTGCACATCTGACTACTTTTAATTAAGCCTATATCAGCTGTGTGTAGTCATCAATATGACTTAGGTTTGTACTAACTGAAAAGTATTAGCAACAAAAGTCACTGCTTTAGATGCAAATGTTATTTCATATCCAAACTGACAATGCAGTTCAGGAAATTAGGTGAAATTAAAAACCTATCCAGACAATCTATGTGAAACGCAATATTTATACAAGAACAAGTGTGTAAGAAATTAGAGCAAGTGTTATTCCCAAGTATTTCGAGCAGCTAGTTGTGGCTTAAAAAGTAAAATCCTTAAATTCAGCTTACACTGCTTTGTACAAAAAATAAATAAGTCACTTTCCATCCCGGATGTAGGACAGAACCACTTTCCACAAATTTCAGCACATATGCAGTGTGAACTGTTCATTGGCTCCAAAGTCCAGATTCTAAGATGCAATCAGATATGAGTATAAACAGCTTTCACAAGAACAGGGACAATTTCGCATATGTTAATTACTGGTGGCTACAATAGATACATTTCATAAGATTCACCTATGTAAATTTTACTGATCCCTACAAATGGAGTACAATATACAGAGAAACTGAAAAGTATCAGGGAAGAAAACCTCAGGGACGTCTCAAATACTTTGCCATTTTAGCAATGAGCAAAACAAGCCATAAATGTCAGTATTATTTCACAGTACAGGCAATGTCTACTAATGAATAGCTTGGTGCAATAATTGAACAGGGCTGAGTACCTAATTTTTCAGTCCCCATGTAGTCTATTTTACACAACCACATAGCACTAACCATTCAATGACTATTACAGCAGTAAAATTTACAATACTAAGCTAAAGGTTCTCTGAAATCTGGGAAAGTAAGAGTAGTGCAATGTTAATTCAGTAAATGTAATAATAAAAATTACAGCAACACAGAAGTAAAATTTACAGAAATTAATTTGTCCCAAGTAGAGCTATTGACAAAAGATTTATCCACTATCAAACTAGAGTAATAAAATGCAAAACCCCTGAAAAGGTTAAATGCCTTTGTTTACTGGAAATAAATCTTTTTTCAGTGATGAGAACAAAATCAAAAAGGGAAGCAAAAGTATTACGAGCAGTGATCCAGTAAGTGCAAAGGCCATTTAATGTGGTATATAAAACTCACTCTACACAGCAAGCACCAAACATTTATTAACACCACCACGACAACTACTAATATTACCATCATCATGATTTTTATTAATAATAATAATAATAAATATTAATAATAATAATAATCTTCCTGGGACCCAGATATTAATCCCAGTTCCCAGACCTTGAATTGCAGCAGGACAAATTGTTTGATACATCGTTGGTACTAGACTGACACAATGGCCAACACCACATTCCCCTCACCTGATGTCTGAACTGATTCCTGGGTTCTGGGTCTGCCAGTAGTCAATTCTTTTATCTCTGGGATGCATCCTTAAAATGTGTCTAAATAGATGTATTCAGAAAATGTACAAACACCACTTCTCAGAATGCAGAACAAATGTTGCAACCAGTACACACCATTTCATAGGTCCACAAAAGCTAAAGAACACTATAAAACAAATATATAACTAAAATTGAACACTGGGTTGCCTTACCCTCAATTCCTATCCTATATAAAAATTAGGCAACGCTACAATGACACTCCTTCAAGCATTAAAAAGAAAAAAGTTAACAGTTACAATCAGGAAAGCATATACTAGCTTGCTTCTAAAGTCTAAAGGTTTATATAAAACCATTGTCTTAACCAAACATTAGATTAAAATGTTTTCGGTGTGGAATCCATAGTATTCCACGCAATTTGGGCTGAAATCCCCAAGGGGACATTCAAGTTGAAGCTCTGTTCACATATTAAACAGATGAAAGGGACCTATTTTATGCAACTCTACGATATGCACAAAACACCCACCCACAACCCCAGTACATGTGGGATACATACTGGGCAGTCTGTCTGGTATTAAACTAGAAAACTAAGTTTTCATAGAGCTGTTAAATGTCTTATACAATATTCAAAAGCTGTCCGGGGAAGGAGGAAAGAGAAAAATAAAAACACACGAACCAGTTCAACTGCCAATAAAACAGAAACTTCCAGAAATAACTGACTGCAATTCTAACAAAATCTTGCCCAACATAAAATTCAGCAAATCACCTAAATACTGTCAGTAGTAAATCAAATATATGTCATTAATATAGTATGTTAACACAATGTCTATGGCAGTTAAACGTTGCACACAGACCATAGTGCTTCAAACAAAGTGACATTAAAACATTTATGCCTAAAAATGTAAGTAAAAATGTAAGAAATTTTTAGCTTGTCAACTAAGGCATTGCCTAGCACCACCAAAAAAAAGCCACCACACTTCATACTATGTGGAACAATAAACTTGCCAAACTGACAAATTGAACCAAGTGCTTTAACATTTGACAATAATTTAACGTCAGATCTTCCAACTATTTTTTTTAACACCTATGAACATTAACACATGGTCAACTGTCAATACACCTCAATTAAAATATAAAGCCAATGCATTGAGAAATTACAGTACTTCTGCATACGTAACTGCATACGGGCTGAAGAGTAAAGGGAAGTTAACGTAAACTATGGGTTGTTCTATGATTGACACCTATAAACTCGACAAGGGCAAAATAATAAGACTGACCCCCCATTATGCAAAAATAAGTTCATGGTGGACATTGCTTTTGTGCTTATCCTATAGAAAACAATTCTCTATTCAAGAAACTGAACAGAACCACATTGACAAAATATATATAAAAATTACATCTCAATACGGACAGCACAAACACAGACTATTCACCAAGTTAACGAAAATACTAAAATAAACTTTAGTATGACAAAAACATCTACAAATCAGAGATGTGCGCGCACACACACACACACACAGACACACAATACTCACTGTCCAAAGAGTAATGGATGAATATGCCAATGTTACAGCCATAAATATAACAAAAAAGGTATAATACCCTTCCTTCACAGTTAATGTCTATAAACAAAGTTATGACATCGGCCAGCAAATGGTCCAGTTAATAAAAACAAGCTGGCACCCTTTTTCACTCAACAAAATACATGTGCTGGTTACATCACAAAAATGAATACTCTAACACCAACTTAACCACTGCTATTCACCTCCAGTACTGACCACCATGACTAAGCCATCCTACAACATGGTGCTTCAAGCACAAAACAGTAACACCTTTAACCCTTACCAACATGCTACAACTTACCTATACAAATCCATGTCTTACACAGCACACCCTCATAAAACATGCTTATCTTGATTACTTACTAAATTTCCAAAGACTTATGAATAACACTTTTCATTTGATTGAATGTCATGGGAAAAAAAAAAATATATAAACTGGACCGACAGGTCCTCTAGCCCTGCAAAATCAGTCATATTAGCAGACAAGGCCTATTTCCCACAAGATAAACTAAGTGCCCACTAAAAGACTGCAAATAATTTTCCTCATTAAAGTCCAGTATCTAGCATAATATAAAATTCTTAATATAAATGGTATAATTGAGAGTGCTTAGAACTTCGGACTAATGCACAGAAATAAAATTCAAACATACCTAACAAAACTCATTAATTTCCTGGGTTTTTATCTTTCTCTTTTCATCAAGGCACCTAAATTTTCACAAACAGTTTCTCAAAGGGAATTTCCCTTTTAGGTTGTTTTAGAATAGTTACAGAGGCATGAACCACCAAACACTGAATCACATATACTGATTCACACCCAAATGTCTGACAGAACTGCAACTTCAAACATGATTTTAAAAGGTTACAGTACAAGTAAACTAAGCAAGACTGCAAAAAAGTTGTTTTACAAAGGTAAATATTGACCTTAATTGAATGAGCTTTAAATAAGATGGAGCATTACATAGCTTGCAAAACCAATATCCCCATCTCAGTACAAAATTATTTTATTTAATGAAACTAATAAAGCAGATGACGTTTAGGTTTTAATCGAGATCAATTACTTGCAGAAAAGTGTTTGATTTATTATTTGCATATGGGGTTCAATTTACGTTGTCTTTTTCATGGCATCTCATACAAAAATAAATATAAATGAACCTATCAAGTTCAATTACTAACCACAAGTTAACATTAAAAAGCCCGAATGAATTGGCCAATAGTAGACGGTGATATTCAAATCAGAAGAGTACTAATTAAAACCAAAAACTGCATTATCACATAACTAAATAATGCCAACAACCCACTCCCGATGCAGCTAAAAGACAGAACCTAGATTTATGTCGACCTCGGTCAGTGCGTCTCCTAATAAAGAACACACAAGAATAAATGTTGTACGAGCATCATCAAACGTGAAACTTCTAAAAGGTCAGGAAGAAACGTCTTTAACAGTCGGGTAGTGTTAAAAAAAGAAAAAGAAAGGAAGAAAAAGAAAAGAAAAAAAGAAAACGCGCTCTTAGCGGCGCCCTCAAAATATCACTTCTTGCTCCTCCGCACAGCCGGAGCCGAGCGGCTCTTTCGGGCCGGCATCGAACCGTCCGACTAATTGCAAGCACAAGGTCTCCACAGATAACATTTCGGCCGACACGACGGCAACAGAGCATCAGCCCCACAGAGAATGACATGCCGCTCATGTGCAAAAATGTATACAACTCAGACTGGCAACGAGACCCAGACTGATGCATAAAATTGTTAGTAATCACAAAGCAGTAAATAGGAGCCCCCAGTCCTAAAACGGGATGGGGGGGGGGGGGGGGGGGGGG
>JAODKL010000079.1:472596-504796 GCA_026780765.1 Petrocephalus schoutedeni
ACTGCAACTTGGGGGGGGGGGAGCGGGGGGGAGTGGGGAGGTCACATTAAAGTGTTTATTAAGCTTACCCTGGCCAGCTCCCTGCCATGCTGTGGGAGTACACTTTTCCTTGCACATCTCTCTAGATAATCTAAAACTACCTACTGTTAGTCTTACATTTACCCGCAAAAAAAACTTTATTGAAAGTGCAAAATGTACTTATTCCTGATAAGTCGAATACCGTTGCAGAGGACGAAACCGGAACAGACAAACTACCCACGAAAACCTACACGCCAGGTTTAGTTATGAAGCAAGTTGCACCAAGGAGGGCACGTAACGAAGACTAATATACATATTAGTAGTCTAGCTATAACGTTACAGAGTGGCCATCCACCCACTTACCTAGCTAGCATCATTAACAGCAACAACTTCGGGGAGGGGAGTGATTAGGACAGCTTGTCGAGCTTATCACAGTAAACTAACCCAATGTTATTGGGTAATATCTTCTGGGAAAAACAAACGAAAAAGCGAGCCAACATCGGAGCTAGCCTACTGTGCGCTGAAAGACCTGACAGCAAATAGACAGCTCAGCGCCACATGAACCGCTATTTAATATACTAAGCAGCTAACCGGTTACCCGGCGAAAGATCGGACAAGCAAAAGCAAACGCAAGCGAGATGCGGAGAGGCAGCCCCGGCGACTTACCTTAAAAATGGGGTCAAAAGTGCCCTTTTTAAAAATCGTACGATGCGCCTGATAGTAAAGTGGCCAATCCCACGACAAAGTTACTTCAAAAATAAGCACCCCCGAAAAGCATCCACCCCCGGTGACAAATCGAAAAAAAAATAGAAATAAAAGTATCACATAAAAAGAAAAAGCGAACGCTTGGTATTTCAGTTAATAATGGATAAGCAAGGCGACGCGAGGGCTGGCATCTCAGCGGTGACGGTGCGGTACTGGGGTCTGCGATGACAGCCCTACCGACTCACAGCCTCCGCTCCCGCTCAAATTTAACGGTAAAAAATGCCCCGACTGGCCAGCGTCCAGCGTCCCGGTAGCTGCAGCCGACTCGCCCGCCATGGAAATATTTTTCAAGTATTTTTAAATATTTTTTTGGAGCGGTCGTATTTTTAAATTAAAAAAAAAAAAAAAAAATCAACAACGCTGGATTTCCAACGTAACAGGCGAAGCCAGCCAGGGGCCGCTTTCTTCTTTCTAACGTTGTCTTTCTGCTGCTCGATCGACTCCAACTCCTTTAGTTATGGTGTCGCTCGCACAAAACATTTTAAAAATATATCCGCGTAATTTTTAAGTGCGTATTTTTCTAAGAAACAGAGCGGGTTTGACCAGAGGTAGCGTCCCCCCCGCACACTGCTGCTCTCTACCCCGCTGCTGTTGATGTAATCGCTCTCCACTCGAAAATGGCGCCGAAAACGACTCTCTTCATTCAAATTCGGAGGGGCCGCCCCCCCTCCCCTCGCCGGACGGGCATGCCGGGAATCGGCCCTCTCTCGCTGATTGGCTGACGGAGAAACGCGCTTTCGGACGGGCTCACCACCCACCCACGTCCCTCTCAGCCGGGTAACTGCGAGATTAATTAACTCCTTGACTGCCAAAGCATAATGTCAGCCTGTTCTCATAATGATAAAAACACACATAAAGAGAGAACTAAATTATATAACTAAGGACAGTGTATAACTGTTGTTACCTACATTCATAACTGCTCCATATAATTTTAAATGTCTAATAGAAATGTAACGTCTTCCAGGTCGAATACACACAGCAAAAGAGCACAGTACCTATATGAAGTCTTCCTAACCAAGCAAACTGGTATTAACCCGATTTTTTCCGTCCCCACCCCCTCTCCTCCTCCGCCAAATAGGGGGTGTACTCAAGTTAACGCTTTGTGATTGAAAATAAGCATATATGTCTGCTCTGAATGCATTTTGATGCTGTAACTACGATGCGTTGTATTTGACAGTACACCAGCCTGTGTCGTTATGTATTCTGGGGTCGGCACCGGAGGGCTTTGCTGTAGCAGCAGGGGAGCGCGTTTCCTGAGAGTACGGCGACAAGTTGTTACGTTAAAATAATTTAGAGAATCCTACCGAAAACGCAGAGCGTATCAGTTGCCGTGAAGGAGATTTGAGTTATTGTCAGAATGCTACTTTTTTGGGGGATCGTACGTCAATGTTTGCACCACCGTCTCATTGCAAGGAGTGTTAAGGCGGTACAGAACTCGAAGTGGATCGTGTGGTGGTCTGCATCGATACAGCGGCACTCCGCCCCGCTGATGCTACGTGTGGTGATTGGGAAAACAGTGAAAAGAACCCCTAGCCAAATCCACACTCCCCCAGACACCGATCCCATGACTTCGCCTGATCCCATGAGTTCACTTTTTAAAATCTTTGTTACCCCGGGAGTTCTACCGCAAATGGCTTTTACACGCTTCGGAGAAGAACGGAAATGGTCATCTCAGGATCAAAGCTCGACATTAGCAACATTGTGTCTCTCGACCTCAATTGCAAGGATTCGCTCCGGTTGCATTGAGATTGGTGTATTACAGTAGCTGGACTTATCTTGTTACTTGCCCACGTAAAAATGGGCTGCTGTTTACATTTACCGTGTCCCACGTCAGTCGCATCTACTTGCGAGCCGCTTGTTTATGTTCACCTCGGCCGAAGTCGCGTATGTGAGGAATTAGAGGCAGATGGCTGTATCATGTCTGAAAGCACAGGAGCGCTGGTGGCGGCTAGGGCGCATCCGCACAGTGACAGCGGGACGACGATCTACATTCTGGACCGACTCCCATTGTTTTCACACCAATAAAAGACACTAAGTGTGCTTTTAGGTTAACCGATCTCTCCTGATTTGATTACGGTGGCAGGTAAGGGACGCGTGTAAATGTTAATTGTAGCTAACTGCTTAGTCGTATACCGTACATACGGATCTTCATACATTTTGAAAACCTTGGAATAAAACACCGCACGAAGCTCGTAATGTTTGTTTGCAGGAGAATAAGTAATGGAAACGCAAGTTGCGCTCGTTACCAAGACCAAGTTATCGTGCGTCCGTAGTTACCTTACGTTACTAGAGTCAACAGCGATTTTTCATCAATTTCTCTTCAAACGTGCGTATAAATATCGATGTTCGACATCTTAAGCTAGAATTATAATATAGGCATGTATAATTTCTGTCTGGACCTTAATGAATATTCAGTAAAAGTCAGGCCCTCCTGACTTAGTGTTTAATTTGAAAATCCTGAGTACGGCTATGGTAGAGTGGTTAGTGGTGTGCAAAGTAACAGAGCAAGGAGGAAACAGATAAATACATTCCCTAGCTGTGTATGAAATGTAGGCTATCAAGTGTATAAAGTAAATCAGATTAAACTATAGAATAATAATGATTGTAGTCGCAGAGAAGCACCAGTTTGGAGTATTTTGTGGTGTCTGGAAAAGTTAAGTCTCTGAAACCTGTCACATGTTCATAGTAATAGTAAAACTAATGGTCCTCTGAAGCTAAAAGTACAGGCATAGGATATACCCAGAGAATCCCTTATGTGCAACATGGTGCATTACCTTAATGCACACCTGAGTTTCCTGGTTGCAATGCACTCCAGGCTGTATGGTTATGTGGCTAGCGACAATGACACAGGGAAAGAAGCCACTGTCTGTCTCTCTCATGCTCGCCAGGCCAGTTTATGTACACCAGGCCAGAACAGACACACTGGAATAAACCACCTGATGGAACAGTCCACACATTAAACCCAGGTTACCTGCTCAGTCACAGAGAGCCAACACCAAGGCTCCCAGCATTCATTATGATGAACAAAGTATTCAAAAGCAATTGCTTTATAATGGCTTGTACCCCTTATTCACTTACTCCCTTACTTTCTTTTGGGTGATTAGCAGTCAGCATACTTCCAATTTTGCTGATTTTGTATAACTGTATACTTTTAGCCAGATATGCATGTTAAGATAATACAGAGACACTGGGACTTACCAGTAAATTGCACTATGAAATACCTGTTCACAATAAAAGGTGTGAATGTTTAAATATCCATTTGTTACTGTTTTCATCTTATTGTTAGAATGTTAAATGTTTATGGGAGTAACTCATTTTTTAAATAAAATGACAGGGTTTTCTGTATCCTAACAAAGTCTCGAATGCACAACAAACCCATTTTTGCCCAGCTTACTCATCTGCGTGACTAACCTGCCCTCTGCAGTGTGTTTAGACAATGTTGTCCTAAACAACACAGTTATACCACAGGTGACATTACTAGCAGAATGGCCTAAGGATACAGATGGTTACTGGGTGAGTGCCACGTGACAACAATAAAAAGTGAGATATCTGAAGAACCATGTTATAGAAAACTGCATGTTATGAACACATCTAGGGTTACAAACTCAAAACATTGAAGCTGTCCCTGAGGATGGATTAACTAGAGTATTAGCCAGAGTAACAATGTAAGATTTCTGAAAATCGTAGAGCATGATGAGCAAAAGGCCAAGGTGGCATCTTGGTGGCCCGAATTGATTAAAAAATAATATTTTTGCTCTTTCTCAAGTCATTCCTTCAAGTGTTTCCAGTACTTATGGATTCGTCATAATCCAAGCCTACCAAATCATGTATAGTTGTCATCATATCCATTTGAATTATTCCAGTGAATCTAGCCTATATTACATTTTGATAAGCTCTCCAATTTCTGCTAATTGCTCTTAGTAATGTCTAAAGTTGACAATTATATGACAATTATACCGTTAGGATACATTAAAATAGCATGGCTGCCTGATTCACATTGAGTTTAGGGATGTGAATAAAAGATTTGGTAACGAGATAAATCTTAGTCACTTACCACAGTGAATGACAGCAACAAAATGACAAAGGTTTTTTATTCATCAGTGAATCCAGGTGTCTGTGGAGAATATAGAAATTCACAAAGTTGCCCAGCACACAGGATGTGAATGATGCCTTTTTGCATCTGGCTCACAATGACAATGCCAAAAGGACAAAAAGCCGCCGTCAAAAGCAAATACAGTTTGGCTTCAAGTACAACTACAAATTCTCCCAGAAATAAAACCATGGGTAAAACCTGTATTTTAGACCAGCCAAGTCATAAACAAAACATCTACAGGTCCACACGCCACTAGCATTATTGCAGAGGACAAAGGGCACTGCAGAAAAAACAAGTCTACTAATGTAATACACACCTGTAGCCAAACACAGAAGAAATGTTAACATTATACAGACCAAAGACTGCCCATAATTCAAAATTGACCTACCAACAAAACAATATGCTAGGTGGGATGTTCCCAACACTTTAAAAGGCAACTACTGTACATAATAATGTAACGATGTCTCATAATGCCTGTTAAATATGATGAGGCTTTTGTAAGAAATTTTTATTCAGTGAGACCCAAGCACACTTTCCCTGCACTCTGCTTCCTGCCATATTATTAAGATACGTTGTTAAAAATAAGGGACAAAAGATGCAGTAGAAAGTCTGCATAACGACACACAGCCTGACAAAGGGCACACTTTGGGGCCTTCCAGTGAATCTTGATCACTGCGCCAACAATGCAGGGATACCCCACAATCTGAGAGTGTGCAGGGGCTGAACGGGTGGGGGGAGGTGGAGAGGGTCATGGGTCTTCTCCTCCCATTGATGCACTGGGGGATTCCCCTCCTTCCTCTTGTTCCCCTTGTCAAAGACATCAGTAGCAGCTGGACCCCTTAACCATGTCGTAACAGCAAGAAAGGGGCTCAGGGGTACAGGGTGCAGGGAGGGGGAGTATGTGTGCAAGTATGGAAGGCTGCATCTCCTATTGTAGCCCAGGCCAGCACACTTCAGTGACAACACATCCATCAACAGCCAATAGTTGCCAGCAATTCACCCTGAAAACACAACAGTGACCTTTGACCTCTTAACCAAAAAGAAGTGAAGCTCCTCAGTCACACCATGAGTTCCCTGCTAAGGATCTCAGGGACATCCCTCCCTAAAGAGAGACACCCTGCTGCACCAATGGCTTTAGTAAGTACTTCACCCGTGTGAATTTTGTGTGCATTTCATGTCAATGAAGCCCAATTACAGTCTGCAATAGACAATGGCATCTTCATCTTATATTTTCAAAAGGTGAAAGTAACAGCTTTTGTTGTTAATGGATCCAGGTTCATAACACAAATAACTTGTCACAAAATCTGAAGTCAATCAAAAACACTTTTCTTTCTGGAGAAATAAATCACCATTCAACCTACAGTTAACCGGTATGATGATCCTGTTGCATATAAATGACGACTGCAAAAAAATGAATCCAACACAAGACTTGTTAGTGGAGTAAGGTAACAACAGCTGCTGAGTAAAGGTAACCTGCTGAACCACTTTTTCCTAGGAAAATTCACTAGAGCCAACCTCATATGTGTAAAACTAAGAAATCTAGCAGTAGAGAAATACACAGAACAATAACATTATACTGTAAATAGTGTCACTGCTACAGACTGAATTGTGGTCGAGTTGCCAGAAAAATACTTTTGCTTCCCATGAAGACAACTTAAAACCGAAAGCAGGAAAGTGCACAGCCGAGCTCCCAGCAGTCAGATATGCATGATACTACGATGGAAAGCGGGATGTTGGCTTTGCTGTACTAGATTGTTTTGGACGACACTCCAAAGTAAATTCCTTCTAGGCCTATGTAAAAGCACTAAACGATTCCGATTTTTATCAATAGTTCGACGGCTCATTCGATTGTCGGTGCATGAGCCACATTTACTGCAGCTATATCTTAAAAAAAAAAAAGGCCTCACTTTACCAATGTGTGTCGGTAATATAAATGAATTTTACATTGTCGGAAAAATTCAAATTGAACGTTTAAATAATTCCACAAATACATTATTTAAACACATATAAATGTTAATGATGTTAAGAACAAACACAAAACGTCCGATTGCTTTCCTCAAACGGCGCACCACGATTAAAAGGTATTATTTGGAAGAGGAAACAAGTTTTTTTTAAACTATCTCTTTTAAAGTATAAGCGAAAAGCCCCATAAAACAAGAACTCAAACGGATTACAACAAATGGGCCTACTGAAGGAACAAATGAAATTGCGGGTTAGTTGACCTCAGGTCATGCAGTTCTGTGAGCAGGAAACTAAATATTGCTCTGCCTAAATTGTTCTAAATTAAATATTCCTGAGACAGCGTAAAGCTCTGCTTCGTTTTACTACAAGGTCGTTTCCAGCAAACCACTACCTCTTTCTGGAGTTACCATTTCGACATAAAGACCTAAAATGTATGATCTATATATCAGCACTTCACGTGACCCCGAAAAAGTGATAAGTAGACGGTTTGTTCCAAGATTAGTTCATCCTAAATTTAATAAATAAATCTACAACCCTTCCAAAATAATCGGTTTCTTTTACGTGTTATGCAATGATACCTCCCTGTATTGCCTTAATACATTTGAAATGCATAGTTTTGCACTTTGCATCGTATGTATTTACAGGTGTAAATATGAGTATTTCATTACATTGAATCTGAAAACATCAATGTAATGACTTTGCTTTGCTGTTCTTATTTTACACTTTCCGTCACGGATACAAGGTGTAGTTTGAGGTAGCGAAACCACAAAAATAAATAGGCTAACACAACCAGATTCCACAGCAGTGCCTACATTAAATGAATATCTTAACCACATTTTTGACAACAGCAGGGTCGAATTTGGCATTTTCAATATCATTTTTACACCCTCACTACACCTCATTATTTGTGAATTACAATAATGACCTTATGTGCAAAAGAAACAGCATGTAAATAACCCCTGAACCATAAAAATCAAACTAATTGAAAAGTAGACATTTTTGAATTTGCAGAGAGCACCATTCTTTGCAACAAAGCACAGTGAGTAAGTGCCCGCGATCCCCCCGCAATGTGCGGACGGCCGACTTGTATAGCCCAGCAGCGCAGGCTCAGCGGTGCCCTCTCGGCGCTCTAACTCCAGCGGATGTCCCGCCCCTTGCGCCTTGCACTGCGATGATGTAACCCCTTTCCAAATTTAGCGTGTTGCCGATGCTTCAGAAGTTTCTCCGCTGGTCGAAGCTGCTGTCTGTTACGCGACGTCATAACAATCCTGTTATTATTGTAAACAGTCCGCCTGCTTTCCACTGTCGAGCTCCACCAAGCCTAAGTATCTGTAGTCCTTTGTTCAAATAGGCTTGCGAAAATATCTACAGGAGGAAGCTTTATAGATAGGGCGTATTTCTCTCTGGAAAGACAGCACAATAACACATGTAGTACACGTGCAGTAATTGAGGACTGTTCCATTTTTTTAACTTAACTGGAGCTTGTAATTAATGCAAAAGTAAACACATGATAGCTAATCTAATATGATATCGCGCCGGCATCCAGCGCGTTCGGAAACTAATGTGATGTTCAAATTAACAGCTGTCTTAACACACACATCGGCGTTTCAATGATTTATTTTCATATCGCGATATAAATGTAATTTCTAAATTATCAGGACAAAGATCAGTTATTAACCATCAAGCATTAGTAGCGAAAAGCAAAATCGTCTTAACTCAAAAAGCCAGGTCCGTTTGTAAACTAAGTCCTATTCACCTTACTATGAATCAATTTAATTACGTCATCTTGTTTTTCCATCCGCTACAACTGTATGTACAGTGGGTTGGATGTTTACCTGTTTTAAAGCTACAGGATTTTTAATCAATGAACCTCGTGTTTCCTATTGCCAGGCGTTGCTAACCAACTTCGATGTTCAGATATTAAATCCCGCATTGCTCTACACATTTTAATAAGCAAATGAGTGCGGACAGTGGATTACCTTAATTCATATACTTGGAAATAGTATGAGAAGAAAACACGAAAAGGAAAGCTTGGTTAATGCCACTTACTTGTGCGCCGCTGAAAGCTGGAAAGCGGAGTCAATCCAAATGGGCAAGTCGACGCGTCGCTTTTAATGGCAAAATTTATATTCCAATTCGACATTTCCATCTGTTCTGAAATAAAGGCTAGTGCTCGTTTTAAAATGCAGTTTCACCAAGCTTCAAGGAAGTTGTCCTTTTGTTCCAGTATTTATACATTGCGTCAATGTTGCGAAAAGAGGCGGAGCGGTGGCACTTCGACAAAAAATCCGCGCACACAACCTTATGTACACAAAAACTAAACCCTCCACCCTGCCAAAATCGCCGGATCGGATTAGATCACGTGTCCTGGAATGTCCACCATCTATTCACACGGCGACAGTTCAACTCGGAGGCGTACGGCACAAGCTACAGGGAAGAGACGGAGGAAGAGATGCGCTTATGGATTTGGAAGGAGACGCGAAGTGTCAACCGCTGCCTCGCTGAACGCCGTGATTAGCTTCCGAGATCGGCGTATAGAGAGCAAGTGTGTGAGTTTATTTTAGCGCCGAAATATTAGGTAGCTTGAGGAAGTCTTCTGACGCACAGACAAGACACTTTAAATCTATAAGCACGAGGGTGTTCCTTATCTCACTACGTAATATAGAGTAGGGTGACCGCTTCTGTGGATTGGACTTAAATGATTGACACTGTGTAATGTTAAAGGGAGGTGAAGCAGCCTTTTGTCGTGGTTACAGAGTAGTTGCATCAGAAAGTTTATTGATTTCCTTCCGCCGAATGAACGTATCCCCAGTTATTTTCTGTGTTCATTATATCAGTGCAAAGCCATACTATAAAATGACACCGTTTATGTCCAACTGAAAAAGTGTTTTTTTAGCTTTAAGAGAATTTAATGTCTGACCCGTATTGTTAATTCCGCACTTGTACGATTGCTTCCCTGGTCTCGTACTTGGACTCTTGGTGAGCTGCCAGTTGTCCCTGCTCCTTCACTTGAGGCCTAACTGCCCTTTTTAGCCGTGGCCCTGTATTCTTACGACGTCTTGTCTTTTGCAGCCCACAAAAGCTTTTTAAGTATTCTGCATGGAAGATTTGATGAACTGTGTTTGTTAATCCTTGGAAATGCCAGTTCAGACTAAATTATTTATGAATAGGCTATTTGTCCTACATGGATAGGAAATGGGTAATGAATTCGTAAACTGAGCCAGGTCCAAGTTCTAAAATTCTGAAATATCTGTGATGGTATTTTAACATTAAAACAGAACTTACTCGTAATCTTAACACAAGTACTTCGTGCTGTGATTAGTCTTCAAAACACTATTGTAATTTCTTACTTGCACTTCAAATACAGTTCAAAATGTATATAAATACGTGTATTTATGTATAATTTCCAGGCGTGAATATAATTTTTAATAATAAAGGCAAAAAAATAAAAATCTATTCCATGTCATACAACTCGTCAGTTTATATATACCATCAGGTTAAATGCACGCAGTTGTCCGAAGTAGCCTATAGCAGTGAAACAGTAAGTAATTAAACGGAAAAGTCTCGTAGGTTAATTGATAAGGAGGTGGAACTTTTCCTCTGAAAAAACTCTTGACCCATATAACGGGTTAATGAACTTCCACGGCAGCATCAGGCCTTGGTGTGGACACGTGTATGGTTCTCTGTTTGTACAGTAAGCATCAACACTGATATTTTAACCTTATATCCTTAGCAGACGCCATCATCTATGGAAATGTACATAGGGACTGAGACATAACATCCATAACACGCAGAAAACAACCAAGCAATATTCACTATGTTTACGGCAATTTAAAAAGTGCACCCTCGAGCTTACTATGATCAAAATAAGACATTTTGGCTCTGTTCACGCAATAGTGCTACGGTGTCTGTGAATGTGCACTTACAAGTTATTCAGATCTTTAACATTTTCTACAATTCCTGTAATACATATATAATTCTGCAGTTTGAATTTTAGATTCTCAGCTTAAAGCCAAAGATGGTAAAAAAAAAGAACAAACACATCATTTATATTTTTGCCACCCAGTAACTTTAAAGTTGCAGAAACTTATATTTTTCATGTAGCAAAACATTTAGGAAGTTAGCTTAAGAAGTTGGCAATGTGTGGAGGAGAAAAATATTGCCCTTGCACATTACTGTTTGCACAGCTGAGGTGAGCGGTCGATACTTTCCAGCAATTAACCATTTCTGTGCTGACACCACCAAAAGACATTTTAGGGTTAGGGTTATAAACTATTTGTCTGAACGAAGGTAAGCAGCCATTCAAAGCGTCTTCTACGTCTTGGGCGGAATAGACGGATACAGGTAAATACAAGGAATAAATGATATACTGCCTCCTCTCACTCATACCTTTAAGTAGGCGCGCTTAATTCATATGCCTCACTGTACCCTTGTCCATTTCTGCCCAGACTACTTTTTTAACTTCTTCTTGGTGACGTCTTTTAATTTTATGTGCAATTTGTTTATGTTTTGATTGCTTTAATCATTTAACGCAATCCTCTCAGGCTATGGAAGAGTTCATTTAAATTACATTGTAGGTAAGAAAAATGTATTGACGCTGTGAACCTAATGACATTGTGCTGATGTCTACCTTAAACCAACCTCAACGCTGTTTCTCTAAAAACTTCACCTTTTTTAAAGCTTACCCCCACTTTTAAAGTTCTCCGTGTCAGCGGGTTAATGAAGCGTCTACAGAACGTGGCCGTGTAAATAAGGATCATGCATTTCTACGTAACTTACATGCAAGGTAAAACAGGTGTGAATCTACCAAAACGTGTGTTTGTGAAAGCGATTTCCGATGCCTTCTCGGTAATTAGCAAATTTTCCACTTCATAAGTTTATATAATGGGCAGTATTGATATTTAGTTCTAAAAAATCCAGAGTCACATTTGCTACCTGAATAACTTGAACAACCGGCATATTAACAAAAACATGTAGTACTATTTACGTGATGCATTTTTTCATGTATTTAGTGTTCACAGGTTTCATTGGGTCGATATACACACAGTACATATGTAAGTATGCTTGCATTAACATGCAATATAGCCCTACACCATTGACTAACATATTATATCACTTCTTTGGTTTTTTATTGGCCTTTATTGTACGTGCATTCGTATGGACTTATAATAATTATTGTTTAAAACCACTGACAGACTATATCAAAATAAACGTAATAACGTTTTTCAATAACGTTAGGATACCGTCTAGTAGTATATATAGTCTAGTATCGGCGTGAAACCACGTGATGAAAACTTCGCTTTTCTAAGGGAAGTTCTTTCCAGAATAGCGGTGCATCAAACAGTTTCAGTCAGTCTATAAGCCAAGCGCAATTAGTATTGCAATTACATTATGAACCTGATTAGCAGTGATATGATGCATTTATGTGACTCGTTTTACAATGTATTGTGTTTTTTTCTGATCTGCATCTTCAAATCGCTCCCCTTAATAACAAAGGAGCAATTAATTAATACTGCACACGTTGAAACGTGTCTACACGCAAGATGTTGCTTTTAGTTCCATTTATGTTTTGAATGGAGGATGCGGCCAGATTACACAAAAAAGAAAAAATTGTCCTTACGAATTAATGTAGTGAATTGTGTCTATATAGGCATCGGCTGTAAATATTTCCAATCCAAGGAGGTTGCATATTTTCAATCACTTAAAGTAAAAAATAAACTAATTCGTTTTGAAAGAGAACATCTCACGTTGACTCAATTAGTAATGTATGGGGAAACGACTAATTTCATTTTACTTAATGTAATGAATATTTGCTACCTTTGGAAAATGACATTTAAAAACGAAAATAAGAATACAGAAAACGACAAGAATATATTTTTAAATCTGAAAATGGTGAGAAAGGACACAGTCTCAATAGCCCATGGTTTATGAATTAGCTATAAACACAGCTAATTCATCATCCCTCATTATCTCAATTGCATCTGTATAAATGCAATTGCTGTGTATATGCACGTGATTTTAATGCTGGGTAGCTATAGAAATAAACGGAACTCACTCTGTAATCAGCAGTCTTGCCTAAATTCTACAGGATAGTCATATCATATTGTCAGTAAATTGCTACACAATAGAATGTGTTATATTTCTACCATATCCTCCAACAATACTTTTAAGTATGTGTAAACGAAATGAGCGCAAATGCACTTTACGCACTTTATGTATAACACCGAAAAAATCTTTAGACAAATATTTCTCCTTTACACATTTCGAAATAGTATGAACGAATGAATCCGAAACATTAAGCACGTCGGAATTGTATAATTTTCTTTTTTTTATTTGCACGCGATTTGGCCTTGGTAGGGTTGTGTTCTATTGCAAGCAGTTACTGTGCTGATTTGAATGAAGATTACGTGGATAAATATTACGAATGCGATTGTAGAATACCAAGTTATTTTAATGAGATTCTATAAACTACTGGCGTAACTGGTCATTTCCAGAAGCGTTTGCTCTGCCAAGTGCAAGACAAATTCAAATCAGTTTAAGTAGTCTCTCATTTTTCTAGAGTTCTTCCGAGAAGGGTCAGAATCCAGAATTAGCTAAACCATAGAAAATATTCAGGATATTGCGAAATATTTCACAGCTGAATAATTGTAGTATTCAAAGAATGCACAAAAGTTAGTTTCACTTCGTGCAAGACGGGCACATTTTTTGCTATGTATTAAGTCAGTGAGAAAAAATGTCGTCTGCTCATTCTGAAACTACGCTTCTTGAAACGCAAGAAAAATAGATTTCGAAGAATCGAGTATATGGGCTACATATTAACGAGATTGCTTTGTCTTAAAAGTTAAAAAAAAGTTTAGAAGCGTATACCTCATTCAACGTTTTCCTTCCACCCTTGAGGCTTTGGGGAGAGAGGTCTTGTTTGAACTGTTGAACACAATACTCAGCTGGAGCAGATAATGGTCCAAAATAACGACATCATAACGATAATGACAACAAAAGCAATACTTATCCTTTAAAAAAAAATCAACGTGAAATTTATATTCATATTATTATGCTTATAAATTTCCGAGCTGAATTATAACCTGAAGAAGTTTACGGTTTTCCTCTATCAGTTCTTTTCATGAACCAAAAAAAGTCTAACAGGACCCCTCAAATATTTGAAAACAAACAAAAAGTAATATCGACGAGCTGCAAACTGCCATGTACATTTCCTTCTAGGAATCATAAGTTTTAATCTTGAATTATAATGCTTAGATAGTGCATTATAGATTGTGCACAAGACAAGAATTCACAAACTTCTAATTCTACTTTGATACTTACTATTTAGTAAACCACAATTTTAACAAACTAAAAGAGGATTAGAAATATCACTTATGTGTCAACATCCAACTTATTACTTGTTGCTGCTACACACACACACACTTCTGGGTGACTTTCTCTGGTTACTTGTTCCTCGATTTCATTTACTCATATACATCTGTGTAGGCAGGGCTTGCAACTAAAATGTCAAGTATTCAGAGTGATATATCTGATCCTGCCACGTCTTTTGTAAAGGTCACAGTCCGATATGGTACCCTGCCAGGCCACAGAGTTTCTAAGAAGAGCCAGCAGCCATTTGTCATTGATTCATCTTGTGCAGCATCTTATCTAGTTTCACCTTTTTTGGGTGATGGTATCAAACGCTTATCTTCATCTTCATGAAAAGTATTGGGGCACGAGCCATGACAGTCAAGTCTTCAAAGAGAAACCAGGAATTAGTTCAGAGGCCTTGCCTTCCGTAATCTAGATACAGTATTCCAACCTGGAATGCTTGTCTGTCAGTGATTTACTGTTTGTGGCTACTGCAAAAAGTGGCTGTTCTCCTTTTAGCCTCATCTCTCTATACTACTGAGACCAATAACTGCAAGAAGTCTAGTAACACCATGAAATGAAAACATATCGATCTAAGTTTCCAGCATTTTGGAGGGAAACATTCATCTGGTAGTTGAGCAAAGAGCAAATATCCCAAACTTAATATCTGGGCGGGATAAGTTCAGCACCATTTCTGAGTTTTGGGAGTTTAACAAAAGTTCTTTATTGCATTAAATGAAGACTGAGTGTGTTTCAGTTATAAACACTGAACCATGATAAATACGTCAGACACTCAAAAACAATAATTCTGGAAATTTGGTCTTCAATTATAAAAATACAAGACAATTTCTTGTTTTGATAACTCCATCCATCCCTTCTATATTGCTGGTTAACTGTCAAAATACCAGGGATTGTCTATAGTTGTAAAACAATGTCTTGATCAGGTTAGCAATGCAAATGTATAGTTAGAATTTAGTATAATCAACATAGAACCAGGGGCGGCCATGGTGCAGTGGGTAGCACTGTCGCCTCACACCTCTGGGACCGGGGTTCGAATCCGGCCCAGTTCCATGTGTATGGAGTTTGCATGTTCTCCCCGTGCTGTTGTGGGGTTCCCTCCAGGTACTCCGGTTTCCCCCCACAGTCCAAAGACATGCTGAAGTTAATTGGAGTTCCTAAATTGCCTGTAGGTGTGAGTGTGCCCTGCGATGACCCTGATAGGAAAAAGTGGGTTGGAAAATGGATGGATGGAACATAGAATCACATTTAATCAAAAATGTAATTAGCCATGGATATACAGCAAGTTTAAAATGTATTTGTATCTTCAATATTTTCAAGCTTCCCTAAAGAAGATAAAGAAAAGTACCACTCAAGCATATTGCAATATCTGAACCAAATACAACAAACTGATAATTTATTTGACAAAAATCATAATATTGCTGATATTAGATGTGTGCACAGAGTGAAATAAACCTATGTATGCTGAAGATCAACTTCTATCTGATTTATTCTTTATTGCCATGCCTAGTAGTATGCTTTATATACACCCCAGCTTAGTTTCACTATACATTTTGGTTTTCCTAAACATTAAAGAACTAGTCACTGGGAATTGTATGAAACTGCACAGCATTACTATCCATGCAGCAGAAAACAAAATGCAATAAGCTGAATTTGGAAAACAAAAACTTCTATTTGCTACACAATATAATGTGTTATATTTCTACCATATCTTCCAACAATATGGGACAATACGCAAAATGAATTTTGGTGGAAATTTTCTTTCAAGTTCTATTAGGTGACGAGTGCCTATGAGGCACTGAGAGGTAGAGTCAGTTTAAATAAGAGACTCCAAGTTTCTTGCATCATTCCGTATATCCCCTAGGCTCTATCTATATCCATCTTCATGTCCTATCAAGTGAAATACCCGTCTGCATTTCTGAGACATCAGCCCAAGTGCGCCTCCTGCCTATTTTTAAAGAGTTGCTACCCTCTACGATTACATGGTTCCTTTCCATTCCTGTGAGCGCCATCTGTACAGGACCCAGATCTCCAGAATCAGCTTGACATTACAGACCCGCCCAAGGGTTGTGGATGCCTAACACTCCTACACCCAAAACGTTGCAAATTTGTTAAGGGGAAATCGAGCAGTGATATGATTCTGAAACTCAGCATAACTCATACTTCTAAGGTTTGTATAATTCATACTGCATACTGTTTAATGTTCCACTTTCATGTCTTTATTGACCTTCCCCAGGTATCATGAACATAACCAAGCATGCATTCTAATAGCCTTGCTGACTATATTTTACTTACTAAGCACTAGCAATTAAACATCTACTTCCTTTAAGAGAACTAGGTCAAGACTGTGGCTGGCCAGTTGGAAAACTGTTCAAGTTTGAAATCATCATTAGTCACGCTGGATGACCCACTTGTCCACCTAACAAATCTTTTTATTTTATGGTGACACTACCAGCAGAGAAAGGAATGCTTCTGGTGGTGCTGTGGATTTGTTGTAAATTCAGTGCATCCATTCAGCCATTTTCCAATGCTGTTATGAGTGCACAGGGTCGCAACACAACAACCTGTCAACTGAAATCAGATCTCCAGCTATTCTCTGCAGCTCCCCCCTCACTCATCCTTATGCCATGTGGAGGTTAGCATGTGCTCTCTTCTGTTTATGTGCCAACCCAACAGCAAGAGCATTCTGTGCCAACTTGTATAAGTACTAGCAACATACAAAATATCTATTTGTTTTTTACACTCGAAGTCAACATAATTAAAATGCATGCCTTGTCATAGTGTTGTTGTATACCCACTGAACGGAGGCTTGAAATCCAAGCATAAAAGCTTTGTGAGCCATGACCCTAGAGTGAGGCAACATTTGGGACCATGTGCACAGCTCATTTGAGCTTCCCAGCATGCCTCTCTAGACACTAGCCACATGACCAATGCACCACAGGTGCTCAAGAGATGATGTGATTGCCATTCCCTGTCCTCTGTCACTGTAAACCTTAATATTTCCCCTTGATATTTATTTACATACTAATGCAAGGTATGGGATAAGTGGATAGTCTGTTGCCTGCCTCTCATTAGTGCTGTAGCCATGTTTCATACTTCCATGTTGCTCTGCATGCAATCATGGCAACCAGGATGGAGAGGCGGCAGCAACTTGAGCTTCTGACAAGTCGCCAAACGTGAGCATAAGGGACAGCAGCGAGGGGCAGTGGTCACATCTCTGAGCCTTGGCCCCGAGGCTCGGGGGTACCGTGCTAAGCATCACTCCATAAACAAAAATGTGAGATGAGAATTTCATAAGCGGAAACAATGCTAACGTCACAGTAAAAGCCCACATTGGATAGGTAAATAGGTACTCAGAAAGGCAACGTAAATGTCAAATCGAAGTACAACTATGTGTACAACTAAGGATGATCTTTTAATCACCGATGGTAACAAGTTGCATCATTAAATTTGAAAAGCACCTTCATCTGACAACCAGCAAAACCTCTCTGACTCATATGAAGACTAAGCAACTGTGAGTGTCATATGGAAAAAGCAAAACAGTTTCTGTAGTCTGATATGAATAATATAACAATATTTTCCAACATACAATGCTGCACTGTAAGGGCTGGGCAATACACCAATATTATGAATGAATGACTGTCGCATTTATATAGTGCTTGTAATCAGTAACAGATGATATCACACAGTCTTGAGAGCTTAGCTACGAATCCCATCTTTGTAGCTCCTGTCAATTATGAGAGGCCGCAGTATTCACAGGCTATAGCCAACATTTGAGATAAAAAAAAATGTGGAACCATTGACAATATTTAGATGAATTAGACTCGACTATTAGTTACTTGACTTTCTATTCATTGTCTCCTATGAAAACTACAACTCCCATAAAACAGTTTTATGATCGCTCCCTCTGATCCATGAAAATATATGATTTGTCCCATATTCTTGTACACAAAAAAATACCTAAATTAATATAGAACTGTGACTACTGCTCATGTTTGCTTCTGTTCAGTGTGTTTTGAACAACTTCATTAAGGTAATCTGAATTTTTTCTATTAAAATATTAATTTTTTTAGATAATCACCCAGCCATAATTAATCAGCATAAAAGCGTCAACTACTTAATTACGTATATTTCATCAGTCCATGGAGAGGTGGATTGGGATTAAATTTCAGCCTTGGACTTTTGAGTCTCCACAATTTTGCGAAGTGGGGAGGACATCCCATGATAACCTTTACAGAGCGATTTCTCAAACTGGGGGGTGGGGTTGGATGCACAGGATGTCAGATAACTAGTCCAGTCCTGAATCCAACCACAGCCATATTAGCTTAGTTCCCGATGGCTTCAATTTAGAAGTTTTAACAGACATTGGCATGATACGGCATAACACCATTTTCACAGTAGAATTAGGTTTCCTTGTCATTAGAAAGTGGGACATTAATCCATGCTTCCACTCTCTTAGGCGGGGTGGCAGGTAGGCATTGCAATAAAACACTTAAATGTAATTATCATTAAGTTGTCTTTTTGATAACTACACTGGCTGTCCGTCAGGCAGGGAAAGCTGTGCAGATTGCTGACTAGGGCATACCCATGATGTCTGCAACAGCCCCCATTGCTCATTGGTTACATTAAGGTGCCACGGCAGATGACAGCAAATGTTTTGAATGCTGACTTCTGTAACATTTCCTCTGCTAAGCTCTCTTGCACCCAGTTCAGCTGAAGTGAGTGCAGTGCTTGCCCAGACAGGTTTTTGGGTGGCGCCTATGGCACACTGCCCTTGACCAATTGGATGATGCTAAATTTGTGCACCATCAGATCACCCAGCAGGAGGCGGGTATAGATGCAGGTCTAGTTATTCTGTCATTACAGACGTATTAATGAGGTTACAGAAGAGGGATATTGAAACTTATCCTCATAATTATGAGACATAATTACCAATTGTTGGATTTTACAGCGTACTTTTGCGTAAGCAAAAAGTCTGCAGTATGAAATTAACACGCCTGAACTGCTTTGAATTAAAAGAAAATAATAATAATAAAAGATATACATTATATAATTTTTAAAATACATTTTATATGATGAATCCCTTACCAAAGGCAGTTACCAATATGAAAGTTACTGAAGATGAATAAAACTAAGTATGATGATTGTATAGTCTTCACACAAACAAAATTAGAGCAATACTGCAATATATAATATTTACAAAAGTAAAACTACAGAACAATTCTAAGCCTAGAAATGGATGTTTTAGTGTTTGGGGGACCAGAGGAACCACATGGCAGGTGGTTTCCTAACCATATAAACAGCACTGAGTCATTTTCCAACCTTTCCAAGACCTCTTTAAAATTTTAGGACGATGTAGTGTAATTTCTCAATACTGGTGAAGAAACAGCAGTAGATACTGTATCAAAAAGTAGCATGAAAGTTCACTGGCTGGCATATCATGACGTGAAACTGTCTACATTTAAAAAGATATTATATGTGTAATTAACACTGAATAAAAATAAATTTTGGCCCCAAAAACAAATCTTTTCTAAACCTAACAAAAACAAGCAGTAGGTGAAAGCCAGCTATTTGTGAATTTGTGACTTCAGTATTGGCGACCTATGTGGTCTTGCTATTTCTCATTCCAGAACTACAATATCCATTATACGATATAAATACATGAAGACACACCAACATCCTTATTTCACTCACACTCACCAGTCCCTGAGGCCTTTGTGAAGTGGTAGCAATTTGTCACATCAAAGCTTCTTTCTACTTGCCATCAGGTCTGCAAGGAACCTGCCAGTTAGTGGGAGGAGCAAACACTCAGGCAAGGCAACCCTAAGTCAGCCATACGAGGGAGGATGGTGACTAAGACCCAACTCATGTGGGACGTCGTTTCGCAAGACAAAAATTGTGCATGGTTACAAAGTCATGGGCAAGCAGCAAATGAATACAGCCCAGAATAGAATTTGTGGAAGGGTGGAAGACCCACACATTGACATCAGTGGAATATAATTCAAGTTTATCGGGGGAATGGACAAAATACTGATTTCCAGAGGTGAAACAGAATACATACTGATATTTTGCATAATATTAAATTGATGAAATAAACATTTCCAATGTATAATTGATAAAGTATACAATATGAAAAAAACACTATACAATAATACAGATAGATAACAGTGAAAGGAAGAATCTTACAGATTAACTCCTACAAAGAGAAAAAAAAGCAGATATTCGATTTCTATTTTAACTCAACGGCCCACAGCACAGCCATGTGGAAGCCAAGGGTAACACGCATAACTTCGCATATAATGAGCACCAAGCGCAAAGCAACGCCACAGACTATGGGTTATTTTTATTACATATAGCTATTATTAATTTTGTAGCAGGATGGCAAACATTTATCACATACAGTTAGTGAGCAGGAAATCTTACTCAGTTTATGGAGAGAGATTGCATACCATGAACCTGCCGTCTCTATTGCTTAATTACCGCATCAAAGTATTTTTTTACATTTTTAAAATGACACCTCAGGTGTTTTTCATGACTGTCTATTTCCAAAACATTTTCAGAGCAACAATAATGTATGTTAAATTGAAAACTGGACTAATTAAGTTAATGTGAAATTTAATGAAAACATTCCTGCCTTATTTATCCATTATATTGTTATGTCCATCTTTTAGGAACCATTCACTGTGAATGGTCACTGTGAACCCACTACTTTAGGATTATGGCAAAAATGGCTATGACCCCTGTAGCCCTTAGAGCTGCTGCAAACAAAGATGCCAGTACTCGAGTGTAAAGTTCTGGAATCCTAGTGTGCACGGCTTACATACTTTAGCCCTTTTAGTTTCTCCAAATAAACATGCAGCCCAGATGTTGATAACAGCTAGAGCAAAAGCCAAAAAACTCAAGTACAAAGGACTTATGCCACAGGAAAAAGTAGACGGTTCAATCAGTAGAACTGGGTGACTGACAGCTGTGGAGAATAATTTTTCAGTCACGGAATATTCTGCAGCCATACAGGCCAGTAAAGTGAGAGGTACATACTAGAGCTTGCTTCAGGAATTGGAAGAGGAATGTTTGCAGTGGTCAGACACAATAAGAAGAGAAATAAGTAAATAGACAGATTGATTGATATTTACAAATTCAGGAGTGAGATGTAGCAAATCAGAACATCTACATGGATCCAGGCAAAGTCTTCCCTGTCGGATGACTTTTTGGATCAGAACCAGGGATAAGGATTAAGGACAAAGGCCCAGGGCCTGCCAAGACCCTGAACGGAAAAGAAGGAGGGAGACAGTGACAAAGAAAGGCACAGAAGGGGGAGAGGGACAGAGGGAGAGAAAGAGAGAGAGACATCATAGTGATATTTTGCAGCGTGTGAATATGAAAGAAAATCCTTTAACTATGTCCAGGCATCATGGGTTAATTTCTGTCATTTATCTCTACAGAGTCAGGCTGTTTATAGTTCTGCTTCTGTGTTCTACTAGATTTCATCAACAGCCATCATTTTCAGGTGGATTAGTAATTTATACAAGACTGAAAGACGCAGAGCATTACAATGAAAAACTGCAGCTGCAGAGGATTTATAAAATATCAAGACATTAAACACTGGTGAATGTTTCTCAATTGCATATAACATGACCATTAATTTTTTTTTACAAGATTTATCCAGAATATTACCCTTTATTGGAATTTACACAAAAGGGCACTCAGCCAAACACTGCTTGGCAGAATAACAAATTAGTACTTGTGAATTTGCAGACCCTTATTGTTAAATTGTTTGAATGATTTTATAATAAATTTTTGAAAGTGAAACTTGTCTGGGCCAAACATAGAGAACATTAAAAAGCTTTAATCATTATGAAAGTTATATTGTGTAAAATAAAGCATGTAATCTCTGCCATCTTTACCAATATTAAAATAACCAAAGGTAGAAAAATCCTCATTGAAATATGAAGTTTTTGCAGGTGCAGAACTCTATTGATGCATGATTTCAAATCATACACAAATATATTCACTGTGATAAGGTTTATCTTGGAATTGGTACCTATAAAGTGTTTAGATTTCATAATAACTCAGACCATGTTTTCAGTGGAAATACTCCGACAATGACATTTACAGCAAATGTATTTGAGGCATATAAGTTCGGCATATAAAAATAAATAAACAAAAACAATTAATTGTAATTTTAAGACTAAACAGCAGATTGCACAATTCACTACAACTCAAATGTAGCGTTATACAGGCAGTAAAAATAAAAAACCTTCAAACAGCTGCCAACCACAGATTCATAAAAGTTCTGTTCTAGTTTAATAAAAATAAAAATAAAAAGGAAAAACTGTTGAACGTGTCAGTAGCGCAATTATCAGCACGCTTACGCACCTGATGGTTAGCAACACATGCTACCAGAAAGAATCATAAATAGTCACAATATACCTAGGACCCCATTTTACACCCGGCCCAAAGCGATGCCGGGCGCGACGCAAGCGTCTATGCTAGCATGAGCCCGTCGCAGCTGTCAAGTATAAACTGTCATTTGTACGCGCATACAAAAGATTAAAAATAAAAAGATTACAATGTGAAAGATCTATAGTGTGTACATCAAAATATGTTAAGAAATATATGTCATAATGCTTAGTTCTAATATTAATCAGAATTAGCTAGCAGTAATGACGAGCAAAACTGGTTAATTATAACAGTGGGACCCCAGTACCCGCTGTGTACTCCCGCCCGAAAAGGTTAAAGCAAGCAAGCAAGCAAGTTCTTTTGTGAACTTTGAATGCGACTTAGTTCATTTTAATCTGTTAAATGGCCAATGCGTTTTCACAAAAAAAAAAAAAAATTCACCGTGACTTCGGATTTGCAATTCATTTTTTACGCCCGCTGTCGGCCCCACCCCCTCAGTCCTTTGGAGCTCTCCAATTGGCTGACGCTCATCAGAACTTGATGACAGATCTTTTACCTTTTTCCCAAAACCCATCGACCAAAGGCAAGGCAACTTTCCCCACGTAGCTAGCGACTTGCTGAAGTTATAAATGCGTAAACCGAAGTTCGTAGTCGCAGCCTGAACACCATAAACGCATAAATTAGGATTCGTAAATGTGACTTGAAGATTGTACTCGTTAGGCTTAGGCAGTAGACACAGGCACACATTCGCGACTCTGAAAATGGATTCTCGTTTTTATAAAATTTCGATATCATCTTGACATTTAAGTATGATTTCTTTAGACAAAATATATTTCCCGGTCTATTTCACGTTCATGTCTTACGATTTTTTATGAGCTGCTCTGAATCCAAAGTGAAATATTTGATGAGCAATTAAAATATCAGTAGCGTAGCCACCCATTGCAAAGCTCTTGGAGTCTAAACAAATAATTAGTGTCACTTCCAGCGCAGTGGAGTGCATTAACACTGATCAAGACAAGGAATGCGCGATAAAATGGATCAGGTACTGATTTTCCAAGGCCCGATTCTGAGACGTCGTAATACACAGTATTTCATATCAATATGAAATTGTTTTTTCCTTGTCTCACTGCGCGTAATTTATCAATTAAACCTAAAAATATGTATATACACGAAAACCACATTATATATGGGGTCCGCAGGTGGTTCGCTGTCATCCGCTGTTTCGGCTATGGGACGAAGGTATTCAGAGATGACACTCATTGGTTTCTAGCATGTTACGCCTCAAATACACCCATGTCTAATTACGAGCAAAAGTAGATTGGTCACGCCCTAAAAGAACGTGTGCGCTTCATGTCGTTAAAATGGGGTCCCTAGACTGCCTAGAATAGTTATTTTTAGACAATGGCACACAAAGTCATATGCTTAGAAAAATTTAAAGCCGAGACAGCCATCTTCAGAACCTACGGAGCACCTAAGAGGTCAGGGTGGGAAAATATTTTTTTTTATAGTTTTGCGTTCCCTCGCAATAGTTTACGAGGCGGAAGTAGGTTTCTTATTCAAAAAAATCCGTTCCATCTTGAACAGGCATAATGCGTGATCTGCCATGTTCACAGACATGCATCTGGTAAAAATCAAAACAAAAGTGCAAACGTTGCTCTATAGGATGGTATTAGAATTTTGGACGGATGTTCTGATGTTGACCAGATAAATTGCGGCAAATATGGCAGATCACACATTGAGTTTCAATGGGTCTTAATGGGAAAACTTCATATTGCAGAGGCCATTATTTCTAAAATTCTATAGTAAGATATCTTCAAACTTTGGATGTAGTCAGTGTAATAATTGCACTATCACATGGTATTAAGGTTTTGAAATGACATTTTGATGTTGACCAGATAAATTGCTGAAAGTACGGCAGATCACATTTTCAATGGGTCTTAATGGGAATCAATGCCAAATTCAGAGGGCATTACTTTTAAATTTCTACAGTACAATATCTTCAATAACTCTGAATTTGATAAGCACAACAGTTGGTCTTTCAGATGGTATCAATGTTTTGAACGGACGATTTTGCCCAGATAAATTGTTGTGAACATGGCAGATCACGCATTATGCCCGTTTAAGGTATAACGGATTTTTTGAATAAGAAACCGGCAAACAAGAAACCAACTTCAGCCTCGTAAATTATTGCGAGGGAACGTAAAACTGTTGCGAGGGAATGCAAAAGTATTCCGAGGGAACGCAAAACTATTAAAAAATATACTTTCCCACCCTGACCTCTTAGGGGCTCCATAAGAACCAGCCTGTTTCTCAATCGGAAATATTTACCGATAAACAATCTGTAAGGAATGATGTTTATTTAAGGAGATGTAGCAATTTAAGTTCTATGTTTCAGAGATAAATTAGGTTGGCACTCAGTTTTTTATACCAACACAATTCTGTTTTATACCTAAGAACAAAGAAACTAAGAATCAAGATAAAGTGTCACTAATACTATTCTCTTAGAGCAGTGGCCTCCAGTCAATCACAATCAACAGGTTGACTTTTAAAACATTCCTAGTTAATGACAATAAGCAGACCAAAACCTTCACACCCCTCACCACCAGTCAACATAATCCACCAAATAACACCCCCAGCAAATTATTTCGAGCCGCCCTCGGCAAAATATACCATTGCGATTCAGTGGCTCCCCAGATTATTTTCTCTGTAAAAGTAGCTCTAAAAGAGTATAGTCTTAGAGTATAGTTTTTAGCAAAACAGTTTTTGAGAGAAAGAGGCTACAAGATATAATCCCCATCGAAAGAGGCTCCATCTGAGCAGTGGTCTCCTGCTGATGACCAAACACATTCTCTCCCTAAGATTGCACCATGACCTCATATAGGCCATTTGTCATTGGTCCAGTTTTGCCTGGACAGGCTAGAGATACAGTGAACATGACAGTTTGAGGAATTGGTCACAGCTGGCCACATCACTTCCCTAAGCACCACCATCTCAAGATACAGGTCACTAGCAAAAAGAAAAATATACATATTTTATTCCACTAATTAAATACAACAATTAAAAACAATTAACAATAAATAAAAATGTAACCATTGTATTGGATTTACAATACTACCTTGCTTGCTAAGTCTGTGAATGGAAAGCCCAAATGCAGCAAGATGTATTATTTGGGATTTAGTTCAGGCCATCCAATGCAGCCCAAACAAGTTATGTTCCATGTGTTTGTTTGTTGAACAGAAGGAAGAAAAACTTGTTCTCATCCTGCAGTTATGTTTCTTGGCTTTGCTACATTTTTAAGAAGCTGACTGTACAGATCAACTTCTACCCCAAGCAGACATACTCATGCTCACACACAAAACTCTAGAGACTTTCTGCAGTGATAGAGAGACATACGCCTGAACATTCCTTTTTTTCTCTCTAGAGGGGGTGCAAGTTGAATAGATCATCTGGCTTTGGCCCAGGAGATGATGTCATGGAGAATGACTTCACCATGCGGTGTCATCACCAACTCCCTACCAGACGCTCCCCCAACCCACCCTCAGGGAGAACGTGCTGCTTCACAAACACACGCCAGAACACAAGCTTAGGCTATCGTCCGCGTGCTCAGCCACCCTGCTCCTGTTACTATTTTAAGGAAGGGAGGAGAGGATGAGGCAGTGTAAGGAGGTGGGAGGGAACACTTTAATTGCAGTTCTCTGCTGCCACTATTACACCACAAAGGCCCAACAATAAACACTAATTTCAGTAGGATCTTGCTCAGATAAAGTGGCTTCCTCATGCTTCTGGTTCCATCCTGGAGAGACTGAGGAGTCAGTTACTGTTACACCACAGAAATGTGCAAGATCAAACTTAATCTTTCTACATTATCCATCTGGAAAATGACCAAATGAGATCCAAAATGATAAACATTGGGGATTGTGTTCTGCTATTGGTTTTGTCCTGTTACACTTTTGGATTGAATACAAAATGTGAAAGAATTGTGCTGTGTTCCAAGGACATCAGTGTTACTCACTTGCAGCATCCATCGTGTGGAGGGGAGTGTTAGCAGGGCGAGACGTGACAGTAGATGTACTGTCTATAATTAGCATGTGAGGGTAGGGGCTTCATTTTTGCCAGTCCCTGCATCTGTTCTGCAGCTCATGCCAGGGCCCTGTTGGGCTTTTCCCTAGGCACCTCAGTACCTCCTGAGAGATACACACTAAAATTAGCCCCAGGATTGAGTTCAGCCTGCTGAGACTACAATAACCAGCTCCAGACTGCAGTGGGTAGAACAGGAATAGAGGTGGAGCATTGGGGAAACTCCGTCAGAACACCAGCCCACCGCCTCCGCATCTGTTCTCCTCATTGTATGTAGGACAGGCCCTGGTGAGGCAGGGAAAGCACCATACACCAGGGGAACAAGCCTGCTGCCTCCACCTTCCCGCTGGACACAGTTCACAATTCTCATAGATTAATGTGCCCCTATTCCGACTGCTTAAAAAGTGATTTCACTTGAAAAACAACACATACTGCTCAAAATCCAAAGCGTGACATCAAAGAGTAAAGCAAAAATCACATTTCTTATCCAAGTATTATCGTCTTATGTTTGCAAAGCTGTTAAAAGGTAAGTGGAGGAATAATAGGTGATTATTACACTAGATTTTTTTGTTTGTTTGGAACACACACAGGTCAAAGTTGATACTACATCAGTCATCAGCTATGAGTCCAGCTTGCAACAACAGCCTTCTGTGGCAAGCAGATCCAGAACATGCAAATTAGCTTGCATTTCAGAGACTAGGTGGAACAAAGAGAATAGTATTCCCCTCCAAGCATGTAATATGACTCAGTGGAGCTTAAACCATATAGCTACAAGAAACTCAGGCTTGATAGAACACATTTCAAAGGAGGTTTGCGTCTATCTTAACATGGGTTGTCATGATCGATCACATTAACAATTGAGTAACATCTAGCAATTCAGACTAGGTACTCCAATTAAGTTGCTTGTTTTTGGACTGTAAGAGGGAGTTTAAACATCCAGCGTAAACCCACTTATATACAGGGAAAATATGCAAACTCCACACCCTCAATAAACTAGGCCTACATGTGTGACATAAACATCATCACATGTTATGTAGAAACATTTGTCACATCTGGAGAACCGCAATAAGTAGATGGATTAAAACAGTAAGTTATGCTAAAACATTTTTACTCTTTCTTAGGAAACAAACCTTGACATTTCAAGATTATCTGGTATATATTATAAAATGAGTCTAAAGTAGAGGTGGCCAATCTTATCTGCAATGGGCCGGTGTGTATGCAGGTTTTTGGTATAACCTTTAGATCAACTGTTCAAACTCAGGTATGACAACTCATCAGCCAATCAGTTCTCTAATCAGTAATCTAATTAGGGAGTTGCAGTGAAAACCTACATACACAACAGCCCATTCTAGATAAGACTGACCACCCCTGGTCTAAAGGTTATGTGGGCATGTGCTCTCTGAGAAGATCATAATCATTTTCATTCTTGCTGTTGAACTCACTCATAGACCATATGATGCATTTGTGAGAAAACAACAAGAACTGGTCACAAAAAGACACCTTTTCCACTGAATAGAAATGTTTTGGATTCCATAGAGACAACATTGAGCAAAAGCCAGAGTTGTTGTCGCTGCTTTGTGTTAGCACAACTCACGACAACAGTACTAACTTATTTGATATTCTCTATTGATAACCACAGACACATACACACAGTTATATATACAGTGGTGGTTGAAAGTTTGTGAACCCTTTAAAATTTCCTATATTTTTATATGAAAGTGACCTAAAACATCATGTAATTTTCAAACAAGTCCTAAAAGTATATGACGAAAACAGTTAAACAAATGAAAAACAGATCCAATAACATTGGGGAAACTCTTCCCTGCCCTGTGGCAAGACTAAGTGAATCCTTTGGATTATCATATAATTTGAAGGTGTCAGAGTCTGACATTTTAAATCAATGGGATGGCAATCAGGTGTGAGTGACACTGTTTTATTTAAAGATTAGTGATCCAGCAAAGCCTGATCACACATACAACACATTTTTGCATGTGTATCTTGGCTCGAACAAAGGAGGTGTCTGAAGATCTATCTCTGAAGAGTTAGTGATGCCCATAAAGCTGGAGAAGGTTACAAGACCATCTCTAAAGAGAGACGGACTGTGTACAAGGGATGTAACGATACATCGATCTGCATCGATTAAATGGCAGACGATCCGATGCATTGATGTGACCACACATAAATATTGATCCATGCATTTTTATTTTTTCACCTGTTCCGGTATTGTTTTCATGATCCACTCCGACATACACATGATCTGCACTTTTACGCTGTAGGTGGCGGTATATAGCATAACGTCTGCAGGTGCATGTTAACAATTTAAGTAGTTAAATCCATGCAACTGAAGGAGTCCATCTGTTAGTTACTAACAGGAGCTTTTGGGAATTTAATGTACATTTGTTAAAGAATAATGTACGTTGGTTGAATAGTGATTTTTAAATAAAGCAATGTTACTGATGTTGCTAATCAGATTTTTTCTTCAAAATGTACCGATAACAGTACCGTTAAAGTACCGGACTGATAAGCAGCACCTTAAAGAGTAGTAGTACCGTTAAAATGTTAACGATACCCATCCCTAGGTCTGGAGCTATGAAAACAGAACCTAGAGGCACCATTTCATGACTATCCTTGCATTCTATTGACCAATACATCTGTTGGATAATATGCCATAGAGCGTAATCCTTTATAATGTATGGTGTACCAAGCAAATACACGAGTTAAATTCAAAATATTCAAAGGGGAAATTCACTCTACTCCAGCAGACCATACTTTCGGTAAAAACATATTTGAAAAAAGGAAAGTTTGGTACTTTCGGTACTTCCTTTGTGTTGGTTTTCCACTGGCTGGTTCCGGTGCCAAATGACATAATCGGTAACCGCCCATGAGTGACAACGGCACACCGCGCCGTTGTCACAATCGCCAAAATGCTTTCCCACTGCCGTAGAAACTGGTACCGGCGCTGAATAAAAACACAACGTGAAGCGGGGCATTTCATACTGAATTCGAATAATGGCTGTAGTGTACAGCTGAAAGATGTTGGATATTAAATCTAACATCGCATGTTATGCACATACAGTTCTTACATCGCTAGTGAGCTACATTAAGATCAGACTTAATTACTTTCGGTTCAGCACAGGGGGTTAATGTTTTGCTAAAACATTTTTACTTTGGCATAGGGAAAAGGCTTAGCTAACTTTGCAATTTGAATGATTATTCCTTGCATAGATTATATTTATATCCAAAATATGTTTTTTAAATCAGTTTAAAGTTTACCTCCACTGCTTTTGGTTGGGTGCTGCATGCGTTCTCAGAGACGATCATAATCGTCCTCACCCTTGCTATTTAAATCACTCCTAGACAGGTTTGTGGGAAATTTATGTTGTTAACTATTTTTTTAATTTTATGTTAACCAACTTATAAATACCCCAATATTTATTACAACAAAATTACATGGCTTTATCTGGAGACTCTCCAGTACCGTGCTGCAGTAGTAGACTATATATTAAATAAAATACTTTTTAAATTTCTTGTTATGCCATCCTGATTTTGTTGTATATGTTTTTCCGACCAAATTATTATTATTTTTTTACTTCGTTTATTGCTGTTTTCTGAGTTCGTACGTTTGTCAAGACGGCGATCGCACTGTTTCACAATCGGGCTATTTGCATTACCAATCACAGCGAAAGCGTTGCAAGGTACGCCCCAAAGTACCAAAAGTATCAAAGAAGTACCCCAACTGGTTTGGCACTTTCGGTACTTGACTTTTTGGTACTGGTACTCGACCGGAAGTCAGTGGAAAAGCGAAAAGCACCGAAAGTACCGTACCGAACTTCGTGCGGTGGAAAAGCGCCCATAGTGATCAACCATAACATCAAAACCACCATCCTAATAACACAGCTTTGACCCGTTAAATTCTGAAGGTGTCCTATGGCACCAAGACATTAACAGCAGATCCTTTAACTCCTGTAAGTTTCGAGGTTGGAACTCCATGAATCAGACACATATGCTTGATCAGATTCAGAACTGGAAGCTAAATCAACACCTTGAACTTTTTTAGTGTTCCTCAAACTATCCGCGAGTGGCAGGGTACATTAAACTCCTGAAAGTGTCCACTGTTATATGGGAATACCATTAATATGAAGGGGTATACTTGGTCCGAACAATGTTTAGGTAAGTGGTACTTTTCAAAGTAACATCCACATGATGGTAGGGAGCCAAGGTTTCCTAGCAGAATATTGCTCAGAGCACCACACTGCCTCAACCAGCTTGTCTTCATCAAATATTGCATCATGATGCACATATGACTGGCTGTCCACATGATGCAACAGGAAATGTGACTCATCAGGTCAGACCACCTTCTTCCATTGCTCCAGTTCTGACACTCACATGTTCATTGCAGTAGCTTTAGGTGGTGTATTTGAAACTGTAAATAATGTAGATCTGTCAGTCTAAGGGTTTTTAAACCAAATAATGAACCAATTTCTAGACTTGTAAATGTCCAGTCATGAGTGCACCATTCTCTTTGGTAGCAAATACATGACATCAATGTTGGGAATAGGGCCAGGGTGCATTTTTACAGTCAGTAACTGTTCTACAGTGCCATTTTGGACCCGTGACATAAATTAAAATATTAAATTTATCCAACAACCACACCCCCTGCTTGATCTCTGAACCCAGTGAACAGGTCTTCAAACAATGTGGCATTTTTTCTGCATGTAGAACAAAAAGACATTCAAATTTTTGAATCAGCAGCCATATTGGAGAAAGACAAAAAGTGTTCAAAGGAGGAGCAGCACAACTCAACACCTGCAGCCAGGAACTCAAGTATTAAGTGACTGGTAAATCATGCAGTTATCAGCCAAGAAATAAATCCAGACTGACTTGACCTTAATTTCTTGTTGTAACAGATCCGATTTCTTCTGCTGCTAAACCAAGAGCTATTCATGTTCTTCTCAATTACCATCCTTAATTATAAATAATTTAATCCCTTATCTGAAGTATCTAATCTTGGTGTGAAGTTTGACACCACAATATTTTTTGCAAAAAACTTAATTTATTGATTAATAAAACAGGTTTGTTATGAGTTTATTTCAGCTTGCATAAGATGAAGTATATTGGTGTTAGGAATTCCAATTAATTTACTTTTATTGCAAAGATTTTGGCAATGAAAAGAGCTATAGAAATGGAATGTATTGTTGTTGTTGTCGTCATTATAAAATATCTGGGAAAACTAGACATTTACGCTAAATAATAAATTAGGGAAAAAACTAAAACAACTGGACAGATACCAAGAGCAAAACATTTTTGTGCATTTTTAAAAAAGTTCCTTTTAGCAGATTACGATTTATCTTAAAATACAAATTTAGTAATCAAAGTTCATTCCCAAACCACAATTTCATTGATTGAACAGTAAATCTAAAAGTATGAATAACTAACCCATTTAATCCCAAATTCCTCCCTGCAAAATAAGTGCATGCATTTCACTCTTTAGACCTCCCTACTACATATGTATGAATT
>JAODKL010000079.1:508896-523588 GCA_026780765.1 Petrocephalus schoutedeni
CGATGGGCTGGCCCCCCATCCTGGGTTGTTCCCTGCCTCATGCCCGTAGCTTCTGGGATAGGCTCCGGACCCCCCGCAACCCTGAACTGGATAAGCGGGTTGGAAAATGGATGGATGGATTTAACATAATAGGCATTATGGCAGTCCGTTCTTAACCCTGGGACTGTACAGAATATTTGGTGTTAAACCCCAACAAATTATGGTAACCTCACTTCATAGTACACCCCTTTAGAGTCACTCACATTAAAACATAAATAAAAAATCTTTCAACAGACTAAAATATATTGATGACCTCCAAAAAATTAAGATTAAGAAAAATTAAGAAATTTAAAACTTTTTAAAACTTATCAAAGCCTTAAATTGGTTCAACTAAAATTTAAGACTTTTTAATAATCCGCAGACACCCTGATTAAGAATTGTGTAAAAGTAGCTAAATTTAAATTAAAAGAATTATACAGTAATTATACAGAATATCACAGTAACACACATTTTCAATTTAAATTGCATTTAAACGGTAAATACAGCTGCTGTTGCAACAACAACAATGCATTCCCAGACTGCCCCATCACCCCCTTCTTCCTATTACTGAGTTTCTCCATCAGCACTTTTTAAAAGCACCGCTGACTCAATTGAAATTCAATTTGACTCAGTTTGAAAAAGGTTTGTGACATACTTTGAGTTATTGAGCTGTCCACAGAATACAATTAACCATCAAAACCACCACTTTTAGTAATTAATATTTATCTTCCCAGTGAATTAAGAGGCCTATTCAGCTGCAGTTGAAATAGTCTTCATAAATAAAAATACCATACGTAATTTCTCCACTAATCTACCACAGCATAAAACAAGCATACCCATTCAATGTTTCTTCAAATTCTGAGCAACAGACACAGAGAACCGGTCTTAGAAATGTAGGGCCCCTTATTTTCTCACCAATCCTCTAAAGATCTGTCCATTTTTCCTCAAGTAATATGGTGACTTACCAACTCCAATAAATTCATAGTTAATTTGAACCATGTGGCAGCAAATTAAAAACACGGCTTTAAACTGTGTATTTTCATTTTTATATACTAATTTTTCCCTGGGGATACTGTAATCTAACTCACCTGAGACTGGGTGGAGCAATGGAGGAACCAATCTTTCATTATGACCTTTTATAGTGCACCTTCACAGATTTGGGGGCACACTGACCCTCATACTTTATCTAATACTGTGCACAAGCAAAATATCAGCAAACAAGTGCTGATCTTCAAAAAAAAAAAAAAACTATTTACTCTGGCTGCCCAGATAGAGAAAAAGAGGAAAAATCATTACAAATGGATTGTTGAAAGCTAATTTGCTTTTGTCATTATGTTATGGACAAAAATAACTTATACTGGAAAAGCTATGATTATTAAAACTTTGTGGCTGGAAGAAAGGTCTTACGTGTATATTTAAACTGTTACCTCACCAAAGACTGAACCTTTAACTTTCAGTAATTGTATTAAATTGTGATTTGTCTGGGGAGGAGAGACCACTGCCAAACAAATTTATAAAGAGAATAATTTTAACTGGTAATTCTACGTAGGCGAGCATGGGACACAAAGCACTTAGAATTACCCATGAAATTAAAAACAAACATATGTCAGATAGTGGCAGCTCCCTCTTCACTGCTCCATCAATAGTTAGTTTCTGGAGTAGTATAGCACTGGGTTGAATTGCACAAGAATCTTTTATGCTCACCAAAGCAGAGTTGGACCAGAAAACTGACTCATTCTCAAATTTCCCAACCCCTCCATAGCTACAGATGCTGTGCTACACTGAAGTGATATGGATAAACAAAAATAAAAGCTTTGAATGTGTGTGGTTTAATTAGTTAGCTAAATCATCAGCCATGAAACCTGATATTTGTAGAGGAATAAACTGGCAGAAAATTGGAGCCTGAAAACAAATACCAAACATTGCTGCCATATGGACTAAGTGTAACACCACGACAACGTCTGAATCATGATATCATACCTCAGACTGAACAGGGAGTCCACTGGGCCCTTGGCTTTCCAATACATCTAGTGAACTGTACAAAACCCATTGATGGACCAAAGGTGTCTGTTGTTGTAGCTGCTCTAGTAGAACTGTAGTATTGCTGTGCAACATGAAACAAAATATTTTATGACTCAGCCCCCATGGTGGTGTGACAGTACCACTGATGCAGATTCAAAGTCAAAAATCAGTAAACTGTAAGTGAATACAAGCTGCCCAAACTGTATGCTCCCCCACTTGTGGAACAAACATCAACAACTCTCCCAGGACTCCATTTTGGGTTGTGACAGTTAATGCTTCCTTTCCCTTTGGTCCCACTTCCTGTTCACCCTTTGCTGTCCTTTTTGGGTTTTTGAAATCATATCCCAGAATTTTTTTTTACTAAAAGTGGCTGCTGACTGCAAATCTACCTTCCTACATATGTTCTATTTAACTGCAATAGAGTCACAAATACTGTCTATTCCTCTGCCACTCAGCACTGTCTAATTAGGACCAACAGATAAGACCATCTGCTGAGTGCAGGGACAAACCACTTCTGAAAACAAAGATGTGGCACTTGGCTCTCACTCATGCTGTGTCATCAGTGTGCTGTGGACAGGGAACTATTGCACAGGCTGTTGGCCAAAGATCTAATGGACTGCTGATGTTATCCACTCAGCAGTGTTGTTGTTGGCTGCCATAATGATGGAGGGAGGACTTAAAACATATCTGGATCAATATAGGTCTATAAGGTCCAAAAGTTAACATGCAGCTGCAAGTCTTCATGCACAGCTTGTCCAAGATTATCCAGGTTCTGTTCTTTCAGTTTTATCTTTTAAAAGCACCAGAGAAAGCTAATTTGGCCCTTAGTTAACTTCACCTGTAGACGGAGCTGAATGGAGCACGGCCAAAGGCGTGGTGGAGGAATAGCGGAGGCGGTATTTTCCAAAAAGAATTAAACAAAAGAAACATGACATAGGCGGAGAAAGCGGTTTGACTGAAGTCGTCAAATGTGTAGGAGAACTTCACATTACAAAAAATGTGAAAAATGGTTTGAGATTGGGTTTTACTCTTATTTCAGTTTAATGTTGTTTTTGTATAACACGTAGTCAGTTAAAGCTGTGTTTAAATGTGCTGCATAAATAAACTTTACTTTGACATACGGTCAGAGTGAAGATGCTGCAACATGACGGATTAGCCGGTTAAGAGTGGCGGGCGCGCTCAGGCTCGCACACACACGCGCACACGATCCCACATACATGAGCACCCGCGCTCACAATTGCAAATGGACGCGCAGCCGTGCACACGATCGCACATACATGCGCACCCGCCCTCAGGATCGCATACACGCGCACACATAGATGCACACCCGTGCACAAGATCGCACATACACGAGCACACGATCACACATACACACGCACGCCCCCCCGCCTGCCGAAATGAAACCTATTCCCCAACTCATTCTCTGTTTGCCCTGTTCTTATTTCAACGGCAAAATGCCATGCTAGGTAGCCAAGGGTGTACGCTTGCCTGCCTAGGTAGTCCCATCTTTTACCATGTGAGTGAGGTAGGATGAATTGCATTTAGACAGGGGTGAAAGTAACTGTCTGTGAGTGTATGTGATAGTGCCATGCAAGATCACTTTTGTGTATTACTGTAAATATAGAAAACAAGTGTTAATGTTGAAACAAATTCTGTTACGTTATTTTTAATTGGCATCATTATCAGTTTAGATAATGTTCCATTTCTGAATAAACAGGTGGATATAATTTTTTTTTTTTTTACCCAATTCATTGATTAATCGAAAAAATAATCAACAGATTAATCGATTATCAAAAGAATCGTTAGTTGCAGCCCTATTGTCCACCCAACCTGACCCAGGTTCTGCTCAGTGATATTGAAGTAGTAGATAGTGAAGTAATATGTGGACCTTTTCACCTACTTGTAACAAACATTACAATAATCTCTTGCAGCACAATCTTACTTTAAGCCCATGATGCCAAGCAATACCTGAAAGGTAGGGATATGCGAAAAATACATTTTATTGATCAATTTGCATTTTTGGTTTAGGACAGTGTGTAAAACTGAAAATTGCAATTCACTTTCACCTGGATAATAACAGTACACTGGACCCACTCTTTGTCAAACTGCCCCACACCCCGGCACACAAACAAACAATATCAAGATGGCAGCACATGCGTCAACAGAAATACAAAATCCAACACTGAACAAAACTCTGTCCATTGTACAGTGTCTCAAGACTGACAATTAAAGGCAGCAGTATCACATGTATTTTAGCATCAACGATAGAGGCATGCAGCCAAGTGGGTTAAGTTTGCGGCTCTGCAAGATGCGCAGGCTAGTGGCAGGCCCCAAACGCCTGCTAAAAAGCAGGGAACAATAACAACATCAGTTACTTATTGTGCCCCACCTAGTGTTTCTGTTGCAGTGAGCTTGATAAAGGCACAATAATTTCTTGCAGGACTAGCAGTTTTTTCTTATCATATCTTAAAGGGCCACAGTGGAAAGAAATCGCAGATGGGGCGGCATTTCAAATATCATTAAATGTGATGCCCATATGTACGGTGGAAACGCCTGGGTTCAAGAAATGTGTTTGCCATTCTTAAAACATTTTGCTTGTTGATTTTTTAAAAACAAATGTTCTTTGAATAATGTCTTTCTTGAGTTTGTTTTTTCAAGAAAAATAAATCGATTAGTTAAGATAAGCTTTGCACTAAGATGCTTTTGGCAAATGTTCCTCTTTTCTAGCGCAAAATAAGTTATTCTGTTTGTTAGATACAGTAACAATAACAAGACTGAGGTAAGTTTCACTGTCAGCAATTTTACTTTTTTTTAAAATCCATCAATAATGTATGATTGCGTTTCCATCGTTATACTTGTGAAATTTTCCCAGTGAATTTAAAAAAAAGGTATGAATTTACCGTGTATAAAAAGTGAAAATAGGACAAGAACTTTTTGCACATTTATTACAAATAAAAACATGAAACATCACATAAGTATTCGGATACTTTGCTATAATACTTTAAATTTAGCTCAGGTGCATCATATTTCTATTGATCATCTTCGAGGTTTTGTACACCTTTTTTGGGGTCTACATTAGGACTGAACAATTAAGAAAAAAAATTACTACATTTATTATATTTATCTGACAGATATTGTGATTGCGATTTCATTAGCAATTTTTTAAAACTTTTTTTAAAAAGAGAGGAAAATTGGTAAGAGAGGTGACTAAGAACCTGATGGACCCTCTGGCTGATCTCCAGAAATACTGTGTAAAGACACAGTAACTTCCAGAAAGAGAAACTTCCAGAAAGACATCTGTCACTGTATAATATACTCAAAGCATAGAAATGCCCTTAATGAAAACCTGCTCCACAGTATACTGGACCTCAGACTGGACCAAAGGTCTAGCTTACAACAGGACAATGACCAAAAGGCTAAACATACCACAACATATAATACAATGCTCTGTATTAAAGAATCTAAACAGTAATTCCTTATAATAGTACTATAACGTATGGTGCCTGGACAAGTTTCTTAAATAACAAATCACACCAAAATACTGTCACTAAGATAAGAGTCCAGTCTGCCATTTCTCCCACCAATCATGCAGCAAATTCCCCAACTTTGAGTACACCAGTGAGTAATCACATGAACTTTCTTGATCACGAGTGCAACATCTGAAAGATCAGGGGGCCAGAGAGGCACCCTGTCTCCTGTAAATTCAGAGGAAAGTGTGGGGTGCATAACTCATGCATGTGGGTATTTAATCACAGGAAGTTTCAGACAATAAGAAAACTGCCTGCCAGACGAGATGTCTGGTGCAGCACTATGCTCGGTCATTCAAGGACACCAGCAACAAAAGGGCTGACCAGTTCACTTGACCAAGAACTAGCGATGTAAAAAAAAAAAAAAAGCACAAATAACAGACCCCCCCCCCACAACCCTGAATAGGACAAGTGGTCACAGAAAATGGATGGAAAGATGGATAAACAATCAACATAATACTTCAGATTCTGCATAATACTTCAGATTCCACAGTGTATTATGTGGAGTTTCCACTGCTATTTACAATTTTCAACTGTTCTAATAAATAACATGGCTAATCATTATGAGACATACACATGTGACCGTCAGATTACGTAAACTACTCACTTCATGTGAATTTTACAATAATTATCACCAGGTCAACTAAATTAGGCCAATGAGTTCATACCAAAATGAAATATTTAAATGTCATGTATAAGTGATAATTGGCAGCCGTTACTGATATTCCATTCAGTTGCACTAGGATAACAGTACTAAAATGTAGTAATATGTGGCATAGGAATGTCGTCTGGAAACATTGGCTACCTTGCTTTCAGAACCGGAAAAGCCAAAAACCTTGATTATTAAACATTAGTGCCCTCTATGGGCATTATTGCAAACTGCAAGGAATTGCATAATATCTCGTTCCTGTTGAGCCTGGACACACACACATAACATTTACATTTTACATATTTAGTAGACACTTTTGTCCAAGCAACATACAAATGAGAGAAATAGCATATACATGAAATAACCGGGGTGAAAATAAATCACAGCGGACTGGTCTTCTTTCTGCATTCTAAAAGATCTCCATCATGCCACCCCAATAAAAACCAAATTAGAATCACTAAAATAAGATTTTTATGTTGCAAGTTTTCCAGGTGACAACATATTTTGCAATACATAAATACATAAGCTTACAACTATTTTTTCCCTTCAACATCTTTCAACTGTTTGGCGTCTCATAGTGACAAAACACAGAAGCAATATTTGCCACACTATTCCTGAATTACTGTAACACCGATGACGATGAAGCCATTCAGTGAAGGTTTCTTAGAAATTGATATAGACCACATTCCAATAACCTGTAAAGATTATGCTTTTTTCAGATCAAATAATTTTTGACAAAAGTTATCATTCGTGGTCATGCATAATTTCAACTGAACCATTTCAAGCCGTTCTGAGATACTGCAGGAAAGGGCAGAAACAAATTGCGTGAGCTACATTTTTTGAGGACATAATAGTAATAATATTGTATTACAAGCTGTTTTGCACCTTTGATCACAATGACAACTTGGATGGGCCCGACGTGCTTTATCAATAACCCACACTCTTTCTAGAAGCTTAGATCAGGGATTTTCAACCGAGGGTCAGCAACGCCTTGGATGTCCACAGAACAGCTGCAGAAAGGTACCGTAAATTGAAATGACCTATATTATCATCATCCGTTTTACGCAATCGATTAAAAAACTTAAGGAGGAACTACCCCGAGCAATACTCACTGCCTTAAGCTGCTGTGTGATCACGTAACGCAAATTTGAAAACCCCTTCAAACGCTCAACGCCAGCCACGTTCCAGTTGCCAACCAAATTATTCACTGACGGCCAGCTTCAAAGTAAAATAGGCTATAAAACAACGCCATTTCAACATCGTATATTTTCTTCATATTACAATCACGTTGCGTTTTAATATAAGGACTAAGAGCAAACAAAATACAAAACTGTAAAATGCCCGTCCGTATCATCGCCACAGCGCTCGATTTCGGGTCCGTTGCGTTTAATTTTGAGTGTATATAATTTTTTTGAAAATAAGGGAAATAAATATTGCAATTCATGTTGAAATAGATACACATGCACCTCTGGTCTTTGGCTCATACACTGCCTATCATATAGCCAATATTTAAACTAATTTATAAACTCCAAACAAGTTTAAAATGCTCGAAATAGTTGCACATTCTGGCTCACCTGTGAGGAACAAGGCTAAGAGGTGGCAAACCAAAGCTTGCACGTTAGAACCGAAAAGGAAAACAGATTAACGCGCACGATCTTCCCGAAACAGCAAATAAATTGGTAGTGAAACGTCTAGTCGTCCTCTCATTATCCTTATATTATTATAATTTCTCCATGGGGATCAATAAAACGTATTACTCCATTACAATTCCTACCCACTCTGGCCAATTTTGCATACCTGACATCTCAAATGTAACAAAGTTCATGTAACAAATAATAAGTAATAACAAATAATCACCAGGTTTACGAAGCACAACAACTGTAAGTTAGCACACTCATACATTTTGTCCATAGCGGCAATAACTTGGAAAGATTGTAAAGTACCCGTCTGCGTCTTCGGCGTCGCGACAGAAGCGATCGTCCTTCGCTCACGTCGAAACCCGAATTTACCTCAGCAAACCTCCCGAGGGCATAAAAAAACATGCGAATAATCGAAACGCTTAACTTAAATGTTGTTTTTTAAACGAAAACACGGACCGGCTCCAATTGTATTAAGTGCGCGTGAGGCGGACGGGGGGGGGGGGGGGGCAGCGCCGTGCACGAGGACCGTTAACGGTCACATTTCAAACATTGGCGCTCGCGGAGCGGTCGCGTTCATTTCTGCCGCGAGTTCCCCAAACGAGCGGCGACATTTGTCTTTTATTCCTCGTTCGCATCCCGACAGTGAATATCTCTGCGGCGATCGGACGTGCGACCACCTGATACAAATAATTTACCGCCATTTTGCTATTCCTCAGCCAAGAATCTCGGAATATGTCAATTTTAAATGTACTTTTGAAATAAAGCGCTCCCCGGACAAATGTGACGACGCGAATGCAACTATGCGGCATGATAGTTATCTCACGGCAAACTGCGCCTAACGGACGGAAAACTTTATTTGCAGTTGCGCACTTTTTCGATTATATTCGTAGCTGAATACGCTCTGCTTATATTAGTACCACAATTTCCAGATAGGCCAACATGCTTTTCATAAAGATTATCTTTTTGCCGCTTCGAATTAACGTAGGCGGATATTGAGGAAAATATAGCCTATAATTACAACGATAGAAAACTGTACCTCTTACACGTTTAAAAACATACGCAGACCATTCTTAATTTGAATTAAATAGATTTAAAATCACATTCGCGCATATATGTACGCAATTGATCTTGTGCCTATACATTTCCCTGAAGGAAAAAGGAAAGTGAAATTTGTAAAACTTTCCCTGTATGTTTGTTTACAGTATTGGTTTAAGTTAAATGAACAAATACATTGTAACCAGAATGGAGTCTCCAGTTTATTCTTTTTCCAGCTAATGTTGCTAAGGTCCGTTTTGCCTAACGCACATATTTAATAATAATCCATACCGCTTCCCTCCACCACTATAGCCTCTCTTTACTACTCAGAACGCAAAACAATAAAGCATTAAATATGCCATATATTGATGATCCTAAGTCAAGGGCGTTTCATTAGGGAAACGGGAAAGATAGGGAAAAACTATAAACTATTTACTATGAGCAAAACTCCACGAACCGTCATTGTCTTTGGTGTAACCAACAGAGGGCGCCAAAACCCGTAACACTGCTAAGCACCTTATGTGTATGACGAAGGCTAAACGAGTATTCATTCAATTAACATTTTCTTAATTGTTATTTTCTGTTTTGTGATTTTGAATTTATATATAATTGATTAAAATATAATGACTGACATTTGTAAAAACGATTTCAACCGTTTTTTATTGTTTATAAGTATAAATGTGCACATATGCAATCAGTTACAGACCAACTTATTTTTCGTGTATATTGTATTTTACATCACACATATATTTTTATTAGACATAAGGCAAGCATGTATATGTGAAATTTCAATAACGTGGTAGCTATGACTCACTGTATGAATTTATGGGGAAAATGTATGCAAAAAACACATGAAATGTTCTTAGAATATAGATTTTATTCTTCCCAAAGAGGCCGTTAAAAGTGTTTTAAACCAACACTATCAACTTAAGTCCCTAAATGCCAAAGGAACCTTTTGAGGGTGAGCCGACTTGCCGGCCAATTTCACGTTGCCCCAGACAGGGGGCGCCACTGCTCATACCTGCCGAGGGTTCCACATCAGGTAGGACCAGTACTGCCGTCACACAGATCACATTATGTTGTACATATCTACTGTATTGTACTTGAACAATTATTTATATGGTTATTTCATGTTAATAAATAAAATAAAATACGGCAATAATAGTAATAAGTATTCAATCATGACAAATATACATTTTAAACAGGCAGAGCACAGTGGCAGTAACTACCCTTTGCAGAAAACAAACATCAAGATGTCAGAATTAATAATTGACTTAATAATTGAATTAATAATTAATAATTGACTTAATATTTGCCTGCCATATCATATTCAAATGTAAAAAGCCAGCTAATCAACCTAATAGACTGCTGAGAGATTTTGCCATAACCTTGGAGACCCCATTCTACAAAACACCAGACAGTCACTGCTGAGCACACCTCATTGCACGGTTACCAAATAAATGTGTCAGCTTGTTGCTCCCCCAATCAACTGGGCAGCAGGGGTAATGTTTCAGGCAAGCCCACAGGGGCCAGCTGTCTGCCAGCAACATGAGCCGTGGTGCCCGCAGGTGCACATGAAGACCGCCATGCTCTCCATGCCTCGGGACCAGCCGGTACCATAAATGTCTCATCCCCACCTTGTGGCCATCCACATGACTGGACCTGAAGCCTTGGCTGGCCAGATGGCTACTGGTGGAAGTTAACAGGTGTAAGATACGGTTTGTACTTTACTACTACCCCTGTTATGTCCGTTTTCCTTTACATTTCTCTCAGCATAACCGGTGCGTATCTGAAATATCATCATTAGGTTACTGAAAGGTGGAAATGAAATTGCACTTGTTTGCATGACTCTCTGGAATAAACTGAATTGCACTTATTTGACAGACATGAAACAAATACAAAGAGTAACAACATATCCCTGGACGAGACTGGTGCTTCAGCTAGAGCAGCTGGCAGAACCTGGAGTTAAGTACATCATTGCCCCCCTGCAAAGATGGAGTTGATGCCTGACTTCCTCCCTTCACCAAATCGTTTTCTGTTCCTGTATCAGTTGATTGCCGAGTACCTGTTTGAGGCAAAGAGAGTTGGGTACAAGCTTCAGTTTTCTGAATGTAGCATTCTAGCTTGGGACTGAAATTTAGTTTTTCACAATCAGATTTGTGCTTACAGTACATGTCTACAACTATGTATACTCAATACAGGCCTTATTCTTCTGTCTACTGATGGAAAGTTCAATATTCCCAGTTTAGTTAAGTCAACATTTCCAGCCACGACTGGCTTTCTTCCCCATGCCTGCTCACCTGGCCTGGTGTCAGTCACGTCCTGTTGGCTGTCACCGTACATGTATGGCTCTTCTGTTCCTCTGCCCATAATTCTGTCCTCAGAGAGACTGAGGTTCCGTAGCAGGAAGTATGTGGTCATCAGGCCCTTTCCCTTGACCTGGATCTCCCCTCTGTTTGTGATCGCAAACCCTTTGTCCTCAAGCTCTCTGTGGGAATGAATGCGATCAAGTTGACAAATTTCAAGTTGTGAAAAATTTGTGCTAAATTGATGACATGGGATCTTTTGCTCATTTCCATATAAACAAAATGTAAGACTCGTCGTTTGTTCCCCAGCTGGAACCTGTATGTGGTGGGGCTGAGGTGTACATGGTCTGGGACTCCGTGGCTCTCCATACGGGATGCTGTGTTGACTGTGTCCCCAAAAAGGCAGTAACGTGGCATCTTCTCCCCAACCACCCCGGCCAGCACCGGCCCAGTGTGGAGACCGACCCGGATCTGGAGCAAACATAAAACATCCCACAACATGATGTTATAGATACATAGGGAGCTATACATATATGCTATGGATATACAGATTAGATAGATCAGATCAGATCAGATCAACCAACCAACCAACCAACCAACCACCCAGACAGACACAGACACAGACAGACAGACAGACAGACAGACAAAGAAGTGTAGGCATCCAGTAGCTTACAAATATAAAATGACACAATGCAAAGTAATAATAGGTAGAAGAATAAAGAATAGTCAGACTGATAAAACTGGCAATAGTAACAATATTTAAGGATGATAATGGTGATGAAAGGTAGGGTAGTAAGAATACTAATCAATGCAGAGTAACTGTTTAGTGGTGCAGTATTTGCCAGTGGATGCAGTGGCAGTGTCAGTGCAAGGGCATATGAACAAAAGATACTGTGAATTACTGCATACTGAAAATATTAAAATGCTATAATGCTATAAATATGACAAGAAATATATGGACAGCAATTGCCCTGACTGAAGGGAAACCAGAGCAGAAAGCCATACCTGGATTGGGCTTCCAGTGATGGGGTTCGTCACTTCTCGGGCAGCGATGCGCATTCCCAAGGCAAAGTTAGCCACACGCTCAGCATGGGTGTGGGTTGGAACAGGCACCCCTCCCACCACCATGTAAGCATCTCCAATGGTTTCCACCTGTAAGACCAGTCATGTGACTTGGGCATTACGTTTAATTGTGCTGAAATAGAAAGGCAGGTATGGCTTGGTCATAGCTTCCCAAGGACCCCAGGAACAGCTACCATCCCAGCTATGGCCCAATAATAGCATATCCCTTTGTTACAGGTGGGATGTTTAGCTGTGTTACTTCAATAGCTAACTGTAGTCTCTGAAACCTCTTAATGTGCCTATGATGTGTGTATGACACTGACATGCCACCCAGCGGGTACCCCAGCCTTGTGCCACATGATGTGTGGGATAGGCCCCAGGCCCCCCGTCAGCCTGACATGGATACAGGGTTAGAAGATGGATGAACAGATGCTACAAGGATGTGTGGAATGTCTCAGGAAACCTTGGTAGCCAGGTGCTTGGCACGATACCCAAAAGCCGCTTTACCTTATAAACATCGTGTACGTTGGTCAGTCGGTCAAACCTGGAGTACATGGAGTTGAGCATGTTGACTATCTGGATGGGCTCACAGGCTGCGCAGATGTTGGTGAAGGTCACCACATCGCTGAACAGGATTGTGCACACCTTGAACTCACCTGGGAGAGTGGACGGCATTTGCACATGTTGCAAATCTGGTTATGTAATATATTGAGTGTCAGGGTATGGTTGTAAAACACATTATATTGAACATAATTAAATGGGACCAAAATGTTGCAAGTTCAAGTCCCCAGATCGATCCTGCTGTTGTGCTTCTGTGCAAGATATGAAAGAAAAAATATCTAGTTATGTTAATGATTGAAATGGAAAACTGTAAGCTGTGTATTGTTTTAGTCAGAAGCCTAAGCAACTACATGCCCCTGGGATTTATATATTTCAAAACAAACAGTTAATCAAGAAGTGGATTTAAGAATCAGCAGCTGGCCCTTTCTGTACTCCAGAGGGCAGCACACCTGCTTCGACCTTCCTGCCCTCCTTCAGCTGGTTGGCCACATGGCGGGGCAGCATGGCGTACAGCAGAGTCTCCGTCTTCCTCTTCTCCACCTCCAGGTTTCGGGAGAGAATCCGCAACTCCTCCTTCTTGCGCTCCAGCTGGTTGGAGAGCTCGATCTCAGCCAGCCGCTGCTGGTTGAGCAGGATGAGATCGCGCGTCGTGTCGTGAGGTGCAATGTCGGCGATGTGGAGGCCCCGGTCCTCCAGCTCCTGAAGGCTGCGTAGCTTCGGTGAGCACAAGTATACCATGCAACCCAGTGAGTCCATCCACACCATCTGACCTAGGATGGCAGCAATACAGCGACCCTCAGTGGCTGAGATGTACTGCATTATGACTGCCTACCACAATACTTCCAAAGCCTAACTATATCTTTCTATTAAGGAAAGGTACCTTTTCTCACCCCCCCCCCCCCATTATTTGAAGTATGGCTTGGAATCTCTCAGAAATCAAATAAGACTGAGAAATACATTAGCAAATCATAAACAGCATTAAAGAAATTATATGGTATGTAACTGAAAGCAAGATTGGCTGTTGGAGCCAGCCTATGCATAAAGACACGACGGTGGCACCTCGGAGTTTGAGCATCGACTGTTGCTGAGAGGACTCTGGCAGCATCTCCCGCCTGGTCTTCAGCACAAACTGACTATTGATGAATTTCCTGATGCTCTCGATGTCGAAGGTGACCTCAGGGTGGACGATACTGAAGTACTCATCCAGCTTGATGCCCGTCGTTTGCAGTCCTGGTACGAATTTCTGGATGTTGACCCCAGTTTGTTTCACCTTGAGCTGTATGCCACAATATGTCAGGTTTTAGTTACCATGGGTTAAGTGGTTTTAGCCACTTGAGGACACTGGCCAGAGGACAGAGATGTACTGAATGCAATGCTATGATCGGCGAATAATAATTCACAAATTTGCTCTGTCCCATGGCCCTTAGTGTCCGCATTCCATACTGAGAGAAGTTAATCTGTCTCATAGTGCAGCAAGTTAGGAATTAAAAGCAGCTGATGTCTTACATTCTCATCAAAGACGATGTGGAAAGGAAAGGCATTACAGAAGGTCTGCTCCTCGACCCACAGCTTCTTTGGGTAGCAGGGGGTAAACGAGTTTAGGAGGTTGCCTGGGGAAACAGTGCATGGTGGTTCATTTATTCTTTGATGGGCGATTACGCTAGTAGTCACACAGGATGTGACATAACCCCCTCATTCAGGAAAAGTGGGAAAATATTCAGGGTTTTTAAATAAAAATACATGGACATACATTTTCCTTTGAATCTCCGACAGCGTCGCGTTTCTATCTGTATCACCCACGTGATCAGCGACTAGTCGGCATCAAGCTCAAAACGTCATTGTGGTGCAGTAAATCAACCTGTCGACTAGTCA
>JAODKL010000079.1:526363-543887 GCA_026780765.1 Petrocephalus schoutedeni
GGTTCCATGACAACCAGTCCATCTCCCCATGCCCAGTACAAATTAAATCCTAGTTCAGTACATCCCAGTTTAAAAGCACCCAACCACAGCTCTGTTATTTCAGTGATTTGATATCTATATATTCTACCTAAATGTCTACTGAGAAAAGGGTTACCACAAACATTAATTAAATCTACTCCCCGTGCTGGAATAACAAGGCAGCATCAGAAAGCATTATCCCTGTGGAAGGGCAAAGTGTGCGGATGGGACCAAGGTTCACGCCCACCAATAGCCATGAGGACTGTACAACAGCCTTTGTGGTCAATTGGGTCTATAGTAGGAATGAAGACCTCATTGGGGACATTGTTAGCACTTGCTATCACTGAAGCTCTCCAGTGCCCTATCACGGAAGCTTTCCAAACAATCATTGACCACAAACAACAGGGTCCCCTACGTACAGTGTAAGTGCTGTTGGAAACATTGAATTGTTGGTGTTTTCATTCCACCTCAGGTGCATGTACTGTATGATATATTTAAGATTTTCTTGCCTTGATGATGCTGAGCTATAGATGAGACTCACCCAACATTTTACAGGCCTCCTGCACCAGGCGCACGGTTAGCGTGTCATCATAGATCTCATAAGTCATGAAGGAATCTTGGACCTCTGCCTTTGTCCTGGGGGGTAAGAGCAAGGGAACGACGTGGGAAAATACTGGCAATTTACACACTGGCAATTTCCTACAGCAACAGCATCAAGTGCAGAGAAAACAAACCAAACCTTAGTGTCTCCCATGTTTCTTCACCAAATTTCTCAATGACAAGAGATTTCAGGCAAGTGTTTATGAATCCATACTACGAGGAGAGACAACACAACAGGAGACTGATCAGCACAATCCTGGGAGCTACATGCACTTAATAGGGAATACAGAAAATGGCCTTTCCTAAATGTTGTGAATAGTCATATTGTTGACACCATGGTCAATTTGAGCCTCCTGAATCTTACTTCAAAGTAGCTTCAAACGCCACAACATCAGCATCACTGACGAAACAGTGATTTTGGCACCCGATATTCCTCTTATTAACCCTGACAGAGATGTATGCACATTTTGCACACAACAGTTCGATAAATTTGGCCCTAAGTCATCATCAGCAATTTGACCCAGATGTAAAAATTAGGAATTGATTAACAAAACACGGTTAAAGGGCGGAAATGGCTACACATCATTGGTAATTTGCTTGCTCTACATCACTGTCCCGAAAGGCATACAAAGAACTTCTTACCATTTTTTCAGATGTATGCCGCACAGTCCTTCTGCCCTTCAGTGCCAGCCCCACACCGGCGACAGCTCCTTATTAAAGCACACCTGCCGTCTCCTGAGGCCAGGCGACGTGCTCTTTCTTTCTGGACTAGACTTCATGCTCCTTCTGCCGCCTCCCCAACGAATACAACCACACCCACGACGTCATTTCAGTGTCTCACACATTTTATAAAGCTCGTGGAAGAGGAAAGTCACACGATGAATTTGCTGAATTTGCTGTGTGAGACCACGTCTTCCTAAAAACACACAACCGGGGCCATTCTGTCAGGGAAAAAAGAAGCATTGATGTAATAACGAACGCACGGCAGCAAAAATGTGAAAGATGGTTTCATCTGCCCCCTTGTGGTGAATACTGGGTATTAATGTCTAAAGTTTTTCACGGTAACAAATTTCCAAGACTGGAAAGCTACTTAATGCTTTGATAGATACTGGTAAGTGAAAAGTGAATGAGTGAAAGATTTGTCACAAAGCATGTCGGCAAATATAAATTCTGTTTTCACATTATTAAAGAGCACATGATGCATCTCATAAAAAAAATTTAAAGAATAACACCAACAAAGAAGTGGAAATTTTTGTTTTTTATTTTTTACCAGGATGTTTGATTTGCATCCATTATCTACACACACCAGTCAGTAAATTACATACAATTATAACAATATAATCCACCACTTTTCCAACTGTCTGTCATGGTCAGTGTTGTGAGGGGATCTGCAGTCTTTTCCAGGCAGCATAGGGCACAAGAAGGCGTTGGTAACCTCTGGATAAAATATCATCCATCACACAGACACACACACAGACACACACACATTTGTATTCTGATGTTTGTGGTGGCCATCCATTCATTTCCCCCATATGGGACAAACCCTAATCCCAGCAATGACAACCTCAACCCCTACCCAGCCCTAACCCTAACCATAAGTAACCAAACAAAATACTTGACATTTGGCATTTTTTGCTTTTTGATCGCAGACATAGATTTTTATTAAATTGTGCCAAAATAACAGGTTTAATAACAGATAACACACAGCAGAGATGGGACTCAAGCACCCAACGCTAGTGGCAACACTATTAGCAATTGAGCTGCCAGGCCAGCCATTATACAACGCAAATAAATATTAAACAAGCTATAATTATATGACGGGTTCTGAGCCTTACAACATGGAAGCCTCCCATATGAGTGTAGCAGCAGAGCTTATGATCAGATTATTGTCAGATCCATGCACCAAAGTACACTTGGCTTGTATCAGCTGTCCTCAGTGACAGGTAAAGCGTGTCCGTGGCAGTTTGCTCTGAACAATGGAGAAGCCATTGAGCCTGGCTGGCCTCTTCACTGAGGTCCACAGCAAGGCAAATCACAGCAGAGATGCTTCCTGTCCAGTCGTTGCAGATGTCGCCACTGTGAGTGTGGCATTATTACGCTGCAATGAAACCTCTACCTCAAAATATTGGCTTCTTCAAGGCATGAGTTGTGTTTAAATGAATTCAAATGTCATTCATTTATTGTGAGTAATTTTCTCCAAAGTAACTTTGATAGCTCAGAACTTGATGCCTAACAGACTTATATGGCTAGCTGTTTTATGACTGAGGTTAATCATCTTAAGGCACAGCAGCAGACTTGAACACATTAAAACTTCCTTCGGCCTGAACAAATCATCCCTTGTGTTTCTACTGAATGCCTTTACTCGTCTCTCTGGTAAACAGAATGGCTGGAGTCAACCATGCCACAGGAATCAGCCGTACCGCCATGACAGACAGGCTGAGGATTGGATACACCTGGTCAACAGAGCTGTCTGGATTATTCATGAGTGTGTTGGGGCGAGCCAGCCCTCAGCCGAACGCCCAGGAAACAGCTGCAAGATGGGTCAGAAATTCCTGCTCCGCCTCAGGCCTGAGCACTTCCTGACGATCAGGCACTTGCTACAACAGACTATGGGTTTCGCTTAATTTAACACAACCAGTCGTGCTGCTCCAAAAGAAAACTGCGAGGTAAATGAAAGAAAGTAGAACTGTCCCTGCGTTTGTTAACTTCAATACAGTTTTTAAAACTCGTATCCTTTTTTAACGCACTCCGCATTCCATTAGAGATTGGTACAAAATGTATTAGAAAATGTATCAATTATAAGACAGTCAAAAGTTTACGAGAATGAATAGCAGTCTTCATGAGCACAACGAATTGAGTGTCTAGGGAGTCCCACCTAAAAGTTCTGACTCCGGCCCTAAACGGTCCTTGCTTTCTCTCTGTAGAGGTTCTCTTGCGTACCTGATGAGGGACAAAGCTATGTGCCAGCATCTGCCCACTCTAGTCCTTCTTTTGCAGCTTGGGTTTGAAGCGCATTGTCTGGAAGGCGCTCTCCGCGACCATCGGCAGGTGGATGGGGTTCCTCTGGAGATGTCTGCGAGTGCCCAGCGTCCCACCCAGACCTTGTCCCCCGGCTCCATGCTCGCTCCTCTCCCCCGGCAGCCTGCTCTCACCCATGGAGAACCTCCGGGGGTCACGCAGAGTCCAGTTGGAGTGGATGTCATGCTTGCTGGTGCTGGTGGCGACTGGACCACGGGGAAACAGGTGAAAAAGAATACTGGGATGCAGCCGTCCACATCCTGCCATGTCGACATCACCACCCTTAATAATATTATCATACCATCCCCAGATCCAGGTTTAAGACCAGGGGTGACTGAGCTTTTGACGGTGTTTCCCCAAGGCAGTAGACGAGTTTGCCCATGCTCATTAGATCAACCTGCAGTGTGGACTCTTTCAAACAGCATCTGAATACTATTACATACAGACAGGCCTACTATTGATGTTTGGATTTGTTTGTTTTCTTTCCTATGAAGCACCTTGTGACTTTTGTTCTAAAATGGTTTAAAAACCGATCACTTCAGGTATTGTGCTGCATAAACGAAAAACAGGTGAATGCTCTCTCAGACACAATGTCCTGGAGTTACGTTTTAATTAGGAGCTTGCGTAAGACAAAGGTGCATCACTAATAGTCTTGTCTTTGGTAGTCATCCACTAGGTGAAATCACCCATTTGGATCAAGGATCTCAAGTGACAGAGAGTGGGACCTACCAATAAAGTCAACATCCGCATTTCCGTCATCTATGTGTGGTTTAGGCTTCGGTTCTGGGTCACAGCTGGCGATGACAGAATCAAAGTACTGCAGAGCGTCGGCTTCAGTGGGGGCCGTGGGCGACTTTGGGGCCGTGGGTGCCCTGCCTTTTGTCCTTGATACCTGCAGACCAGAGGGCAGTCACACACTCTACAGTCCACCTGCATCCATGTTGGATCAGTGCTGCTCTATTGTGAATGTTTTAGGTTGAGGTATCAACCCATGACCAGTGCAGCCTGTAAAGTTTCAGAGGTAAACATGTTCAACAGTATTTACTGGTGTGTAAAATGGTCACACCCAACACGGGTGTGCATTTAACCCCTATCCCGTGTTTGGGGTCAATCTGACCCCAGAGCATCATTAAACGGTAGGGAAATTTCACATGGGGAAATTATCATGGGAAAAGGGTTAAAGGCCTGTACTCACCTGAGTGTCCCTTGTGGCTGGCGGCGGTGGGGCTGGCTGCTTCTTCTGTGAGACAGTAGCTTCCTTCTCATTGCTCCTCAGGTTGTTAACGCAGTTGGTGTACTGTCTCCTTAAAGCAACCAGGTCTTCCAGATACTCCAGGCACCCCTGATTCTGGCAATGCAACCAAATGCGATCCTCCTGCCTCTGGTAGTAGCAGAGGGCCGTGCTCGACTCGATGGACAGCGTGCTTTTGCTGCGTTTTAAGGTGGAATCCACCAACCTCTGCCGGCTTCCCCCCACTATGAGCATGGAGGTGCTACGTACCAGCTTCACCGTGCAGGCGGTGTGATAATCCTCGGGGCTGAGACTGTCCTCACTTTTTTGTCCATGGTTTGGGCGGAAAACGGCGTTGATCCTTTTGAACATAACTCTGACCTGATCAGTTGCATTTCACATGTAATTATAAATGGATAATCGATTCCCAGATGAACAAACAATTGGACACACTTACAGTATTCCATTCAGTTTACCTCGTTTTACGAGCTGAAATCCTCCATGCCTCTCCATGCTGGATTAATGTCAGTTGCTCCTGTTAAGAGTATCCCTTGTAAGATGCACTTCCACCAACTTAGAACCTCTCTCCAAACAATCTAGAGATTGTACTATGGCAACACAGTGCGGAAATCCTATATGCCTAAGGATCATTAATATTGATGAGAGCCCCATCTCAGGTGTCCTGTCCGGTCTAACAGACTTATTCCTACAGCAGCCTATGAACCTATGCTCAACTCATTGAAAAATATCTATTTTAAAATGTTTAAACTTTGTCAGCATATGTCCTTGCAGAGGATGCTTGTAGAGAAAATGAAGCCTGAGAAAAATATGTTGTCTATGCTGTAGCAATTGCTAAACTTTTATTCGAACAGCAGCAACTACAGGAGGGAAATTGCACCAGATGTTTGTTGAGCCAAGGTGGATTTGGGGCAGCAGCAAAGCCAGCTGGCACATTAGGTGATAGACAACTTCATTGTAAGCAGCTACCGGTAACAGCCATATGTCCCCCACATTCATGTTAGGGGAGGCTGGGCAACATTGTCATATTTCTTACTCTTGTGAAAGCATTTAGTCTCAGGTTACATGTCTAGAACATGCTCCAGGCAGACTGCTAGTCTGGCCTTCTTGCTGACTTCTTGCTGTGTAGTTATATCCACTGAAAGAAAATATAGCCAGACCCCTCATTTTGCGAGACAGAAGTCCAGTTTAGAGACATCATATTGAAATCAACATTTATGACAAAAAGCTTTTCTCACATTTCACTGTTTCAGCTTAAATGTTTAGGACCAAAACGTGAGATCATAGGTCAGTAAAATGCACATTTTTGTGGTAGAACATATTCACATAGGCGTCTAGTTTGACAGTTATGACCAGTGCAGCCATATCTGGTACATGAATAGGTATGCGCAACTGTAGGCATTCCTCATTTGAAAATGACTATAATTAATTAACCCTTTTCCCATGATAATTTCCCCATGTGAAATTTGCCTACCATTTAATGATGCTCTGCGGTCAGACTGACCCCAAACATGGGATAGGGGTTAATTAAGCATCAGCGGGTGGCACAATAGCGCTCATCTCCAGGGTTGGGGGTTCGAATCCCACCACTGCTCTGTATGTGTGGAGTTTGTTTGGATGTTCCCATAGTCAAAAGACAAGCACTTAGGCTAAGGGGCAGTTTTGAATAGTCTATATTGCATCATTGTGTGTGTGTGTGTGTGCAATAGACTGGCATCTCATCCAAGGTGGTCTTATCCTTGTGTCCAGAGATATAAAGTAACAACTCACAAATACTTAACTATTATACTTAAGTATAATAGCAGTCGTCCTAGCACAAAGAGAAGACACTCAAATTCTGCAACTCTCTCAGCTCACAAACAGGGTTGCACAACCCTGAGTCAGTTACACACGACCTCCAGCAGCCATAAAGCAATAACACTGGTGCTGTTAAGTAGTTTTCACCCAAGCACGGGTAGAATTACGGAGTGTGAAGTACGGGGAATTCTGTAGTGTGTTCAGTGATTGCTGTATCAAAGCAATTTGCGTATAGGCCACATAAAGACAGTAACCAATCAATCACAAAAAATATAAGGCGGATTTACTGTTCTTGCATCCAGTACAACAACAAGCACGCAAGAGGACTTCAGTCATTATAATTATACCTGAAAAAGGAAGTGAAACTTAACATTAAATACGGATGGGAACCCCCTCTATATTTATATCACGGCAATATACTGAAATCGTCAGGACATAGCATAATAGGAAGATAAATACATTTTGAGGAGAAAAATCTTTCAACCACAACTAAATTTATGGTGTAACTGGGAAAAAAAAATGTTAAAATTTTGTGTTGTGTAACACAGAAGGGTTATTTTCTCAAGCCACGTTTGGGGACTTGCTTCCTCTTTTCTGGCCGGGCTTCAGCGGCACCGACGGTTTGATCCCTTAAAGCCCTTTCCAGACCGAACGCGGCACGCCATTGTGACCAATAAAACCATCCATCGGACCGGGCACAGAAATCAAAATGTAGAATAAACTTATATTACCTTTTCCTTATGGGTAAAAGGTAAACTTACGTTGTCCATGCTATATAATATTAAAACAGGCATGCCAGCTCCGCAAAGCCCGCATTGGGCGCAGAGCGCCGCTGATCGCAGGGTCGCGCAAACCTCGGCGTAAAAGCCCCTTTCTTGCTTTGCCTTTGCGGTTTGCTCATTGATGGGGGCGCAGGGTGCGGACTAACGCCGTTCTCGTCTCCAATTACGCTCAGACACGCCGTTGCACTTGAGGGAAAAGAAACAGTCATAGCATTTAAGTTTCGGTTAGTCTTTTAGGCATCAGTAATCCTACTTCCACTTTTCAGCACCCCGACTGTGATACAGCTCCAGCGTTTCCATGCGAATCTGTATGCTTTAATAAATTCAGAAATTGCAGGCAAGGGTGGGTCCTATACGGCACTCGATGTGCCCAATAAACTGGAAAGCGACCGTAAAAAACATCCAGAAGTAAAAGATGAGTAAGTGTCTGGCCCTTAAGACGGGAACGGGGTGAGAAGTGACGGCGCTGGAGAACACATGCATGTACTGTAATGTGTGCCGCTAGTGAACTCTTATCAGGCCGATCGCAGTTATAGCCTGGGAGAATGTCAGAGGGAATGCATGCCATCGGAGCTGTGCTCCGTCATTTAATGACACCGAAAAGCGCCGTGCGGTGCCATGCGTATTTCGCAGGTAAAAGCTAAAAATTACTCCATAAAGGGAAAAGACCGAAAGGGAAGGAGCGCTGGTTCAGGGTACAGCTAAACAAAAACACACAAAATGTGCGTAAAATACGCAAAGTGTAAGTGATTTGGCCTATAATATAAGTACATAGTCACCCAGAGTTTAACCGAATTGTAAGTCTGCCGGGTGGCTACCTGAAAGCATGGTGTCGCTGCTGTATACAAAACGGAAAGGCGTGTTTGAGGCAAAGCGTGAAGTGTGTGTGTGTGTGTGTGGCGCTTTATTTCTCTGTCTCACTTCCCCGTACCCAAGAACACAAGGTAACCTGAGGTGGGAAGCTGACACGTCCTGCCATATCCGCAAACTGCTGCCGTCTAAGTAAAGGTGAGCCACTTTAGCGCTGTGATTTTAATTAACAGCATTCAGCCGGACAGTACCGTATTATTAAACCGTTTAGTAGTAATGTGTTTAAATTCTCCGGATATACTTCCAAGTTTGAGGCTTTACCTCTAATATATTACCGCAGATTCCGTTATAAATATCCGGTTAATATAAGGAAACTGACTTGTCTATAATTTATGAATATAACATCTTTATTCGTGCTACTGAGCGCAGTTTAATCCCTTACGCGCCGTTTTCTTTCACGCGTGATTTGGACGTTGCGCCCACGTAATAAATGTAGGGGGTTTTTACAGACGTGAGTTATTTTAATGCCGACGTGTCGTACTCATGTATTTCACGACAGTTTTAAATCACACAGGAAGACGTTTCCTCATGTCACGCTTTCGACGGTTTATGGGCAGTCGCTTCAGCAAGGTCACTGAAGCAACCTCCAGGCGTCCTCAGACTGGCAGTCATGCATAGGCTTACACACACCGCACACATATATGTTTGTATTCACACCTTCGTGGGGACTCTCCATTCATTTCTTTGGGGAAAACCCTAATCCCAACAATGAAAACCGTAACCCCTACCCAGCCATAACCGTAACCATAAGTAAGCACACTGACGATACATCAATAACATGCTGTCAACTGAAATCAACTATTTTTCAATGGTTTAACGCGTGTGGACCTGTTCTGCCTTGATTCTCATTGGGTGGGCGATTATGTGCACTCTTCCACAGAGATGTTCTGTGAGAGCATACTCTGGAGAATGGCCTACTCACAGGACTGGGAGAGCGGGGACGCGACGTCCGTCCTCCCTGAGCACTGGCAGAACAGGAGGATTCCTGCAGAGATGCTGGCCCCTTCTAGCTTTCCCTCAGAACCTTTGGGTGCCTGCCCATGTGCAGATCTGTCCCCAGATCGCAGGCGGCGTGGTCCTGGGGGGCATAACCGACAGTGGCTCTCAAAGAAAGACTGGGACTGGGCCCCAGTCCAGGGAGAGACCACTCCACTGCGGAGAAGGTTCTCCTCTGGCGTAGACATCCCTAGTCCAGCCAAGTCTGCTGGAGAGACGTTCCTGGTGCCCTCGTCCTGTCAGAGCATCTGTGAGAACTACAGTGACCTGCACATCGGTGGGGACCAAGTGCTTCCTCTCAGTGCCAGCACCGGTGACCTGGCAGCTGGAGGTAGCATTGATCTGGCTGACGGCCCCTTCTTGCAGTCCTGTGAGATCCCCCCAGCGCTGGAATCATCTCCCCAGCCCTCCCTGGAGTACCCCCAGCGGCCCCTACAGCGATCCTCTGCTTTGAGGAAGAGCAGCACCAAGGAAAGGAGCCTTCTCCTGCAGGGCGGCCAGCCTCTCTCCAACTCGCAGCTCAACCGATACCTGGAGCAGAAACTGTTGGACTTATACCAGCAGCACATGGTGGAGAGCATGGTCCGGGGCGGCTCGCCCACTACAATCCTGGCCTCTCAGCTTGTCCTGACCAGCGTGGACCAGATCACCCAGCAACTGTCTCGTGAACAGAACCTGGAGACCGCCAAGGCCAAGGACATGGTTCTCAGCTGTCTGCTGAGGGTGGCCAGTGGTCTCGTGTCCAGTGAGATCAGTACGCCACAGCTGCAGATCTCTAGAGACGCTGGAGGGATGTGATGAGCGGCGCGGCTCCGGGGTTCATGGGTCTAGGGGCATCCCTGCTTCTGGCTTCCTCCCTGATAATCTCAAGTACTGTAGATTCACCATGGTTTGCGACCATGATTTTTTTTTTGCGCGCGGTGAGCCACCTGACTCAAGTAGAAGCTTAGTGACAACTAAAATGTATTTTGACGTTAGCAAGTGACCTGCCCTCTGTGCCTGCAGCTCTGTACCCTGAGAATGAGCAGGACAACAGCTACAATTTATGGGGAAATGTGAATAGATATGGCAGCGGTTTAAATGTGATATTATCGAGGGCAATGGTCATCTGGAAAAAAAATGGCGCTACTAAAAGCAGGCAAGCACATACCTAAACTGTAAAAACTACTTTCCATTTAAAACGAAACTAAGCCTGGCCAAGTTTTACTTCTCCTTTTGCTTGGGTGTTTCGGCACCACCGTTGCCTGTGTTTGATTAATCTCTCAGTTCTTTTTAGGGGGTTATTAAATGCTAATGAGAAATAATGTAAAATTAATGAATCAATAAGGTTTCCGTTCCCTTCTTAGATATAAAAATAAATCTTTCTATTTCACCTTTCACTTCCTTATTGTTAATAAAAGTCTAAAATCCCCCTTTAACGGCAAACTGCGTTAGCCGACATGACATCTGTCACCCCCGTTACACTTTAGTGAAAATTCAGCTTATTTCCAAAGCATCACACTGTCTAATGCTTATTGTTCATACATTTTTTATTATATTGTATTTTTTCATGAATTATACTTTTTGGCAAATATAAGTTACACTGCTTAACCAATGTCGTGTGTTATTCTTTATCCCACTGAGGAGAACTTTTGAACAAGCAGTTGGTTTAACAGTTCCGGTTTTGCAAATGTGGAAGTGTAAAGTGTGCTGTCACTTAGAATAATGAGAATTAAAAGGATGCAGGTAGAGAAAGGGAGCCAACTTTAGATCCTACTCTGGTTTTATTATGCTCTTTACCATAATGATAATTTCCCCTCGTTTTTCTAACCAGGCCAGCATTTGCAGGTACAGAAACAGCCCAGTGTGAGGCGCTGTGTAAAAATGAAAAACATTTAACAGCCTCAGTATAAACAACAGCTGTTTATAATAGCTGTCCCAGCCCAGTCCTTGAGGACCCCCAGCAGTCCACATTTTTGCTTCCTCCCAGCTCTCAAGAAAAATGGAGACACTGGCAGGGAGCTGGGAGGGAGCAAAAACGTGGCTCTGGGAGCCCCTAGCACTCGAATGAGAAGCATTCTTAAAGCAGGCAGGACACAGGCACATTTCTCCGAGATACATTTCTCTTTTCTGTACACATATTCCTATTGCTAGTTTCATTGTTATAGCAATGTTCAAATAAACGAGTCAAGAAATAAAGAGAAACGTGTGTGCCTCCACCTGCTAGGGTGGTAGGTCTTTTCAGATTGCAAAGTGGGGCAAAAAAAACAGGCTTCACCCCTGATGATATTGTAAGAGTGCGAGAGCCCAAAATTAGAATATATCAAATGAATAAGTGAAAAAGAAGTCGCATTTAGCTTCAATCCCGCTTTATAAAGAGTCTGCACACAACACACAGACGCGTTTCGGCATAATGCCTTCTTCAGCGTGTTACAGACCATGTGCAGTTGCCCATTTAAAAAGGCAAGTGGGGGACATGCTGCCCTCCAGTGGGAGAATCGGCACATTGCAGGCTCAAGCAACCAGTACCAAACATTCAGGTCTGTCCCAGACAGTGTCGTCAAGAAAACTTACTGGAAATAGGTAGAAGTGGGCAGTTCCATTCCTTCTGCCTTTTGTTGGGGCTTCATTAATTATAAACCAATGAAACTGACTAATGAGCTTCACAAAATCAATCAATGAATTCCCAAAACGGTCATTGATTTTAAGGCTTATATTTCATGGAAGACATAATTGTTAAGGTGGATCATTAAAGAGGAACTGATGACACAAGGCGGGGGGCTGCATACTAACTCTGGATGGCTGGAACAAAGCTTTTGAAACATGCCCCTTCATAAGGTCCCTGGGAGACCTTATGTCCTTGTGTTTTGCTTGTTGGCCTGGTGTACAGAGTAATTACGGTGGATTATTACTGAATGTTACCACTGAATTTCACCAACACCTGTAGATCAGAGAGTTGTGTTTATATGTGCCAAGGCCTTGCTGAATAAAATCACCTTAAACTCAACTCAAGGTCTTGATTCTTGTTTTTCACTCCTGGCTGAGGCTGATTACTGTGCTTAGGGGTCCATTGCAAAACTAACTCTTGCTTGTTGCATCACAGACACCTCAACTGGACAACTGCAATGTGACTACCTACCTTAGTATGGTGACTTTTCACACTTGGTTTTGTTTTGCTGTAATAAAATCAAATGCACTTTCATGATGAGAGAGATTTATATAACCTACATAATGTTGAAATATTTGAATGTATCACCAAACATTTGATGCAAAATTTCTGAATGGTCATATTCTACCGCAAAAAAACATAAAAGTCAAATTAGCCGTTCTGGAAGTGTAATAGAAAATATACATGGATTGAAAAGAGTTTTTGGCACCACAGTTGTAGGCGAGATTCAGAATCATCTGAAATTTTGTTGGAATGATGGTTCTTTTTCTGGCTTTGTTTACTTGTGCCCTTCATTCTCAATCTTGGCTGCCAACACAACTCTCAAACAGCCCTGGGTCATTAACAGATGTTTTGAGTCAGTACAATAAACAAACAAACAAACAAAAATAAAGAAACAAACAAGCAAAACAAAGAGTATTATTGAAATGCGCATGCCCAACATGTGTGGACAAAGACCAATACTTCTTGTCCTTCCCAATTAGATTAAGAAACATTTAACACAAACAATATTGCAATTAAGACATTTTTCTGTGTTTATTCCATATTCCAAATGAGCCAAATAGAGACAGATGGAGACCTCAGAGAAGAAAGTTAGAGCAGCGGGGAAAAGACCCAAGGGCAAATAGAAAACAATGAAATCAAAAACAACTTCAGCTCCTCAGTACCTAGCAACAGAATGTGGTCATCAACAGAACACATAAGTGTCTTTTATGGGTTCATGAAGTAATTTCCCTGGTACCAAATTCCATTGACGCAGAGGTTGAAAGGCAAGGACAAAACACCTCAAGTCAGTCTCTGGAAGTTCTGCACCCTTTCTCCCCCCCGCCCCACCATCAAATCAATGTCAAGTCCTTAGTGACTCCACGCATTTTCCGACAAGGCCTAATCCTTCCTTTTTAAAAAGGTTTTCCAGTTCATTTATGTGTGTTTTGTGGCCCTCAAGGCTGCACTGCTTTTGTCAGCCTGTGTTTGTTTCTGCATTGGTAGCCTTCAGGCGAAGCTCTTGAATTCCGTCTACAGCATCAGGAAGGTTCAGGTGAAAGTGAAAAGGGGGGTGGGGGCAGAACATGTCATATAGAAAGAGGTCTAATGAGACCCCTCCCCAGCACCTCACTTTCCTGCAGTCAGGCATGGGCAAAAATACATAAGAAAGTATCTTGTTACAAATTACAAATGCGTCGTCCTCAAATGTAGCAGAAGAAAATACTGGTGTGAGAAAATCTATTTAATTAAAAAAGAAGTCATTTTTAATTTGAAAATACAAAAAATACATGAAAATAGTAACAGTACACCATGAATACGTGTACCATTACAGCTCTAGTAATGTTTAGAGTTTCATTCGCCCTTTGTGTCCACCTGAAACAGTAGCGGTCTTGTTGAGCATTGGGAACCTCGACTAGTGAGTCAGTTATCCCTTACTTACTATTTGTGGCTCTGCCCACCCTACCTAAAAGTTGATGGGGACCACATGTAAGTGAACACACAAAACCTAATGGCGGCACGCGGAAGTGTATATCGGAAAGCAGGAAAGCAGCCGGGGGGAATGAGAGGCTCCATGCTGTCTGTGCCCCGCTTTTCCGAAGGTCTGCTTTTATAATACCCTTCTCTTCTTTCTCCTTGAATGTGAAAAGATGTATCTGGACTCATCCAGGTATATGCACAAGCTGCAAGGACATGCCATTTAATTGCATTCATTTGCATCCTAGTTCCGTGGGTTTTATGGGGGCCTTGAGTGAGACGGCTGTTTGTAATCATGCCGGCGAGAGACACGGCAACCGGGCTTGAGAGCGAACTGGCCGCCGCGCTATGACGGGCGAATCGACATTGAGGGAGGGGGTACAAAACGCCCCCGTTCGGTCGGTCGGTGCGAGCCTCAAGGCCCAGTGCCCCTCCTTCCCAGCCACCTACCGAGTGACCTTGTGCAACGAACCTATAGAGACTAGCTCTCCTCTGATTTCTGAAGTCCGGCTACCAGAACACCAGGTCCAGTGCTGATTAATAAACCTGCACATTTTAACCCCCAACGTGACTGAAGGCCAAACAACGCGAAAGGACAAACAGCCGGAAAGCACGCCCGCATCGGGCACCGAGCTTGCTGTCCATTCGACTTGTAAAACACGGTGTTTTTTTACCACTTCTCAGTGACTAACACAGACTGCGCTGGTATTTCCCAGTGATCCTTAAAACACAAACATCTCCTTTCTTTCAAAGTCATTAGGTACCAGAAACAATGTTCAGTTTAACTACAGATTTCCACAGAACCTGGTCGCCTAGTTAGTTTTCTGGGATAGTCTAATTTACGCACCAGCAGCTGGGATTTAGTGCTTCTGGGGCAAGGGCATATATTTGGGTATGGAGAGTAGAGACATGTCCCTACCATTATTGCGGGATTACCGTGTGTGTCATCAGGGGGACAGTGGGTTTGGGTGGGTTTGTTCCCTATGCCCTTGTTCAGCAGGTTGTGTGTTCTTCATGGCCCCCCTTTGTCAAGGCAAGACAATGGATCCATAATTTAGCTCTTTTAAGTAAACATGACCCTAGACTCTTGACTTGCGAAGGCAACATATTCACACTGCATTTTATAAAAGGCTAATAAACAGGACATAAATTACGGTGATATTCCATTTAATTTTCCAATGAGTGGCCAGGTTCACCCATCTTCTCAAAAGCAACTTCACGGGACATAAATCGGCACGCGGGGTTGACAGCGCGTGCCGACAGCGTCCGCAGCATCAAGTGCTCCCTCCATCATCTTTATGGGATGGACGGATTTCTCATTGCGCGTCAACGCTACACCAGCTGGAATGCGTCCCCTTAGCAGGAGAGTACCCTCTGCTCTCTACACAGTCTGCGTCGCCTTTTTGGGGGGGGGGTTAAGCACTTCTGCCTAATTTTAAAGGGTGCTCTCAACAGGCCATAAAGCAATGTAAGGTCACGTCATGACTCACCCGCTCGGCCTTCGCAAAAATCACCTCTTAGATCTGTCACTTGGGGCGCCTCTTAATTACGGGAGTGTTGTTCGGCAAGGACGTGACTTTAGTGGCTGTGTCGCCGTATTCCCAGACACCGCTACTCCGAGTACGCCTATTGTCCAAACACTTCCCGAAAACACCCTAAATATACACCCACAAGCAGCGCCAGAATGATCAAGACAGCAGAGAGCAGGCAAGACAGGGCATGGCACTGACCGTGAAAGCAATACTAAGGTCTATTAAAGAATGCTGAGAGAAGGGCCAGGCTGCACAGAAAAGTAGTATATATGATTAAATGTCAGGCTATTGGTTAAGCAGCTGCTAGCTCTCAGGACCAATCAGATACGGTTTTAGACACTGGCAAGATAAAGAATTTATTTATTTCTGAACAAGTAGGGTACAATAATCAATCAATCAGGTTAGTAATTGCTGAAGTATGCCAAAACATACTTTAACCGAATGCTCAGATTTGTGGAAAATGGCCAGGAAATGTTCTGGCTGCAGAGAGACACTTGTAATTCACAATGTCACACTACATGGATGCACTGGGAGTGAAGAGGGGCATCATGGGAAAATGAAGCCTGCATGCAGTGGCCAGTCTCGTTAATGAGTGCGTTGTGAGCTGTACACAGAGGTCAGGAGGAAACGAGACTGTTACAGTCAGACTGCAGCTGAAGCAGCTGAAAGGGGAAACTGTGTTTATTTTAATTTTCCACAGAAATGAAACGTGTTGTGGTGGTGAAGGGCAAAGCAGGATAGTGGGAGTGGCAGTACCTGGGTCCTGTCAGCATAACCTGGGGATTAATGATCCCCCCCCCCCCCCCAGGACTGAGAGGAGCCGAGAAAGGCTAAGCCTTCGGGATGTGGCCAACCTTCTGCTCAGGGTCAACCATGAAAGGGCCACTCTGTCATTCAAAATCACCACACGTCAGCAACAGTGAAAGTGGTGACCTCATCAACGTAAAGGGAAAAAAATTGTATCCTGTAAGGGGGGAGGGGGGGGGCATTTCAAGAAAATGGACAGATAGGTGAATCAAATTCATTTTTTTGTTGCAAAATCCATCCATCCATCCTCCACACCCACTAGTTCTATGCAGGGTCATGGAGGTCTGGAAGCTACCCTGGAAGCTATGGGCATAATCTAGGGAGTAATGCAGGAGGAGGGGCAGGGATGGGTACCGAAACTCGGTATTAAACCCGGAACTAAATTTTCAAGCCCAAACAGCGAGAGTATGCGCACACATTTAGATTTTAAAACATTATAAGATATAATAGCATACGTACACAATCACAAGACACTTAACTTTATATCCATTAGTAGACATTGAAATATATGACAAGTACGGCCTGGCTGCCAAGCAGATATGCAGCTTTTTATTTTATGTGATATTGTAAAACACTTAAATAAATGCAAACAAACTCGTTGTGGACTGAGAAGTCGTTAGAAAGAATTAAAACTAACCAAAATGATTGTGTATGTTTTTAGCTTATTATAATGATGTTAGTAATATTGTAACTCCCATGCGAGAATTTGTCAGCTTACTGTGGGGACGGAACTGCATGAAAGTTTGTTCCTGCGTTCACAAACATCTTAACATATTGCTATATAGGGGTGCGTTTCCCAAAGCGTAGTGGCTAACTAAGTTAGCAACTTACATAGTTACAATCCATGCAACTGAAGGAGTCCACCTGTTAGTTGCTAACGGGAGCTTTTGGGAAACGCACCCCGGACCTGCGGTACCGTAAAACATGTGTATGTGCACGCAGATGGCAGGGACCGCAGATCTTTCAGCCACAACTAGTGATTTTGGTGGAGAGAGATGGGAGATCAAAAGTGTGGTTGCACTTCACCAGAATCAATGCGGATTGTGCTCATGGCCCAAGGTGCAAAAGGTGTTTTGCATGTAAAGGCAATCATGTAAAATCATTTATGTTTGTTTTACATTTCCAGTATCAGAAATGTATTTTTTTGTGAATTTTTTGTTTCAATTCACATTTAATGTAAATTTGTTAAATAATACTGCAAATGTTTCTAAAAAACACACCGATGACAGTACCGTTAAAGTACCGGACC
>JAODKL010000079.1:556284-576608 GCA_026780765.1 Petrocephalus schoutedeni
CCATGCCACATCTGATATGCCACATATAGGCCACCAGTGGGGCCAGTTGCTGGAAAGAGGGGGCACAGTGGTCAGAGGCTCGCACCGAATTATACGGCCTAAGGAAAGGCTGGCTGGTAGAAGAGGAGAGACAGGGAGATATGCAGGCATGGAGAGAGAGCTAAGGCCAAGCCGGCGAGAATGGCCAATGCGCAGATGGAACAGGAATTCTACAGCTTCGCGTGAAGTTCACAAACTAAGGACTAACTGTGGCAAAGAATGCACAGAAACTGCCCGGAGCCCGGAATAGGTCCTAGCTGAGAGCAGGACGGGCAGAGAGATACTGACAGGACAAGCACACGGGACCGCTTCTCTCATTCCTGCGGATTTTGTCTTTGCTTTCTTTAACTGCTGCATTACCCGTCTGATTAACTGCCCGCTTAACTTCACGGCTTCGCATGCCTCTGCTGGGGGGTGGAACAAGTAAACAAGTCTAAAGATGTCTGTCTGACAAAGAGCAGATAAAATAAGGCGGCCATCTGGTCCTTACAGACGGGAGTTTTACTGTACCTGACGAAGAGTATGGGTGGGAGAGTTTCAGACAGGAGAGGCGTTCCATGAGTGTGCAAAGTGTGCGAATCTGCCAGGTGCAAAGACTTTCCATTTAAGTTTAGCCTACAATGAGGACTTGATATTACGAAGAACCAGTGTCATGTGGCAAAGTTTAACGCACATTTTAATAATCTGGCCAATTAAAAAAAAAAAAGAAACATCAAAATGGGTGTCAAATGGAAATCTACTCAGGATGCAAACCTGGACTGCGTTGTCGTCACGCAGACGTACTGGGGTCACTAAAGCTGGCTGACTTATAATTCATACTTGCCTCTGCCATTGATGGAACTGTAGGAGTCCCAGCTCTCACTGAGGCACTGCAGTAAGAGAGACGGCATCTTTCAATATGCAGGGCAGCTAACTTTGATTTTCACACGCATTTCCATTTATGTAAGAGCTTTAATAACTTGTAAATAGTCTTTAGGGTTTGCAAGCTACCCCAGCGCTTTTGATGTAGCTAATTTAAGTGTATAACGGAATAATACGGAGTTGCCGTAAGATTTCTCATGTGAGCGTGAGAACGCATATCACAGCAGACGCCGAGGGCCGAGTTGGCAACCCAGAATATGTCGTTTCTCCAGAATGTCCTAAACACGTACAATTGTAAGAGCTGTGGGGTTCCTGGTTCGCAGAAAGTTCCCCTCAGATAAAGTCTGTAATAAGCACTGCTTACTGACGGCGACCTGCCCCATCCGAAGCATGTTGGACGTCTTTTCTGCTGGCCTCCAGATGTGTGTGGGCCGTGGCGGGCTCTCACACGGAGGGTGCCCACGGCATCATTCCACAATTTCTGCACGCAGCTTTCCTTCTGCAAACAGCTGCAGGCGATTTAATCAGCCAAGCACTGAAACTTTGGGATCGCAAGGGGGAGATACGGAATGGCTTCTGTGTTACACGCGAGGTGCTGGGCCCGGACAGCAGACATTTCCATGGTGGTGGTGGGGGGGGGGGGCTACAGCTGTTTTGCTGGGGGCCAATGGAGGCACAGGCACGATGGCACTTTAGCATGACGTGGTCTAAAGAACAGTCACACATGCGTCAAACGTCTTTTAAGTGCTCCCCTGCTACACCGTCCAAAATGAAAGAAATGAATCAAAAAAAATAAAAGCCTTTCTGTCGAGCTTATAACTGAGTGGCTGGTGGCCCAGACCATTAAATGACCCAAAGACAAAAAGGTTGTTGCTGTGACTCGTCGGCAGAGAGGATTTATGCGGCAGTGAGGACAGGCCAAGCCAGAAAATGAGCATATTCTTTCTGGGGTGTGGGGTGTTCTGGGAAAAACGGGACGTTCTGAGGCGTGCCAGACGGAATGGGAAGGGCGCTGTCAAGTCCCAGGATGAGGAATAATGGTTACTACATTACATCTGTACAGCGCTTTTCTAAACCCAAACACGCAAGAAAGAATGAACGAAAAACAGAAGTGGATGCAACCAAGAGAAACAGAAAAGATGGGAGAATAAAAGGGATTTAATGTGAGACTTGAAGGCTGGGAGAGAGGGGGAACTCTGGATGTCACAGGGAAGGGGACTCCGAAGGCTTGGTCACCAAAGCTGCGGTTTATGGAAGGAGGACCAGTGAGCAGGCCAGAAGAGGAAGATCTAAGAGCATGAGAATGCTGGCAGGCCAGATGAAGATCAGACAGGGGGGAGGAGGGTGAGACTATCAAGGCGAGGAGAATGTCACAGGGAGGTAGTGCAGGTCCCTGAGAACCAGAGAGGTGTGTAGGTGGGTCCGAGTGTCGGTGAGGAGACGGGCTGCAGTTTTGGACCACGCTTGTGCTTCAAATGGTTTTGGAGCTGATGCCCATCAGGGGGGAAGGTCGCAGCAGTCTTTCCATACTGGATTGAGCTCCTAAGGTCTGGAAGGTTTAAGGTCTCAGCCGTAAGGCTGAATGGGGAGAGGATGCGGTTTAACCCCTATCCCGTGTTTGGGGTCAATCTGACCCCAGAGCATCATTAACAGAGCACCCAGAGGCAGGGCTGCAGTCTGGGCCCTTCAGCCTCAACACAGATCATCTGGCGTTTCCCACCTTCAGGAACAGCCATACATCTTAACCACTGCAATCAGCTTATGATGTACCTCTTATGACTTCACATTGTGCCTCAAACCTAATAGATTTTAGTTAAAATATAAAATACACATTATGCATGATTAACTGCTCACTAGAAGAGACATGGATCACATTTTATGGCACAGAGATTATCTGTAGTCCCTCAGCAATTTTTGATCTGTACTTCACTTAAAAAATTAATTTTAAAAAGATCTCCGAGGACATCTGTGGACAGAGCAGCAGTAGGGACAGGGATTTCCTTCCTTTATCGCAAGGCGCTGCCCCTCGTGTCTGGTTGACGAGTATCGCCCTCACTCTCCAGAAGGTATTCCAGAGCTGAGACGGCACTGACCTCTGACCATCTCTGACTCTGCAGTGACACCCCTGTAGACCAGGGGTAGGGAGCCTGATCCATGGAGAGCCGGTGTGGGTGCGGGTTTTTGGGATGACCTCTCAATCAGCCAATAAGAATGGGTCCCCAGGACCGGAGTTGAGAACCAATGCTTTATTATTGGCTGATTGACAGGTCATCCCAAAAACCCGCACCCACACCGGCCCTCCATGGATCAGGCTCCCTACCCCTAAAAGCGAGGGGTTAATAACTTCACTGAATAATTTCACTGAAGCGATTCTGTTTCAGCATCTCTCTAATGGACGTCGCCGGTGTCGTCTTGGAGCTCGACGAGGACTACGGCAATTTCCCATTTCCTCAATCAACATCACATCCTTCCCGAAGTCTCCCTCGGTTCACCTCAGTAGGCATGCGGTGCATATATTACGGTCTGATTAAACCCTGGAGAAACAAACTGCTGCGATTCTCAGAAAGTGATGGGCCGTTCGCTTCGATACACCCCCGAGCCCTCAGTTAGAGTCGGGGTCAGACTGTGTCAGAGTGATGAAAAAGAGAAAAAACACACACACAGCAGTACGGAGCTGCTGTCAGCTAGCTAACAGCATTCCCAGCCTTCTCCAGGGTTTTTTCTTGCCCCTGGAAACACGCCAGCAATACAATGTGATGACTCAAGGTTTGCAGTAAGGTTGAGAGTGTCCAGGGACTTCGGGCTTTCCGAGTGCTCGTGTGTGGGTAGTCTTGTTACTTGACCTCAGAGAGACACGCTCACATTATGCTACAGCTGTTCAGCCTAGAAAAATCACTTGCACCAGCTGTAGAGAACTTGGTAAACAAAGTGCTTAAAAAAATGTACATACCCATCTTCCGGCAATAAACACCAGAGGTTCTTAGAAAGTTCTGCTTTAAAGGTCACGTGACCATGCTACGTTCGGCCCACACGCGGTGACATTGCGAAAAACCGGCACCCTGATTAAATAACCACGTGGACCATAAGCCCAATGTCCTCTGAACGTCAGAACATCGGAGCAAAGCTTCAAACCAGTGGGGGAATGGCTCGGACGCGCCATTTTCACCAAACAGCACTCCGCGTGAACTTTTTGTTAATGTGAATAAACTCACGGCGCCGTCTTTTTAGACAATCATCCGAAATCCCCCGAAGATACAAGTGGAAAGATTGCAGAATGCAATTTACGATCAGGTGAGCTGTACTGAACTGCCGCTTTATGGAAGAAGGCATCACCCCGTGAGTCTGACAGGCGGGCACATTTCTCCAGAATATAATTTGGTTATAGCTCAGCCGTTCGTCACATATTAGCTAATGTTTCCCTCATGGAAATGCTGGTCACAGCGAGAGGCCCGTCCCTGCAGCACGCGAGATCTATCTTTCATGTTAATTAAATACAGCTATGTTGAGTAATGTAGTCTGACTCACTCCTGTGCCTTAGTCTCATATTCAAATATGTCCAGTACTGTCTTCCTGCTTAATCTATTTGATACCTCCTGGATACTGCCCAGATTTCCCTGGCACTCTGCGAGGGTGTACGTGTGCGTGTGTGTGGCACCCCTCTCCCCCGCCCCGCCCCGCAGAGACGCTACAGCAAAGACAAAACACCTTAATCCCCTCAAGCCTCTTTATTTATTCACGCGCTTATTCCTGTATTCATCACACCCCCCAGAAGCCATGCTTTATCTCCAATTAAGCCCTTAATTGCTAAGACAATACTGAGCAGGGTGTAGCTCTCACCACTGATGAAGGCGGTGCGGGACGGCGGCCAATGATGCTCCGCAGCTCCATCGCTGTGTTTATGTGTGACGGCATCACCCAGGTGAGGACTGTGCCCTTCCACCCCAACAAGCAGCAAGCGCCCTAATGACCATCGCCCCGGCAACAGCAGGCATGACTCCGAAGCTGGAGGCAAGGATGAAGCTCGGGACTCCCAAGGTGGGGAGAGAGAGAGATCCATAAGACTTTAAACTCATCATTAAAATTAATACAAGGCCAGAAGCGTTGCTCCAAAACCCAGAAAGTGCCGAAATCTGCGGGCAAATTAATCAGTCCATAACTCAGCCGCGCAGTTATCCGAGATATTTCGCGAATGAATCATCATTACGCCTCATTGATCAATGCGCTCACTTGAAGGGGGGGTCTTTGATGTACAATTTTTAGGCTGTTTAATTGAGCACTTAATGGCCCTCAGATGGGACAGAGATGCCCTGCACTGCCATAATAAAGCCAAGCACTGGCAACGGTGGTCGCAGGAACGTTTCGCGTACTCAGCGAGATGCGAGCCCAGACATGTAGACTAACCAGCAGCGGCCCAGTCTACCTTCCACATAAATCAGCATGACCCCATTTGCTTTCACCAGATACTGTTCTGGGCCTTGGGTGAACTACACCTGAAGTGAGATTCAGGCCAAATCTGACAGGCCCAATCCTCTGTGAGTTTCCCTTCATAATCCTCAGAATAACCCCAGCTAAAGCACGTCTGGTGTGAGCAAGATGACCACACGTCGGGCAGCAACATCATGACCATTTTCTGTGAAAATACCAATACCAGTGCATTACTGAGCACTCAGAGGCTCAGATGCCCTGTAACATCTGCATAAATCCTCAGTGTTCATCATCAGCTGGTCATTCACCTTGATTCAGAATAATTTATGAACACAGGCACCTACGAAATTTTCCTGACCGTCAATACGATTTGTCCGTTTCTCTGGTACGACAGACTGGCACACTGATTCCTAAACCGTACACACCTGTGCCCAGAGAGTAACTCCCATGAAATGTTCTCCTTTAGGAATCCACAGTACCATTGACGGTGTACAGATAGACGCAGAACACTGAACACAGGAGTTCTACTTTCCTGGAGAGTCGCAGTAGGTGGGTAATGATGATGATAGCTCTACTTCGATGTTTCTTAGGTCCAAAACAAACAGCGTGGTGCCGATTATTGATGATTTTCATTCTGAAAACTGAATGTTGCAGAATGTTGAAGTAGCCAGACACACAACTACGCTGTTCATGGGAGATATAAGTATCCTTATAAAAACAGATTTCACTGGATTTCTGTTATTGATGATGTTACTCGGGGAAAAGGAAAACGTGTGGCACTCCTTCATGTGGTATCTTTGAGCACCGGAGAGAGTGTGAAACATAACAAGCACACCCCCACACCCCCACAGAAGCAAGAAGCACTTCTGGGCCCTCAGACATCTGTTACCGCGTTTCCATCTCACACTCAGCAGCAGACATTTTGTTTACCGTAATAAAAGCTCAGTTTCCCCTCTGACTACTGTGGACCCACTCATCTTGGGGCAGGAAAATAATAATACTAATATCAGGCAAGCACTGCTTTGTGTCTCTGTAATGGGTATTAACCTCCACTCAGAAGACTACGGCATGGACAGTATCCAAGAGTGGCCAGCAGATGGCACTGTTTCGCAAGCTTGTCTTTCCTAGAGAGCTACGGGAAGGATGCCGATGATATTCAACTATTTCTAATGATTAAAGTAATTGAGCAACCGCAAGACTGCTGCCCTACCTTTGACTGTTCATTCTGCAAATCGTCTGTAATTGTTCCCAACTAGACCACAAATTTAACAAATGCTCTGAATGACCAATCAAGATTGTACGATGCCGAACATTACCGAACCAAGTTTAAGATTAATTTCTTCTTATGAAGTCACACGTTTGGTGATGGGAGAAATCAGCCTTTGAACCCAGTGACGACTGACAGTACGGTCAACTCCCACACACTGTAAGATATCTGCTGTTGTGTTTTGTTTACAGAAAATATACAGAAACTCTGGGCCTTCCCAAGCAAGACTCCCAAAGTCCTATGCGGAAGAGAAAGCCGTGGGAAACATTAGCACGCCAACAACCTGCGAATTTTCAGAATCCCCTGAGCTACCATGCCTGTGCTTTCCTCTTTATTAAAAGGGGTTTACCCAAGTTAGATGCAGGAAGAATTACAATGGCAAGTGGTAATACAGGCTAAGTCACTAGAAATTCCCCGAGATGGAGCCGCTATGAATTTAGACACCCTCCTACACCTGAGACAGAAAATTTTGAATTACCAAATCAAAAAATTTAATTACAAAAAAACTTGTTATCTTCCAAAGGAATAGACACTGGTAGAAAGTCAGTACCAGTACTTTTATTATACTGTCACGGACACAAAAAGGTATTTTGGACTAGTGACAGGCAGCAGGAAGCATAACAGAGTTGGTGTAATTTGATGCGATTTTGTATCGCTAAAGCAGTGATCATCAGCCACAAATAACAAAATCCACCTGGCCCTAATAAAACTTGGGGGCCAGCTTGGTGTATTTTAAGGAGCACTGCAGATGCATTATGCTGGCAATGTGTCATGCACTTGTTATAATAATGTATTCACAGTTTCAGCACTTTTTAAAAGTTTATTCTGGAAGGACCACAACTAAACATTCAGGCAGGACGGGCAGTGAGTGGTTGATGGGCTGGAATTAAGACAGATTCATCATTTGACCAATAAACACCGAGGCCAGGACATGCCATGAGTATTCGGCGCCAGTGATAGGCCAGCACCCCAAACAGGCTGCTATGTCTGCCTGCTCAGCACTGGAGGTGCCCTGGGAGGCTGGGAAGCTGGCCTGTGAGTAGAGAGAGCAGCTGGCCGGGCTGGAACATGCCGTGAGCAGTCACAAAGACAACCAAGAAGCAAACTTTTCCTATTGGACGCAAACTTTAAAGCTGAATCATCTTGACTTTCAGATAGTTCTACAGAATGGCATTCTACAGTAAAATAACAATAGTCCGTTGAGAATTACTTAGAGAATTGTCCATAGTTTACCTTATAGAATCAATAACATAAAAAACGTAACAAAGACTTCTCTGCCTAACACTCAGACATCCCACCTGAGGGATACTGACTTCAGGGAGGCAGTTGGGGGGCATCCGGGAGGTAAGAAATACGACCCACAATGCCTTGCACAATGACGTCAGAGGCCTGATACCGTATATGTATATGAATATTGCCAACTGTGGTGAGAGAGGGCGAGAGGGCGAGCGGAACGACAGATTTCTGGGCCATTGCGCATCATTTGCGGGCGTCCGGAAGCTGCTGTCAATCTGCGGGAGACTCATGGAAGCTCCAGGAGAGATGTCTGCATACTTGAACAGCATAAATAAGGTAAAGGTATGAACATATTGTGGTCTGGTCAAAGTAGATCCTATGAAACTGAATTATCTTACAATTTCCCACCTAACGTCATCTTCTGCTGCCTGTATACATGCAAACAATCACTATGCTACCATCTGCAACGGCATTCCTCACCAGGGTTTGTCAGAATATTACAGCATAGCTGTTTTCTGCTCCATGAAGCCAGTTGATTGGTTACTTGGAGCATCTTGGATAATTCTTCCACCTTGGGCCAGGCCTGGCACCACAAGACTGGATTAAAAGCCAACCAAAGACATAAACAGAAAGTCTTGGACCCAAACACCTCCCCACCCCAGCACTGAGCTGGGGCACAGCCTGCTTCAGGGATAACTCAACCCTCAGACTCAAGGCAGAAGAGGATGATCTGGGAGACAGAATAGACTGGCCGGCATCCGCCAGGCACCTACAAACAAACCGTGCCAGCTGTCTACTTACACGTAGCACCTTCCCATGAGCATTCGCATCAGTGCGAATAAATCGCTGCTCCTAGCAGATGCGCGGAAACAGCGTGGTCAGTGCGGACGAGGGGTGCCGCCATCTGCTCCGACCGCGTCACGTGACTCACTCACCTGACCGCTTGGGATGCCGCGGCGGCTGGACACGCCGACATCACCGCGGCCGCCGGATCCTTTCCAGCTTTGGGTCCAGCTTGTCTGATCGCGACATGCAGACAGGTGACCGTCTCCAGCAGCGCGCCACCTGTGAGCTGCAAGGCTGGCGGAGCGCTGGGTTTTCGCAGCGCAAATTCACACTTTATGAATGACGTTGTTCCCCCGCGTTGCCTCGGGATGGAGCCAGTCAGTCCTTCATAGTAGCAAGAGACCGCAGAATTTTGAGGATGACAGTGTATACCTAAAAATTACGTTTCTTCTGATGGATTATTCAGATTCCGTGGATTACGTGTTTTTTACACAATTACACATTACACATTTACACAATTACATCTTAAAAGAGTAGTCCCTATCAGATTAGACATGTTGTGCCTCTGTTTGAAAATGAATGATGCTGCTACCACATTTTGCCTTTATGGTTATTGCACAAGTGACAGTCACACCTAAAAAATGGCATAACTCATGTTGTTCTCCTATGAGCCCCACATATACAGGTAAGGGTGAAGCTTGGGGTTAGAGAGTAGTCCCTGGGGCCCAGCGATGATATGCTTACGCTTATTGCTCTGATATTCAAGCCAGCAACCTTCTGGACCCGGGCACGGGATCCTAAGCTGCAGAGTTGCACACCGCAATTGCACTTTTATAGTTCTTCGGTGCTGATGTAAGAAATAGGTCGTCATGGCAACAGGCACAAAGCTAAACACAGAACCTGCCTGTGGTGTCCCTTATACAGGAGTCCAACAAGCTTACTGCAGATATGAGGTGAATGGTAACTAAGGAAAGGTTGGCTAGGAGTGCAGTGATATAAATCTCCATCATGTAATATTATTAAACTAGAAAACTCAAACACTGATTTTATGGTATGCTGACTGCTGTGTATACCTTTTCAGACAGCTGCAGTCACAGTATTAAAAATGGCTGTCATAATGCACATGTGAGAGTGTGTGATTAATTAGTCTTAAATGGGTGTGGGAGAGGGTCGGCAGTGGGGGGGCCGGGTATGAGTGAGTAAGTACAGCTTTCTGAGGCAACAAATACTATTAAACAAACATTAGAATCCCCCGTTTCAAAAACACCCTTTTTTTCTGTTTCTTTTTCTGATTGTTGACGCCTCAGTGTAAAGAATATTCGGTAAATGGCAGTCTCCTAGCTAAATATGAACAAGATTAGAAACAGAAGAGCAGGCAGTGAGTGACCTGTTTATGAACTGATTATGATCTTAGTATTAAGAGATAAAAATATGCTTACTCCTAGTCTTTTCTTGATTAAATGTATAACTCATTACTGCAGTATGTTTGGTTTTGCTTTGTGTTCTCTCCTCAGTACCGCTGCACAGTTTATTCCCAGTTCATCCCCAGTCCAAACACACTGGACTGTAACTGGTAGCTCCTACTCACCCGTTTGGCTATTTGAAACATTTATAATTCCTCTTTTCATTCTTATTCCTATTGGTTTGATGTCTATCACGTTTACCTTCGCTGGGTCCTCTTGAGGTTTTAACATCCGGACAGATGCACCGCGAGACGCCCCCATGACTGGTGTCACTTTTGCACTGATCATGACTGCTGTTCAGCTGTTACCTGTACAGTTACTACTGTGTACTGCAGCTGGTAAGTGGTGCTCTCTTGCACTTATACCATGAGCAATAAAATGCGTTCTTACTGCACTTACTTTACTTGCTCAACACCTGATATAATGCTACACTGCCACTTCTCATCTGGTCACGGCCTTCCTCTTCCTCTTCCTCTTCAGACCTCACCCATGCCTTTGATGTTTGCCCCAATATATGATCTACATAACACCCAATTCGGTATATGGTCGTGGCAGTTTGACATCAACATGAATATTCATATTCACACCCACGCTGTTCTATGGTCGATGCTCTCCTCGGACCCTTATTCACATTCAGTTGCTTAGTGTTAATCAAAGGTTAAATACATATAATTTGATATTTGTTGCATTTGACCACAATGTCAGAAGTGTTGCCTTGCAAGGGCATGTTAGAAAGAGCATAAAAATACCAGACAGAGAATAATCACCCAAAAACCAGACGGACACCAGGCTTGGTTACGTAATCCTACCATCTCCCTCCTCCCCGGCTTCATTTCGGGGAGATTAAATCAACCAATAAATAAACCAATTATTAAATTTGGTTTTTATTATTATTATTAATAATAGTATTCCTTCAATTAACATTGCAAGTACAGAGTAAAAAAAGAAAAAAAATAAATCAAAGAAAAAAAAACAAACGGAAAAACGAGAGACAAAGAGAATCTTAACCTTTAGTCTCAGAGCCGCGAAAGTGCCTGGAGTAGGTCTGTGCTATGTGTTATTTATTACAAATGTTCATAAAACAATTCGCCACTCACTTGGAAAATGCAAACATTGGTTTTATGAACGTGGCAAGATTGTCTTCATAGTATTTTCCACTTTCATTTATATATAGATATATACACATACAATGTCTAAGAAAACAAATACAGTGAAAAGAAACTTTTTTTGTTGGTCTTTTCCTCAGCCCATGAACTGATCTGCTATTAATTTTCAGCGTAATTATGAAATCTCCACAACTTTGAAAGTATCTTTACCCAGCCTCCAGCTGATCTACGGAAAACAGCACTGACTGTTTGAATCATTACATTTATTAGAGATAGACATTAGGAGAAGATTAATTTGGCTTTAGACTGAGAAAACCAACACAGCTCCTACTGTTACCTATCCCATTGATTGATTATGTTGCATAATTCTTGACTGTATCTTACATTCATTTAATTTATCCAGTCTCTTACATAAATCCCAGCCATCTTAATTTAAAATGCTGTTTATGTTACAAAATAAACAGGAAATAAATCTGGAGTGGGTTTGCAATCTCTTGTTTCAATTTGTGCCCTTAATACTTACCCATGATGCAAAAGCAGGAAAGTAGAACATCTTCAGGCTTGAAAGAACCAAAGTTTTGTGGAACAACACCTGTGGCCCAGTGGTGTTGTAAAATGAGATACATTTGTTCCTTGAAAACTGATGTTTGGAAAAAAGGAATTGCAGAGTTCAAAAATCCATCGGTCACATGGGAACTAAGGTTCAGGCCAACTTGCTAAAAGCACTGAAGCGACTTTGTTACTTAAACACAGCTATCTGCAGTTATCCCTTGCATTAAAAATCACTGCTTGTCTTTTCCTCAGCTGTTTATTTTCAGTTATTGCATTTATCACTACAAATTTGGGGACCGGCATGTAATTTCATGCCCCAGAGACACTGTATTTAAAAACTATGAGGATGATTTTAGTTTCTGAAGTGACTTTCATCTACAGTAAAAGGGACCTTTCTACTGATCTGTCAAAATTAAAACATAGTAGTATATGTCTGATTAGGAACATCATCTTTGATTTTTTTCTAACTGCATTGATGACGTTATGTTTTATTTACATGTTATATAAATCATAAAAAGTTAGTTGTGATTTGGTTTAATCTGGAAATTGAAAGGTAGAAATTTTGGAAAAGTGAGATCAAGGCAATGTATGTGCATTTGTGATGTTCCTCCATTTTACTAGCTGAACATGACTCAATAACCTGACTTTTCATTTAACCAGTCCTGAGGCAGTCAGATGTGCAAGGGGTTACTCTATTTTTTTGGACATACTGAGGTAAATGCAACCTCTTCTTACCTGGGAGTTATGGAGCGAACAGCCACAAGACAAAATAGGGACTTTTCAAAGCAGGTGGCTGCAGTACCACCCCTAACAGGCAGGAGGCGAGAGAGTGCATTAAAACACTTTACAGACAAGATATGTTGTAGATGGAATAGGGAGGCACTAAAGAGACATCAAGGATGTGTAGTGAGGAATGGTGGGTAATTCATGACTGTGTTTCTGTAAAGATAGCCATTTTCTTTCAAAGTGTGAATTGCGTTTTATATATATATTTATATATAGAATACATATCTAGTTGCTATGCATACTCAGAAATTACACCTTCATAGGTAATTAAAAATGTCTTTCAACACATAACTTAACTTTTTGTTCCCTAAACATGATTTAACATGTGGAAAAATCATCCTTAGGATCAAAATCTCAAGAACTTGACAGAACCAACAAAAATGCAATATCTGTTTTATCATAAATAATAATGAAAATATTTAGTGAAGGATTCAAAATCCACTTTGTTGGCAATCCAGGAACCATGTAGTACAGAACTCTCATGTACACGCCTGTGCACCCCACTCACTCACGCAGAATGAGATGTGAAGTATGACTTACCAAGCAAATTCTTTTGTTATAAAAATATACTCCTTTTTTTAAAATAATCTACAGAATATTTTAAGGTGAGACATTTCACTATCAACCTAAACAGCAAGGCTGTTTTTTTTAAAATAGAAAATATTATGTTTTTTTAGAGAGCTACAGCTCAAATACACACCATCGGTTTGAGAGAATCTAGCACCGCTCACTAATTGCCTCTCCCTGTTCTTTCAGGAGGAAATATTACTGTCAAGTGTCTGAACTTTTTGCATAATCTAGAGTTTTTTTTATATCCTCTGAAAATGAGTGTCACACCCTTTACATCGGCCAACAAAAAAGGATGTTGCTCCTTCGAATAAAACATCGCCACATCCAAGTATTCCCCGAAAATGTTAACAAAAAAAAAATATCTTTTTAACTACACTAAGTCAAGAAACATGGGAAAATAAAGACTACAGTCCCGTTCAAGACTCCACAAACCTGCTTTCTGTTTCCCAAAATGAAATTAGATACAAAAAGCAAAGATCTGTGCGGAAGATTGGATGAGGAGAGCAAAGAAAATCAAAATGGACGTCGGGAGGCAGCTGAAACGGAGGAGGGTAAAGGCGAAAGAAATAGGAAGACACAGATGCTACAAAAAAACTGGAAATATATACAAGACCCTGTTTTCCTCATGTGTGTAGGTGAGTGTGTGTGGGAAAAAACGCGTGGGTGTTCTCTCATTTCTGATTTTCGTCTCGAACGCCATTTATTTTCGCAGTTCTTTTTGTTTGTTTTATTTTTTCGCTTTTTTTCTTTTTTTTTTTTTCTTTTAATCCCTGTGGAGCCAGTCTGACCGAGACTGTCGCCCCGGGGCCACGGTCCTGGTGAAAGTCGGATTCCCTGGCCACTACTCCCCAGTCTACATCACCAGATGACACTTGATATGCTGGTCTCCCGCGGCAACAGCGGGAGCATGGCGTTGTTGGTGTGCGCCTCCTCCAGGCTGGGCTTGCGCGGCGACTTGGCCTGCGGCCGCTGCCCGTTCAGCAGAGTCATGGGGATGTTGCAGTAGGTGTGCTGGCTGCCCAGGGAGGAGAGCGCGGGCAGCGTCCCCCCTGCGGGGACGTCGTACTCGTAGCTGCGGTAGTAATGTTTCTGCCGCATCTGGGTGTGGTAGGTGTTGTGGAAGGTGGAGCGCAGCTCTGGATGCGCCGTCGCCATGGCGGTGGAGGTGGCTGCTGCCATGGAGATGGCGGAGACCGTCTGCAGCTCGCTGAAGGGGCCCGGCTCGCCCGCCTCGAGCGCCTGCTCGTGGGAGGCGACGGGCCGCGGCCGCTTGAAGGGCATCTCGTACCGCAAGTGTTTCCAGAACTTGGAGCTGAGCTTGCTGCTCTGGGGGCCCCGCCACTTGATGACGGAGAGCATCTTGATGGTGTGTTTGAGGGCCTCCACCTCCTGGTAGTTCATGATGCCGCGCAGCTCGGCGCACTCGATCAGGATCACCTTGACCTCGCCCGTCGCCAGCATGTTCCTCAGGCGCGTCTCCAGCTCGAAGATGCTCCAGCCACGTCGCACCACGTAGGTGGGCGTCATGACGATGATGAGCCGCTTGCTCTGGTCGACGCAGCGCGCCACGTCCTCGATGTAGGCTGTGGATCGGCCGTCAAACAGAGATGGGGTGCTGGGTGAGAAAGGCTGTGCCCCAAACCTCCACCCAGCTTCCTCAACACCTGTGGTTCTCAACACTGGCTCTGGTGACCTGAAGTTTGTGAAGATTCTCCAGCCCAGCTGAGTGCTTAAACAGGTTTACACAGTAAACTGACCCGTCTTGGCCTAGTCTCGCAAACAGAGGTTGTCAGAGAGGTGGTAAAGCTCCACACATGAGCCTCAGCATGACCAGGCTTGAGAATCACTGATCAACATTAAGAGTCTATTCATGGTTTTCAGATCAGAACAACACTTTACGTGACAGTTAATATGACAAGTTTCTGCTGTAAATATTATTTCAGAAACTACTGCTTCACACTATTCCTCTAACAAATTCTGCTGGCATGTGTTGATATTCTTCAGTGCTTGAAAATGCAAATGTGGAGGTTAGATTCCCAACTTTCCTTATAAAAGCCCAGGTTGAAACGCAGAGAATGGGAAAAGCAGGGGTCATGACACAGACGGACAAACGCAAAATCAAAGAGCTGCTAAAAAAAAAACGATCCACGGCTATTTGAACAATTAGTATGCTACTTCGTAGTAAAAACTAAACATAAGCAATTTCTGAAACTAATGAGGCAGGGGAGAGTAACATCTACCTGCTCTCTAACACATCAGATTTCTGGTAGGGAGAAAAAGGATAACTCCTGTAGTTGTGCACTGAAATAGCACCTAAACTGAAACAGCTCCAACTGAAATCTCAGCATCTAACTGAAATCCCTACACTGAAGAATCAGCAAGTAATAAAAACATCACCACTGCATGTAACTGGCAAGGTTCTACTGAGATACCAACCATTTAAACAAAATGACTCAATTCATGAAGTAACATTTCAGTCGACGAGCAAGCATGACATATTAAGCATCTGACTGAAATGATTCTACAGGAGTACTGAAACAGCCCTACTAACAGCCACTCTCTTGCTGCAGCAGCCCAAGCCTGGCGCTGCCGGGAGGCTTTTAGCGCTGGTTGGACCCGTACCATGCTGAACACAATGGCATTTCACTTTCTCTTTAAAAGCATGATTTCTGAACCTCGCTTTCAAAGGGGACATCAAATAGAGGCTTCCCCCTCTGGGAAATGGCACCCTGCCACGTCTCTGCGCTTAACGCCTTCGGAGCTCCCTGGCCCCCTCTCTGTCGCTCGCTACATCTCCGCCCTCTCTGTCTGCTGGGATTATGTGGTGCCTCAGCTCTGCGGATAGACGGACCTGCTTTACGCACAGAAGGACTCAGTCGGCATGAAAACCGAGAACAAGGCCATCATGGTAATACAAAGCAAATCTCTCACTTGCTCACAAATCTCACCTGCTGTCTAATTGGACCTAATTCTGTACAACATGAATGGAAAGACCCATCCCCCTTTAAGCAGAGTGAACTGTCTTTTAAGGGAATTTGTCTGTGGATGGAGAACATTATGGTTGCTGACATAAGTGGAGAAGGTTTGGAATGAGTACCTCTAACGAGTCCTGTGTCATCCTGGAAATGATCATTGCTGAAACCTAAACATAAATATTTCAACATTCAAACTGGTATCAGGAGGTTGCAGAATGGTCTCCGAGAAGAAGCAGGAGGCTCAGAACAGCAGCAGAACCTGCCGTTTCCTGCCCCACGTTTCTCCACACCTTCACCCTCTTTTTCAACATGACCAGGTTATTCCAGTTTAATATGGGACCTGGAGCTATAAGTGCCGCACAATCCTTTAGTGAACTGCAAAAGTATAATTACGAATTTTGACAATTATATTAGTCCTGATTATTCCCATCTTGTAGGTCTTCTGGGTGAGATAATACGGCAAAACCAGGAATAACTGTGTGTGTAACTTTGGCCAGTTTATGCAAATGAAAACTGCAATGTCATAAATATACTGTGACCTATGATGATATTACATCTACATCACCGGCCCCACGTCCCATATTATAACCTAACAGTCCTCTGAGGATAAAAAAAACAGCAATGGACAGCCACAAAAATGATGATTTACATTGCAGTGGGTGGTTTGGAAAGTTAAAGAGGACAGAATAACATCGACAGGCAGGGTAACAAGGGCAGAAACGGGTAGGCACCACGATAACAGATGGTGAAACATTAGTGAAAATGGACAGCTCACTCCTAAGGTCATCTTGGGTTTTATCACAAAGCTTCAAAGTGGAAAGATTTATGAACATTCCTATCTTGAATTCTATTTTTGCCAAATATCTTCTAATGGGTGGTGAAACACACTCTATTAAAAAGTGCATACAGTATTTGAATACAGAGAAACAAGGGCTCTGGCTTTGTGCAAGAAGCATCTATACCACATTATAGAAAACTGCATATTTAAGCATCCGTGAATCGATCGGTATGTATTCATAACAGGAGTCATGTAGCAGAATGGGCACATTGACAAATGACCACATCCTGATTATGGATTTAATATTTTACACCAGATTATACTTCTTAATGCCACAACCAGGGAGCGGGCAGTGAGGTGATTAACACGAGCTTTCATGCCAAATGCGGATGACGCGGTGGAGAGGATAGGCGCACACCGACAGATGCATGCTCAGTGCACGGAGATGGCATGCCGGACAGGGCTTCACATTACAATGCAACACAAGCACCATCGATATGGCAAAGTGGTCAATCAGAGATATCACTTCCTCCAAAACGGATATACACTGGTACTCAAAGGCTACTGGACGTTTAAAACTGTGATGCCACAAACATCAACTTGCTCACAATCACTAAATTTCGCTCTACGCCGGGAGGATTCTCTTAAAGATTAAACACGTTTATTAATAGATGCCCAGCTCATGTAACATAAGAAACGTCACTGAGCAGTACAGTGGAACGCAGACGTGCTTGGTAATGTTAGAGCCGGACAGCTTGGCTAACTTGCTGTAAATTATGACACATTGCGCTGTGGGGAAGTGCCATGCTGCATGGTATCTGCTGGACACACAGTGACCTCTGCTTCCCAGGACGACAGTCAACAGCCACGAGACACGTGCCACGGGCATCCGGGTGGTACTTACTTCCTGTTGGGATCAAGTCCCTGTCTGGAATGAAGAGTTTATACCCATAATGCTTTTCCAGGACGTCGGGCAGAATCTCCAGGGCAAAGCGTTCTTCTTCCTGTGTCTCCTGGTTCCACTGGTCGGGGTCCACTTTGGTGTAGGACAGATAGGCATCGTAGTCCTTGTTTTCTGACGAGAACAACCATAACAGACTCCATCATTTTAAGGTGCTCAGAACAAACCTGAATCTGCTACACTGTCTGGGAAGATCAGCACCACGGCTGTCATCTAACATCCCGGAGCTGCAGCCAAAATCCCATTTAGCATTCACATCTATTTATTCAACAGATGCTTTTGTTCAAGACGACATGCAAGTGAGGTACGTAACAGATCGCAAGCATATCACAAGCTGTCAAGAAGCTAACTTAGAGACACGGGCTGCAAGGCTGAGCTTCCAATGAGAGACCAGTTAGGACTGGAGCAAGAACTATACTGAACATCACTCAACACCATAAGAACTTAACAGGAGAGCTATTCAGGCCGAAACACCATAAGGGTTAATGTGCACAGTGCTCCCGTTTCGAGTGGCGTTTGATGAGATTGTAAACATCTCATTTAATGCGACTCAGACAAAAATGGACCCAAAGTGATCCTCTCGCAATTTCCTCTCTTCAGATTCCATAAACCAGGCCTTTAATAAACCAGATTATAGGATAATGACAGAGGTAGATAATTACATAACAGCTTTACTCTTCAGCTGTTAAAGCAATAAATGAAGCAATTCAGGTCAAGCACATTGCTCAAGGGCACGACAACATGGTCCTCTCTAAGTTCATACTGCCGACCATATGGTCATGACTTTAACCATTACTCATTCTGAGTCTAGTTCTGTGCTTAAAGAGGCAGTCCACCCCAAAACTGAAAACAGATTTTAAGTTTTAGAGGGGCTTTACTGCTATCGAACCATCTATGTTATTCTGCTGGGACACTTTCTGCTGGAACCCTAAACCTAACTCTAACCCATATCTGCAAAACTAGGCAACTCCTAGCAGAACGACCTAGATGGACAGATAGCACCAAAGCCCCCCCCCCCCCCACGAAAATATATCTTTTTCAGTTTTGGGGTAAACTGCCCCTTTAACATCAGCGCTAACAAGAGAAAGGACTCATTATGAAAAACACAGAGCATGAGCGATTCTCTGCCTCTCCCGTCCTTGTCTTTTCAGCCACACCTTATCCTCTGCTCAGGCCGAGGTGCACATTTGGCTGAAACAAAATCTCGGTCCGGATTTGTACTTTCCGGACCTGAACTTTCCACTTTCCTCCTCTGGTATCAAGTGGATTCAAAAGCGCAATGGCAAGAGTCCCAAGGTCACGAGAGGTGCAATATCCAGTTACAGTGGTATTTTCCTCTGTGAAAAGCGAACAGAGTGCCCTGGGGCTGGAGGTGTCCACTGCCCACTGAGCACGGAGTCCGCCTTTCCACTGGCATGTGCATGGCCCCCAAAACTCCCTTCCGAGACACTTCTGAGCCCCTAATTTTAGAAGTATTTTAACCATCGCAGACTGGGTGGGGTAGCAGTAATTTCCCGGCAGAGTGAGACAGAGCGTAAGTCCGGCTGGGAGGAAGCGAGCGGTCCGGCTGCATCCTCCCAGCTCCTAAGGCGTACTTTTGCAGATTTGATTTAGATGTTTAACACTAAGGGAACATCGTTACTTTAATTACTGGGCGGGAGACATCCTGCCTTTAGGCAGGCATAGCTGTGGACCGCGTAAGGCATGCCGGGCATAACCACGCGGCTTAAAGCTTAATTGATTATATGCCACATAGTGAATAATGTGATAGTAGTTTATTTTCTGAGATGTGCAGGGAAACAGTGCATAACAATGGCGGCACTCAGATGGTAATTAATCTATCTCAGTTAATTTTCAGGGCTCATCCTATTTCCCCAAAACAGTAAGGAAAGATTCAGAAAAAAGGCTTTGCAAGTACTCAGCAAATAAATAAAAGTGTGAGATCAGAGCTGGTCATGCTGAATGCAATCAGATGTGTGTACTCTGTGGAGAATTAGGGCGGCTGGAGATGTCCAGCAGGTTGGTGTGTGCGCGGGCGCTGGACAGAAGCATCATTGTCACTGTTGGGTCTTCACTGTGGCCCTCAGTGATGACCTCACTATGGTGCTCGGAGATGTCCTCACTGTGTGTTTCCCTGTGATGGCCGGCGTGTGTTTCCAAAGGAAAATTCCACGAAACATAGCAGAGAGTAGGAAGGGTAAAACAAATGCAATGGCTCTCCAATACAGCAAGGCTCTGCCTCTCTCCCGAAGTGCACCAATCACAGAGCTCAGGCTTGGAGCCGTTTTCCAATCCTGTAGCAGTTATGGCCAGAGATCAGACCCAGCATTATGATGACATAAAATCTGACTGACATTCAGAGAAGCCTTTTATAAATTAATTTTGTGGGTGACTTCACTTAATCCTGTAACATCCAACATTGTTCAACTATATATGAAGCTTGATAACCTTGAAAGGAAATTTAAAATTTAGAAACGTATTTCCTGTATGAGAAATTATGGCTCAGCCTTCTATCTAGC